>VZSC01011976.1:78296-125205 GCA_013398225.1 Steatornis caripensis
GGCAGCTTCGCAGCCCCTCCCCGGCGGAGCGTCGCGCCCTCGCTGGCCATGTGCACCGCGGCCGAGCGCCGGGCCCGGCACGGCGCCGCCCCGCTCCCGCCCCGGCAGCGCGCCCGGGGGGCGATGGGGGCCCCCGCAGGGGGCTGGGGGACCGGGGTGCAGGAGGGCGCCCGGGGGGGCCAGCGCAGGCACCCCTCTTCGCGTGCCTGCGGCCGCCCGAGGATGCTCCTCCAAGAAGGCTGCTGGGTTGGCTTCCACAGAGGAAGAGCTGCGCTTGGTGTTAACCACTCGCCAGGCTCACGGACGCACCCGGAGCCTGCCCGCCAGGTTTCTCGAGAAACGAGCTCTCCGGTCAGCCCCACCACCCTCGGAGCTGGTGGGAAGCATCTGCCAAGCAGCAAGGGCTGGTGTGGTCCCTGCACCGAGCGAGGCTGGATGTCTTCCAGTCCCTTCTGCCAGCTGGCCTGGCATCCCTGTTTCTTCACTATGGAAAACCCCACCAATACACAATTAAGTTCAGCCATTTAAGCCCACAGAAGTTACACAATAGTCACAGCTCTTCCCTTCCCCGCCCCCCACCAGCAGAACGATCCCATCTTCTGTTAGTTGGAATATGGCTTTACACCTTAACACCAAGCTGTAACGTGGAGAATACCACGTCTGAATTTCTTTGGACACGAACACTTAAATTCTTCTCCGTGATGCAAAATTTTCATAATTCAGTTACACCGGTAGGCATGGGAAAGGAGCCAGAAGCAGTCACGCATTTGAGTGCATGGCAATCTCTGTAAGACAAAATTGAAATGAAACCCAAGGAACTTCAGGTGCAATCCCTGACAAGGTAACGATGCTGTGCAAGCATCAGGGCAACATTCGAAGCTGCAAGGGTGCTGAGGTACCAAACCCAACAGACAGTTAATGTTCAGTTAGACTGTTGTATTAGGGAATTAAATGTCACAAGAACTCCTGGCTTACATCCTCACTGAGGAGAACAATCAATTTTGATGTAGTTGGCTGTAAGTCACTGTCGGTACCAGTGTGCTATGGATTCACTGCAGCCTCTACGCAGCTCCCAGTTCTCTCCTCCAAACTTACTAAAGCTACCAAAGGCAGCAATGACAGCATGACATAACAACCCAGAGCTTAAATGTTCCTCTGCAGGGGAAACATTTCCCAGTGAGGTAAATTATTTGAAGTGTGTTAAGTGCCCCAGAATTGGTTTAAAACAATTAAAGATGCTAGTCTAGATATTTCTACCATTCAACAGGCGTTATCTTGTAGTATCTTGGAGATGGCACCTGTTTGAAGATAAAGCTCCGTAGAAGTACTACTGGATTGGAAAAGTTTTCTTACTCTCGAGAAATTTGACACAGAAACCCACTGAGAGATTGAAAAAGGAGACTCCATTCACTTTTCAAACAATCCAGATAAGTCTTATTACAGGAAACTGCAGCCTGATGTTGCAAAGAAAGAAAAAAAAAAAAAAAGAAGAGTAAGTAGCCTCAGTGACTCTAAGGAAGCATTCTACCTCAACGCAAAGATGTATTTTACGATAAATTTGACTACAAAGAAAACACACATTGCATCTGTGAGAAAAAATAATGAAAACTAATGGTTTCTTCCATTCAGTATGTCCATGTACGTTCGGGGAAATGATTTGAAGAAAATAATCACCACAATCCAGGTCTGGAACCTGCAGCCATCCCTGGCTTTGGGTGAAGGGCTCTCGCTCCTGCTCAGATGTGGTCAGCTCTGTGGTCAGGCAGTAACAGCCTGTGTTCCACATTACTTCTCTCTTCACAACTATACACGGGCAAGCTAGGGCTGAGTGAATACGCAGATACATGTCAGGGAGCAGCTGGCTGCTTCCGTCTATTAGTAGACATCAAGAAGTAAAAGAGCTAGCTGTTTCTGCACCACAAACATTTTCAAGACTGCAGGAAAACAAGAAATATCCACAAATACTGAAATATTGAGCAAAAAAGGCATCTGGATTAAATATAACGTATTTTTTATTATCATCCTCTTAAGTAAACATTCAGCGATAGTCTGGGCAAGGAGCTTTGTCAAAGATGAGCCAAGTCTGCTGCCTCTGAAATGGTCATGCACAGTGCAAAGGACAAGTGTCCAGGATTTTACATGCTTATGCTTGTTTACCAAATAATTATTACACAAAATTAATAATTTCGGTTTGTATTTCAGAAGTTTTTCAGTTTTCAGTCAGTTGTCACACAGGGCCATGGTACTTGTAAGAGTCTTTCCATTTGACTTTGAGTATCCCATAGTGTAGTTTTAGCATGAATGCTAAAAAAAAAAAGTATATATGGTATATCCTGTTAAATCTACACCCTAAAAACCTGTTAGCTTGATAAACATGTAATTAGCATTAGTTACATAGCAGTAAGAGCAGCGTTGCAACTTTGGATATTCAGTAAGTCTTAGGCTGGAGATCTAGAGTTATAGAAACAAGTCATTCTCAAAACATGAGTTTGAAGTCTATTTCTATGACTCCTTAAGACTGACCCTAAGAGTTGGATGATTGTAGCATCACTGATGGAGAGCAATTTCAGCACTGCATATAATGGCAAGCAGTAAGTGTTTGGACTGAGCTTCCAACTTAAAACCAGCTTTGGATCTGCAGTACTTTTTCTCAGAGTTCTGGAATGTTTGGAGGAATTTTATTTCAATACCATTGCTAATCACAAGCAAAATCTTCAATTTGCAGTTGTATCAAGTAGCAAGACCATAGGAGTTTTGTCTTTTTTTAGCAAGAGCATGAAAACTATTTTCATTCACAGCTATGTGTTAGCTCGCATAGACAATAGTTGCACTTTCTCAGAAATACAACAAAGAATCGCCTCCCCCAGTAGTCATTTTCCACAGGCACATAGCAAAACAAAAGACACAACAAAACTCAGTTTAAGTCTGCTGCTTTAACAGGTTTGGTAACCTAACATTTCTAGCACTGGCTTTTGAAGCAGATTACAGGAATATATCATTTTATATACCTGTACTTGCAAGCTTACCCAGTACATTGTCTTAGTTTTCTAATGCAGAGATTGAGCTTCATTATCTGAGGATTCCAGATCATGCCAAAAGGATACTCAGGAGCGTGAGGGTTTAAACATTTTACCTAAATTTTCTTTGCCCCTGAAAAAGTCACTAATCTGATTGGTGATAAAGTTGTTGGTTTTCTTATATCTCTAAGGCGATGCGCACAAATTTCAATGCAAAGTTTTTTTCATTGACGTAATGCCTTCCCCCAGCCTGTTCTGTCACTGTTCACAACCTGAGCTCTGTACCACTATCAGCACACACTAACGGCAAAGTGAAACTAACTGCTGTGGTTTTTTATTATCTGAGCTGCAAAAAAGTAAACACAATGTAGCTTCATTTTCTCTTGGGCTTTGAATTTCTTCCCAAGTGCAACAAAATGAATTCTCCTGTCCATATGGCTGTGCATAGCTTGTAGTACAATTTTAAGTTGTCACTAACTGCTGATGCAGCCATTTGCAAAACATGGAATTTAGCATTCTCCGTCACCACTGATAGCACAAGAAAGTTAACTCTCTTAACATGATTTTAAATGCAAGCGCCTTTTAAATTGGTCCAGTAATTCAGAAACTTGTAAGACCTCATTATTCATTTCCCACTCCATCTGATTTATTACAAATGACAGCATTGCAGAATCTTTAATGATTCCACTACTTGCAGAATATGGCATACAACCAGCCCGCAGGCACCTACCCTTTACAAGATTACAACTGCTCCTGAACACAGTTCAGTCTCCCAAGGCAGAACGCACCCTCACAGGACTGAGGAGTGCTTTCTCCCTCCGTAGCTGCTCCCTGCACTGTGTCTGGGTTACTTCTCCAGGACTTGACTTCCCTCAGCATTTTCATTTGACAGTGGGTACACTTACCAAATCCAAGGTGATACATCTATTTGAAGTTTTAACGCAGACCCAATCATGTCATAACACAAAATAACCATAGAAGGAAATGAAAACATGCAAACACAAAATATCTCGCTCAAATTAAAATCAAAAACCTACAAAAGTAATGCTCTTGCAAATGCCTCTAATATCTACATTTTTAGGTCCACTTTACTTCAAGGGCTACACTCTGTAAGAGCAGGCTTTTAGCTTAAAGGATATTAAGAGAAGTAAGTTTCCAGCCCTTCAGCTAGCCTTTCTCTAAAGGACCAGGTGGGATGTAGCTGCTTGAGTAGAAGCATCATTGGCATCAATAGGGGTATTTTAGCAAGGCAGGCAAGAGGGTCACAGGGTGGCTCTAAATATTTCAAGATTCCTGCTACAGCCTACTCTATATATGGTTTCTACATAAATTTAACTACTTCTGCTAGATTTGGAAGGATGCAGGCTGATCATTGAAGAGCTACAACTGACTGATCTGAGCGGAACTATAATAGTAATCAATTAACATATGTATGTCTTTAATGAATCAGGATCAAATAGGGAATCAAGAGTAAACCTCGAACACCAGGCAAACAGGTGTCCGTTTTCTAAAGACTTACTACTAGAAATCACACTGCTTGTAGAAGATAGGCTTTGTACTTGTTTTATAGGCTCATTGAGGTCAGAATATTTTTCCCTAATTACAGAATACCAGATCTGACCTCATATTTAGTTACGTTGCTGGGTCAAAATTCTTGTCCTTTTAGAGTGTTGAACAGAAGAAATTGAGCAGAAAAGAGCACTGCAGGAACAAATCTGCTGTATTGAAAGGACACTGTAGCATTCAAGTACACAATTTCAATGACCACAACGACTTGCACATATTTAACGGTTTCTCTGATCAGGGCATGCAATCAGGTAAGTGGCCAGAAAAAATGAGTATGTCATGTGGATCTGACCTCACCCATACTTTTGAACTCTAGAGATACACTCCTCCCCCAGCCCCCAAATTTCCTACTACAAGAAACATTTATTCATCCAAACCAGTTGCTTTTGGGTAACTTGTCTTTGCCTTGTAAATAGAACGAGGTATAAATTGTGCATTGAAGTCAGGAGAAAAAATCCTTCTCCCTCCATTGGATCAAGAGCAGGCATCCCCCTGGGAAAGGAAAGGAATTATTTTTATTCCATCATGCGTCATGTATTCTTGCAATAACGCAGCAAGCAAAGTTGCCTGCTACTTGAAGGTACAGCTGCAACATGACAAGCGACCTAAGTCTGGCTACGAGTGCCTCATGGGGCAGGTGAAACTGCTATTTTAAAAGATAAAATTTATGGCTATAAGGGACAAAAAAGGAAACAAAAAAATTTAAAATAAAATTATTTTTATTCACAATTATACTTGGTGTAAGAGATGTCAAATGTGAGGTTGCCTTGCAGTTACTTAATGACACAGGGCACATTCAGCTGTATGGCTTCCAACTTCCCCCCTACAAAAGCTGTAATGTTAGAGCTGCATCTATTGAAGATTCAATATTTACTGACAGTCTTTATGCAGCAGCATTTGCATGGTCTTAAACTTGTATAATGTTAAATGTAAAGGCGGCACTACCTAATGGTTAAGGCAATAGTCTGGACACCTGGGTTGATTCCTACTCTGCAGATTTTATCTTACTCTGTCTGACTTTTCTCTGAAAGACGGGAAAAACAGCACTTTGCTACCTCACCACGGATGTAGTTTAAAGGTGTTCAAATGTTTAGTTCACAAGGTCTCAATGAGTAACATTTAGACAAGGCTAGATATGGCTGTAAGTAACTATTTTTAAGAACAAAAGGAATTAATACCAATTTAATGTTTATTATTTTGAACTGTTCATCAGTCTCATTCAGATCTGGAGTTTCACTGAAATGTTTCATCTAAATACTGTATTCCATTTCCTGGCCAGCTGTGTAATTCCTACGAACCATTCTCCCCAGTAAAAACATTTCAATACTTTCCCTTTCAATATGGTACAATATTGTTTATGAGACATTCAGACGCTACATTAAGGACAGCATTATAAACACCTAGTGAGAAAATTTGAAAAAAGTGCTTTCCACTTCAGCTGTGCCAAAGTAAAGCCTTGAATTTGCAACATCTGTATTAGCCTCTTAAGAGAAGATTCACACATGTATTTATGCACCTTCGTGGAGCAGAAGCATTGCTCAGTGATTCCTGAGACACTCATCCTGTAAGCGCGTGCTCTGACAACCGCAGGACTACAGGTGTCTTTAAATACAGAGCTTCTTTCTCAAGTGCGCAAAAAATAACAAGTTTGATGTTTATATGTTTCACTCTGCAAAACTGTTACGAATTCTTGGGCACGGCAGCACCGAGCAGTGCAGCCCGTTTAAGACTCGCTCTCCACATCCTATCCCTGCCATGTCACTAGGTCTATTTTAGAAATTTGAATAAATTCTAACATGGAAGCTGCAAGGAAAATCAGGCCAAATCATTTCAAATTTGTCTTCATCACTGATGTGTTCTCAATTTCAAAGTATTTCTCCATTACAAGTACACATTGCTGAGGGACTCCACTTGCCATGACTGCTACAATTTGCTTAATGTTTTCACTGGGACACCTAGCCACTTGTAAATAGACTGAGGTCAGTTGCCATAACAAGTGCATATCCGTGTCATATCATCAGTGAAATTGCATATAATCACACAAACAAAACTGTACGTCAAGCAGGCTTCATCTTTTAAAGTAGACATTCTGCCTGTTCCACATAGCACTTGCCAAATATGCATCATTATAGCTATCTTTCTAGCTTGAAAAACAGGCAGAAAAGTTAAATACAAAATAACAGAAGCTTAAGGTAATTCCATGGGATCACAGTCTTCATTTAGGAATATTCAGAACACCTTGAAACTTCTAGTAAGAGCTCCACCCGCATATTTTTCACTGTACTTCCAGATGTTACTGAAGGCAAGATTAATTGTCTTCACGCGATTAATTCTCACTTTCATGTCCTGTACCTCCATGGTGCATATTCTTCTTACGTAGTAAGCATATTTTACCATTTGTGGAAGTCAACCAGGTCAGGATCCCGACCTTTCCATTTTTAAATGCTGTTTCTCCACGGTACGCTATACAAAGTGTACTTGGCATTGAGGATTGCATTCCAGGAGACTTCTTTTTCTTTTCTAAACACACAGTCTGCTTCATTCTTCTACTGCCTGAAATGATTAGTAGGATGGGTCTCATGACCTTTGAATTTTATTTTAAAATATGTTTAGCCTGCTACGTCACAGGTACAAATTCCCAAAGGAAATGAACTGGGGTGAGCGCTGAATGCAACCATTACCCATACGCTGAATGGGTAATCCTCTTGGGTGAAAGCTGTATGCTTTGCTGTATTTTCCTTTTTTACAAGCAGATATCACACAAATCTCTTTTCCTTCATGCAAATGCAGAGCGCATAGACTATAAGGTCTATGGTATAAAAATAAACGCCAAAACCAACCAACCTCTCTTTACCTCTGCCAAACCTCTTGGGCATCACGTATACACAAATGCAGTGAACTCCCTTGAAAAGGGAGACAATAACCATGACCAAAGAACGAACCAGACCATACAAATAAGGCAGAAAGGCCAGTATAGAGTTCAGTTCTTTTAAAAAGGTGGAAGGAAGTTTCAATTGAGTACAGGTCCAGTTCAAAATAGTAGGAAGTAAAGCCCCAGCCTACCATTGCCCACTTTATGTGGCAGTTGGCTGGGGTGCAGAAAGATGCCTGTAGCAATGCACTGCTGCCAGCGCCAGGAGCAGCGTTGGGAAACTGCTACCATGGAGACTGCAAATTCTGCATGGCACAACATGAGTGGAAAGGATAAATCTATGGGACACGATTCAGTACCTTCTTTTGGGGAGGAATTTTTTTTTTTCTTTTTTACTCCATTTGAGCAAAAAAATGAAAGAATGGATGCAAATATGCCTGCTGGAGTCTGCAGTCAGAGCACTGCACTTGTGAAGGAGGTTGACGAGGCAATGCATCCCACCAGCTTCCACATCCCTAACTACAGCCAGGAACTGCAGCAAGCAGCCTCTCTCCTTCTCTCTACCTTCTTCCCACCATCTCCCATCAGTAACTTTTGCCTGTGCAGGTGGGGGAATTGTCCTCAAATGTCACAGGAAAAGCAGAGGCCTTTGTTCTGCTCCCTCTGCCATGCTGGAAAGGTGACCAGGACCCAGTGCACCAGCCCAAGCCCTCCTGTGAGGCTGTGCTACGGCAGGCATCTCTGCCTTCAGTGCACAGTCCAGTCACTACCACAAACACATAGCCACCAGCTCTTAAAGCCCACTCCCTGAAGTGGAAACATGGCCACATCATGCGGTTTTGGGGTAAGTTTTGTTCTCTATTTCTCCTCCTGCCTCTCACACAAAGTATTTGAAATCACTTTTGGTTTCGCTACATGCACAAACACTGGCTGCGATACCAAGTCTCCCCATTCACTTTGCCACCAAAATGCAGAAAGATTCAAGGTGCCTCCCACAACCCCTCTGGAGTCTTGTCTGGACACTGCAAGACCACCATTGCCAGAGATCACTTATTTGTGGAAAACGCTCGGAACAGTTTTGAAGAGCAAATTGATGTAATGTGGTACTCTGCAAAACATCCAGAGACCTGCATTTTCCAAGCCAGAAGAGTCTTGAGTCCACCCCCACATCTGAGTCAGACAATTGAACAAAGTGCTACACCGTAAACGTATGTCAGGAAAAAAATGTAAACAGGAATTCTGAAATTTACTTCCTAGAGGTTTATTTTGCCAAAGGTTGCTGCTTTGTCCTTACAGGCAAGCTTGTGGAATAAAAAGGGAAATAATCAAATTATCTTCCCTGTCTCCCTCATATCCAGTCACAAACAGTCAAAAAAAACCCCAACTCAACAACTCTCAAGGATGCACTGGCAGAAGAAAGAGGGAAAAAGCTCCTCACTGAAGTATAAACTCTTCCTAGCAGCTGATTATAACTGATTTACGTAAGCGAAAATCTGGAGTTCAGAAGCTGCCTCTGTGTCCAATTTGCTTGCATCCTGTAAATATTTAAAGTTTGTATGCCTTTGAGTAATCACTTGCTATTTACAAACAGCAACACTAGAATGGCAACACGCTCACTTTTAATTTAAATTTAGACACATAATAAATTAAAATGACCGATTGTATTTTAAACAAAAATCCTTTTCACCTATCCAGGAACAGGGTCAATCTGAGGTCAAGCCCAGATTGTAACTCATATGATGTAAATGAAAGCAGCAGGCCGTGTGAGCGTATTACACATCAGAGAATCGAATGCATTATTTCTGATGGCTTGCTTAAATCTTTGGGGGTATACGATAACATCTATGAATACAAGTACTAATACAGTAACAGAGTGCAAAAATACCAGTAATATTAGGAAGCGATTTGTTACAAAATGAAAGCCCAGATGGGCATGACAGCTGCGTAACTTCTCATGGAGACAGCTACCCAAGGAGACCAACTGAAAACCTGAACACGAACTTTTGCCAACATCAGTCAATGTAAAATAATTGCGTCCCACTAACTGTAACAATGACAACATCTCTCTCCTTTTTTCTGTACTCATAAATAAAAACACTCAACAAGAAGGAATAAGAAGTACTCTGCTTAGGGTAACTCTATACACTTAATGTAACTAGAGAAGAGTATTAAAAAACTGTCTTGCAACTGTACTCTGAAGCTGTTTTCAGATTCTTGATTTTAGTTGATAGTAATGATACATCACAATATTGAGACTGATCAAATCTTGTTCAAGTTAATGGGACTAAATCCACTAATTTCACTGGGCTTTGGCATTCTCCCCTGCATAAGCAAAAAGATTCCAACTTAGTTAGCACTGAAGTACATTTTTAATATGAAGGACAAACTCTCTCCTGAAATGTGCATGTGTATTCTCATTCAACTTTCACAGAAGTTAAATTTATGTGGCAGGGAGAAAGATGCGGCCATACTATTTAAGAAAAGATTTTTATAATAATTACCACCTCCTTTTATCTATATGCCACCTTCTACTTTACCGTCTGTGCAGTGGAACATAGAGACCCTCATTACCCCAAGTGCAGAAAACAAAGTAAGATTAAAACATGGCCTTCACTGTTACCTCCTACAGTGAAAACAGTCATGCAGTGTTCTTGGTCCAGCTTCTACCCTCAGCACCTGCGATAACGAGCCACCTGTTTTTTTACATTTACTTACTGCAACATTTATTATCAACTGTGACAGGTATTCCCAGCAGGTCAAATCACTGCAGCATCCAGGTCCAAACTAGGTTCCACTACAGCCCCACTGCCTCTCAGCAGTTTATAAGGCAACAATCAACTGGGAATGACTCATGGGTGGATCAGAGACAAGGGAATAGAAACGAGATGCTTCCCTCCTACCCACATCTGGAGAGCTCATGGGACCAGGAAACTGAAAACGTTTTGGCACTGCAAGTAGCAGGTAGAGTTCACAGAAGTGTAAACAGCAGACCTAGATGCTGAGAAGGTTGTCATTTTCATAAACAATGGTTCTTAAAAGATGACTACATTCAGAAAGCTGAAAAAAGATGCAACTTTAAACCTGTAACACTTAAAGACCACTAAAAATACCAGAAAGCATTACTATTACAGGCTGCATTAGTGTACTACCTGGGACGTGATACCGCACATGCACGCGGGCATACACTGTCGATGTATTTCTCCTAGATCAGTGGGCTGAAGCAGCCAGATATCAAACTGTAAAAAAAAAGTTTCTAGCATCAGCCGACATGGTAAGCTGCCCAGGTGGCTTTGGCTGTGCCTCTGGGCCCATTGCGATTAGACTGCTGCTCTGTTTTCTGAGCTGCTTGGTCTTTCTTAAGGGCATTTCTCCAACTTTTTTTTGAATAAGACATTTTCTCCTTACTCAGGCATACAAGGACATGGATTTGTGACACTTAATAGCTCATTTGAGAGATAACAGCAAAAGCATCAGGGGCTAACATCAAGATTACTTTTATGACTAGAATGTAATTATTTATCACTAATGGCACATTAATAATCATAGTTCTTTGAATTCCCAGTTTAACATGCAAGAAGTCCCCGACTGTTTTCCTAAATGTTGTTTTTATGTGGGCCCCAACAGCGTAAACTTCTAGGCCCAATTTCTCATCACGTTACACTTGCACAGAAGTGGAGTGATGCATGCAAATCAGGCACAACACGTGCCATAGACAAAAGCAAGCATGGGTATTACCAGTCTCTCCCTTCTCCATAGGCTCACCCTGTAAAGCCCCTCCTTAAAGCTCTATCCCTACCCAGATTTCACTTGGGGTGGTGACACTTGAGTTTTTGCCAGCTGATTAGTCACAGGTGGGAGATAAGCTCTGCCCCTGTAAATGGTTTCCCACCTATAGTGCTAAGTTACAATTAGATGATTAAACCAGAAAGAGTATTAACAATCCATTAATACTAAAAAGCCAATTCACTTGTCAGTATTTATTAAATTTTACATTCTCTCTGTTTTCCTCAACTTGCCTCAGGTTAGGTAAGGAAGTCTTTATGTAGAAAATACACGTATGGTCATAGGAGTTGTAAGAGTTCATCTAGTTTACCTTCCTTTTCAGAGACAGGGTCAAGGATATCTCCAAGGTTTGGTGTTATACCCCTTCCCTCCACATACCATCTGCCTTCTTTTCTTCCCAGACTAAACTCTCTAGTTTTTCTCATCACTAAGAGGTTTGCCTTTACAGTGACATTACTATCTTGGTGTTCCTGTCTAGGTGCCAGACACTCCTGCATCTTTCTGCTGCGTGGCTAGTTACTCTCCCATTTAATATTTGTGAACCTGATTTCTCTGAAATGCAATGCTTTGGACCTGGACTGAATGTCGAGTGGTGAATTTCAGACCATTTCTTAAATTTCTGAATATTGTTACCTTCTGCATCAAAGCACTTGCAACCTTTCCCTGCACAGCAGCACCTACAAATGTTAATACATAATCTTTGTTCTACTCTTATGTCACTAGTGAAAATACTGATAACAGTTAGGCTGAGGACACCTCTCTCTTGAAATTTCCTCCTGTTTTAGCAAACCAACTGATACCTAACCTTTGAACAATTTTCAATTGGTTGTGTACTCAGCTAATGATGATTTCATCCAGATCATGCTGCCTTAGTCTGTTTATGAGAATGTCACGTAGGAACGTGTTATGAGTATGACTCCTATCAGATATAGCACAACTCTGCTCTGGAAGGCCAGCTGGTCTGTCAAAGAAGGAAATTTCACTGTCTGAATGCAAATGTTTTGACAAATCTATTGCTTAGCCAATCTGGGCTACGCAGTGCAGATAACAAACAACATGCAAAAAAGCCCACAGATTCATATGCCTCTCCTGGGTAACTGGCAGTACCTCTAGCTTTTCATATCCTCAATTCTTATTTGATTGCTACACACACCAAAAAGGCAATGGTATTCCAGCTTTCTACTGCAGCAGCAAAACAGAGACACTTCACGTCATAAGCTCCCGCCACTCCCGTGTCCTATGACCAGCCTTACTGCTCGTGTCCAGGTGCGGCTCCAGAACCCCCCTGTTTTTAAGTGACTGACACACAGTCACATAGTAATAAGGGACTGCAAAATCCTCAGGAAAAGTGGAAGGGTGCCGCAGACTGGCTGCCACAGACATTCCAGTCTGTAGGCTGAGTACCTCAACCCCATAGCCAGAGATTAAGAGCATTATCCTGGGAGAAAGGGATTCAGACGAACTCACCTGAACAGTATGCTGATCTGAGAGTTCCAGCAGAGGAGTGCCCTAACCATGCTGGGTAAGGCATCCATGCTANGACTGGCTGCCACAGACGTTCCAGTCTGTAGGCTGAGTACCTCAACCCCATAGCCAGAGATTAAGAGCATTATCCTGGGAGAAAGGGATTCAGACGAACTCACCTGAACAGTATGCTGATCTGAGAGTTCCAGCAGAGGAGTGCCCTAACCATGCTCGGTGAGGCATCCATGCTATTTCCTTTCACTGTTGAGGGATGTTCTCCACAACCACCCTGCCCCAATCTGTCAGGCAGACTTGGAAAGTATCAGACTGTGCTCTGCACGTGAATAAATCAGAAGGATGCAGACTGTGACTCTTAAAAGGGTTTAAGCATTACTTTTGTGCACTAGTACTTAATATTGCCTAGAATGAGATACTCTGGGGCATCGCAAGAAGCCAAAACGTGATGACTTAGGGCACCGTTAGAAGTTTAGACAGCTGCAGGAGACTAGCAGAGTTAAATTCTTCTGAATTTTAATTTCATAGGGAAGTAGCACCCAGGTACTTCAACTTTAAATGGTGTTAAATCCCATAGTCGGTCAGTGATTTTTATGCTGTGCCTTATTTGTCTCATTTGGTGGGGGCACACAGCAGCGTTTGGTAGACACTTCAGTCATTCAGCATTTCGAAAGAGCGAGGAATTCCAAGTAACAATAAAAGCCAGTCAGATCCGTATCCTTCCCAACACAATCAGGGTAAAGATTCAGAGTGGAAGCAGAGAACTGGAGGGGGGAATAGAGTTAGGTACATGTCTGAAGTGGTAAAATGGGCAGAAACATCTAATCAGTGATGTACCTATCCAAAGTAGCTAATGAAGGAGATACAGCCATAGACAAAACAATTTCTGTAGAACTGTTTTAAGGAATAGCATCAAAGAACAAACAATACAAGATTGTTATGTTCTTGTTAAGGTCAAAGTCTATCTATTTGACAATGAAAATTGAGCATGTCTCCTATCGAGACCACTGCATACTTGTTTCTCCAGACAGTTTGTAACTAGGACTGCATTTGCCCAAGAGTGGGAATAGCACATAAGGGCTGAAAGGAGTCTAGTACAGCCTAGCTACTCAAGCGCTAAAGCATTGATCACAACATGCTTCAAGTTAACAGACATTCGGGTTCCTAGACACACTATACTTCTGGGTCTGTAAAACAGTGGGATTTAATATGCTGGTTGAGGATTTCTGTAATTAAAAAAAATAAAAGCTCTGCTGAGAGATGAGGGCAACAGGACAACAAAAGGCCTGGAGTGAGCCAACTTCTATTAACAATGGAGAATTCAGAATTATGATGGAAAGATACCAAATACAGAACTCTTGCATGCTTATATGCAGGGGTGAGATACTGTACCGCACCACCACGACGAAGTGGTCTGCTTCCCAAAGATTTTCCACCATACGATTTATATACCTGTGCAGTTACCCTGCCAGAGGACTACATCCAGTTTGTAGAGGCATGGTAGAGATCAGTGTTTACACAGTGTTTACAGCACTATAACATTTAGCTAGTACGTTCCACTACTGGAACATTTAGCTGTTCCTGTACACGAGTTTTGGAAGATCAAGGATTTAAGTCAGAGCCTAGAAAATACACCCCCCTCCCACACACGTTGCCTTTATGCATACATAGGACAGTAACATTCAAGAGTTGTCCTGCAGGCAACACAAACATTGGAGAGTAATATACAATATGCTGGAAATAAAATTTTAAGACCTCTTCCCAGAGAATGCTTTTCAAATAGAAATATCACACACTTCAAAATTTTACATTGCTTTCATTTAATATCAGAGGGAAAAAGTCAGATTGGTTAGAATTTCAAACGTTCTGCGATTCTTTAGTTCACATTAAACTCAGCATATCATTGGGTAAATTAGCCCTGTTGATATCATCCTGCTGGTGAGAACGTGACATGTTTCATGTCTACTTTTATACTAGATACCACACATTAGTCGTGGTACCCCACTTCCTCCCAGTCTTTGCTTACTTACAGTTATAATTAACTACTTTCAGTCTATATTTAACCCTCCATATTGTTTGTTACGGTATTTAAACTGGTTGTCCATCCTATGGACACAACAAATCGCCTTCTTAGCTTTTCATCAGATGTTTTCAAACTTTCTCTAAAGTTCTGAAGTTACAGACACATAAATACAACTGTCACGTGCACACACATGCAACAAAAACATCAGTATTTAAGTCAGAAAATAACATTAAGAAGGTGAAAAAGAAGTGCATCTTGTTCTTCAGTGGGGCATCTCCTCTTAATATGGATTTATATGAAAATATAAGCAGGATATTACTTTTCCAAATAGTCAACATCAGAACATAGTACTTCCAGGTACAAAGTGAAGATTTGAAGGCAGGAAATTTGCTTTGGGGTTCCAGCCTTGGCATGGATTTTTATTGCAAATACTAGTGAATTACTTCGGACCAAATCAAAAATCCAGTTAAAAACATAGCTGTGCTACTTGAAATAGAATACTTCATAATTCTCATGGAATGCCAAAATACAAGGGTATGTTCACTCTTTTTTTTTTTTTTTTTGGTACAGTGGTAGGGCTTCACCGAGAGACAGACATGTTCCTGCTGGTTACAGTATAGCCAAAAGAATGGGAAACATGGGTTTGAAACCTCTCAAGAAGGGGAAAAACTCTTCCAACCTACTCTTTTCTACACAATCAGTCCAAATGCAAAATACCAAAAGATGAAGTGGTTTAAGGAGGACAGATTAGGACAATGAATTCCTTCACCCCTTTTCCTGAAGACGTGTCTTGAAACAAACGCTTAGCCACAACTGAGCCTGTCCCTATCAACATGTGCTATGTGTGCTCTGAGAAACATGCTATTACACACACAGGGCATTATCAAATTGAGCAGGGCTGTCTGCGTTGCTTAGACGCTTAGGCAGCAGCTTGGCAAGGTTTGCAGGATCACAGTTTTGCACTTAAATCACCTGAGCGCCACCAGATTACATGCTGGGTGGCAAATCCCTTTTTGGGAACTAGCTTTAAATTCCTGCTCTGTTACACCACAGCTGACGGTTAGTGGCCCGTTCAGGAAAGAGCCCGTGGCTTGGATTTTAACGCGCACAGTGGTGCCATCTCCTGTTAACTCTTAGTAGCCCCCAACAGCCAGAGCTTTTAAACTATTTGGCACACCGTTTTCAAGATAAAAGATGGGAAAGAAACAATGGTCTGTAGTATCACAACTGCTTTTTCAGAATGCCAATCATTAGAACACGTATCTAGAGTCAGTGGCCTAGAAAAATTCATACATCACCTTCTCTGCCAGATTTGCTGCATATTCCTAAGGAAGGCGTAAGCCATTAACAAACAATCTACCCACAAGCTTTGCATTTATAGGACACCTTTGCCTCTCATGTACCATTTGCAGGTAGTCTTTTCTTTCACAGACTTTAATTTCTACCTACTTCCAAACTTAAATTCTATCCCGCTCTCAGCTCCTCAGTACAAGTTAAAGTAATATATAATTTTGCTAGCAAAATATGCAGATCACTTTGGTTGGGAAAGCTGCGCTGGGTGCAGGGCTGCCACAGTGGGGGAAAGAGAAGTCCTACCGCCTTCAGAACTAGGAAGGGAGTGACACTCCTTGTCAGTGTAATAGTGCCAGTGGGTTGGCACTACTCTGTGCCTGGTTGTGACCCGCGGGTTCCCGTAAGAACAGTTATTTCCTAAGGAAGTGAAGAAATGGAGAAAAGAACAAAGGCAAAACCCATGAATTTTAAGGTCTCTCTTTCGCTTCAAAACTTCCATGCTTCACAGAGTGCATTTCTTTCTCTAGATTCTACAAGTTTGAACCAGCTATTTTCCCCCTTCACAGTCTTAAAAATGCTTTCCATATGTTTTACATTCTTCTAATATATTTTCCATCTATATAATGCATTGTCTATCCTAGTTCTATTCAGCCATTTTGTCTAATCAGCAGGACACCCTCTCTGATCCAGTAATTAATTTGCCAGCATCAGGCTCAAAGTCCTCTGTTATCTATAAGTACTCCTATTACTAAGAGTAATTTGCTAATATACTAAAGGTAGCACTGCAGATGCTGGTGTCCTTGCTTTTGCAATATTAATTACTAAGAATCATATTCCACACTGCTCTAGGTTACAGCTGCCCCAAAACATATGCTTATAATTTCCTCCTGGGTTGAAACTTCTCCAGCATAAATTATTTTCTTGTGATCCCAATCTGTGTAAGTGTTCTTGTGCCCAGGACAGTCTGAAGTATATTGGATTGCATTTGTTTCAATTTAGCAGTCCTTGTTGATTAATGGCTCTTAACTCATCTCCTCACACAATTTCCTCCAAGTATTCAGATAATCCATCTTCCAATGCCAGTGTTAAAGAAAAGCATCATCTTCCCTTTAGAGAGTATCATGGAGAGGTTCCCACTCCCCAGAACTAATGCAGTATTTCATACCTCCGTCTCCTGGCTGTCCTTACCCAAGCAATCCACAGTCTAATGAACTTCTGCTCCCAGATCATTCCCCTTCAGCAGCTTTTCATCCTCTAGACTGCTCTGTGCAGAACAGCCGCTTAGAGGTCCAAATAGGGGAAATAACTGGTTTACTCTGGTTTGGTTATTGGTACCAAAACGGAGAGAGAATATCTCGGGCTCAGACACCGAAGCAGGTGGTGGGGCATGGAAGTATTGTGAGAAGAACAGGACATTTCAAGCATGCCCTGTCACTTCCTGGCTGCTGTCCAGACCCACAGCGATTCTGCAACTACAGTCACATGAGGACTCCCCTTGGACTACATGGTCCATGAACGACTTCCTTTGTTACCTTGCAACTTACTGCTTTCCACACTTAACACAATGCCAGACAGACAACTTCTTAATATAACCCTTCAGGCAGTTACAGGCTGCTGGCTTAAGTTACTTGAAGGCAGTCTTCAGAAAAGGAATAAGGTTATATGATGTATCTTGAGTGGGGTCAGTGCGTGGGCTGAGCCAAACACCAATTAATAGTCAACCTATCCCACAGGGCTCTTACTGGGAAATCACTGCTAGACTAGCAGCGAGGTCGCATGGGGGTGAAGTGACCGGTAAGTCACAGGGTGTGAGTACTAGGTCTTGAGATGGTGAGTTGGGCCTGTGTGAAATGCTGAACACCCTCATCTGTGATGGACTCCATGATCAGGGAAAACTAGTGCAGGTAAGGGTCAGCGGAGGGAAGTGCCTGTGTCCCCTCTCTGGGGTGGAGGCAGACTGCTGAATTCTCCTTTCAGGCTAAACCTCAAAATGCTTCTTCCCTGTTTCTTTTCTGATGCCTGTTGTAAGAAATACAGAAGGATGTTCTCATTCTCTGAGTCATGCTGAGCGTGTAGGAAATCAGCTCCAGATACGGCTCTGCTATTCCAAAGGTCTTCACACAAAGGCAGGCATTACTCAAAAGCACTGAAGCAGATTTAACATGTGAAAATTAGACACAGGCAAAGATCTGGGACAGTGTTGGTGTGGTGCCGAGGACTTTCTAAGTGTGGTCATAACCCACAGCCCAAGACCAATTAACAACCACGTCTCCGGAGTCTGCCCTCTCATCAACTGCTTCTCTCCCTACTAGGGAGAACCTTGATTCAGGGATGGCCTCCAGTCAGGTGCCATGTGCAGATGGCATGTGAAGATGCCCAGGACTGATGGTCTGGTCATTCAAAAGCACACCATAAAGTACAACTACATGGGGGCGTAGATCCAAAGTGCCAGGTCCACAGTTCCACTTTCCACTTATTTAGTAATCCTTCCACACATTTTCTTTACAATCATACACTCAAGCTCCCGTCATCACCTGGACCTAGCAGCACATACAGCATAATTTTGAAAGCTGAAGCTGGGTATTTCCCCATCTACCTATCCGTGGCAGATCTTTGCTAGACATCCTGCTTGTGGTCTTACCCTAACATTTACCAGTCATAATCTCAAGTACCCATCATTTTAGCCGTACAGCTATACCAGTTATCTTCTTGTCTCTCAGGCCAGCTCCGTGTTGGGTTCCCCAGTTCTACTAAAGTTAACAAGACTTAGCAGCTACGTGCCTTTGAGAAACCCAGTTTATCTTTGCACAGCTTTTTGAAGACAAACTGCTAATGGGGGAAAACAGCAATTGCCATGCTAGAACAAGTAAAAATCTCAGCACCTTGGTATTAAGGCATCTTATCAGAGAAAAACTCTGCTACCCTCTATGCATATTATCATTCTCAGTAGCTTAATAAAACAAGTGGCTCCTGAACAGTAAGTGCTTACTAACTGTCATCAAAGCTGATTTTATTAATCATTCTGCATAAATTCAAACAACTTACTGAAGCTCTGAAAAGAATGTAACAGTGAAGGAAACAATTCGTCATGTTAGTGACTCTACAATCTGTTCATCTTGCTGTGCTTATCAAACTTGACAGCCATTTTCAGAACCTGTAACTCATTTTAAGTTTGCATTATAGGAAACTTTCAAGTATAGACATGCCAAAATAGAAGAGCATTCCCCTCCAAACAATGATGCCATAAGTGCTGAAAACTGACTGTTTAAATTAGTTTAAACCTTATGCTTGGGTGGGGCTGAGGAGGGAAGAAGCTTAGTGTGGATTGCCTCCTATGCAGTTCCTCAGAGCATCAGTAGGTTGCAGCAGAGGGTTAAATACAACCTGAAATCAGGGTGTTCAGGGACAGGAGCGCCACAGGATACTGTTGTGACAAAAGGTGCATGAAGTCAACATGGCGATATAGAGGTATCTGGGTGAATTTTGCTGAACAGACTTGAACGATAAGAAGGTGGGCTTAAAATAACCACACACCCAGAGCTTGTTTTTCCTTAGGGTGCCAATGTTAGTCTTTGAGCCTCTTCGCCAGCCAGGGACACGATAGAATGACATCGCTGATTTGGGAAAGTGATGTTTCCTTTCAGTTCTGTGGTACCAGCTCTGCAGTTTGGTTTTGATTAAGGAAGGGGGATGCTGAGTTTGGATCCTTTTCTCCTTAGAGTACCACACTGGAATCCAGCCATTTATGAGAGAAAGAAAATAAGAAAAATAAAAGCAATAGATGAGACAGTAGTTGTTTAAAACGGTGAACAACATAGATAAAAAGTAAAATTTGGCAATGAAAAAACCAACATAATCTAGTACTCTAATAATAAAGCCACCATACAGAATTGTTTCTCTCTTGATGATACATTTGGATATAAGAAAAACAGTATTTCAATCAAAGCTCCCAGCAGTTATTAGTGGGGTCTCTGTTCCGTTCAATTGTTCTTTTTCTCTAATTTGATTGTAAATAATAACTCCACAGCTGTGTCTTCTGTAACCAATTGCATCTCTGTAAGTTCCTATATTTAGATTGCACACAAGCATGCGCAAGAAGTAACAAAGACATAAAGAATACTGCTTAGCCTTTAGCAAAATCATACAAAAGAGCTAATGAAGCTCACTCTAATAAGCTTTACTGAATGACCAGCTGCAAACCTCCATTTGTATTCCACAACAGGAATACTCCATGCCGAGGAGAATGTATCTAAAGGTATCTACTTACTCCCTTTCCAAAGTATTGTGCTTCAACAGGCAGCACAGATTTCCTACAAACTGAAAGCAATGCCATTCCAAGAAATGATCCTGTGCAACTGATTAAAGGCAGATACTTCTCCATACAAAGACATTTCAGGTGATAAAAGTTTTACTGGTCTTTTTAGTTTAATCCAGCCAGCAGGCTACCTAAAACAATAAACATAAGCATGCTGGTACTGATAACTGCATCTTCCCCTTTCACAATTTCTTCTCTGCCTGCATCATACCCTCTAAAGTCACAGTTTCTGTGCTGCTGTGCCAGCAACAAAGCCAGAGGGGTGGAGAAATTCCAGCTGCAAGCAAAAAGGTCAAGACTTACTGGCTTATGCTTCTTTACTATCAAAATATGGAACCCCTGGCCACTGTCATTTTATAGGAACCCTGGCACATCCCCATCCCAATAAGCAAACGGTATCCAGAGCAGCCGTGCACTGTGCTATTTGAGTTTCCCCAGCAATGTGGCAGCGTGCACGCTTACCTGAAAGCAAGACAAGCACAGAGAGACACAGGGTCCTCTAAGGAGCAGGTGAATTATACCTGTCCACTACCAATATTGCCTATTCCTGACAGAGCACGGGACCAGAGCACACTAAAGGAATGAAAGCAGAGCTGACGGCTGCCCTTTTCCCAACCACTCGAGTGAGCAGCTGCCAGATATAGGCATCTGTTACTAATGAATTAGGGCACATTTATATTGTAGCATGGAGGGAAGACATACCACGGTTTTAGACTTGTTGTCTGCAGCTGGCTGGTTGTTTAGGGTGCCGTCACAGCAAATTAAATACACTGATAAAATGAAGTGAGTTCTGCGGATAGCCACCAAAACGGAGAGGAGGCTGGTGCGTTTTCCTCCTGTACGTTGCTCTGGGGTTGAATGAGGACTGTCTTGTGGAGCAACAGGAGGGCCACAGCTGTGGGATATTTGCACAGACTAACCTCAGTTGCTCAAGTTGTATTCTCGAGTGAGGAAGTGAGCCCTAAGTTAATACGTTTCTGTTTGCTAGTTAATAATGCATTTTGCAGAGGACAACGCTGGCCAGGAGCCTACCAAGACACTCTGGGCCCGTTCAATGCTGAGGCAACATGCAGAACATGAGGAACAAACCCCTTAAATAAGGCAGCTACATTTAGATGGCAGGAGTTGTATTACTGTCCTCCACTTGTAGTTATTCCAATTGTGCATAACAAGAGTTGGAAAAGAGCCTGGACAGAGTAGAGACTATAAAATCCAAAATTTAACATACTTCTCTGAAAGTTTCATCACAAAAAGGTGGATACTCATGTCCAAAGAGGCTTGGACCAGTGGTTGACTGGAGAGCACCAGTAAGGAAAAGCTTCCACCCATGCAGGTAACCTACCAAGCAAATAAATCTTGAGGCAAGTATCTAACCACTCTCTTTTAAACCCAGAAAATACTTTAATTCGGCCTTCAATGCTAACTGCTACGAGAGCTAATATGGAATTTCTGTTTCTGATTGATAGCACTTTTTTCCTCTGGAAAATGCAAGCGCTCCAAAACTAGAATTTTCCCCTTAAATAATAGTCTGGTGGGAGGAACATGGGGAAGGAAGGTTCAGATCCCGTTCTGTTTCGGTCAGTGTCCTGAACATGAATTCACGCAATTTCCCTGACTGTGTAGAGGCTCTTAATTGTATCTGTGACGTGGCACTTAGCAGCATAATGTGATTAAGTTCAAGGGCAGATTAGATAGTCCATTTCCATATAGAAACAGGAGTAAAAACTACTCTCCTCTACAAAAGTATTTCAGCTGATGAAAGCTAGCAGGGGATAGAAAATGGATAACAGGCATTTGAAAGGGAAATATCAGACCTGTGTGAGTCACGATCACGAACATTTTAATACCAGAATTACAAGTTCAATGTATTTTTGTAAAAGGAAGCTATAATAACATAGATTTTATAGAGTGAGTCTGTCCTGCTGGAACTGTTTCATTTTGGGTAGATAATTAAATATTCACTGAGCCAAAGGGGGCTACAAAGAAAGAGACTGGTGAACAGGAAAACCAAGGCAGGAAAATTCTTTTCAAAAAATGACATTATAGAGTCAGTTTCACTCCCATGCAGAATCATGACAATATTTAATTTTTTTTTTTTTTTTAACACAGGGTTAGCCTGGCCATGAGGCCTTTATCTGAAATCTTTACATTCTTGAAATTCAACAGCCACAAAGAAGGTAAAGAAACAAGAGGAGCAGTATAAACTTAGTCTTTGCAGAGTACTCTGTTCTGGTTACTATAGCAGTGTCCGTGTTATTTTTCTGGATTTCAAGTAGACAGAGAAAGATCAGCTAGCCTCCTTTTTATTTTACATAGATCTTAATAAAGCTACACTTATTAACATGATTTCTTTGTGAATGTTCCCTACACCACATTTCAAACTAAGAATAAAATTGTCTCCAATCTACAGGGTAAATTGAATACGATGTAAAGCTAAAAAAATGCTTCCTTTCATTAGGAAGGGTAAAAATAAACAGTATTAATAAAATGACTACAAGAGATGAGAGAGAGCTTTATTCCACCTCTTTCAAAAATAAATTATTTATTCAAGATGTGCATATATTTTCAGGCTACATGGTTTCTCTTGATGAATATTCCAGTATGCTTCTCAATGTCCTGGTTTAGTGAGGATGACAAGATGTTCACACACTTTTTACGGCAAGGAAGAATGCCAAGAATATAGCTGAAGAGGCCAGATTTGTATTATGGTAGGAACAGTCTGGGAATTCCTAATTTCTGTCTTACTTGTTGGCAGTCAATACCAGATTTCCAGCAGAAAAGGCCTTCCATCCAAAATTAAAATAACTCTCCCATAGCTTCAAACTGAGAATGTATTTGTGGCCAATAGAGGCAATGGTAATTCTTCAAAGACTCCTTGGTACTCAGACAGATCCTTGAGAAACTTGAGCTCATTGATGTTTAACAACTACATTAAAGTAATGTTACAAGGCAGATGGCCACTGAAGTTTGGGGACATATGCTGGCCATGTGCCCCTCAGGAGAGACACACAGCTGTAGCTCAAGAAGAGAGTCTTAGTGAAAACCTCCGTCAAAAAAATAGTTTTATGGAGAAATGTACTTCTCCAGAAACAGCAGGAAAATTACTAAACATTTTGGTACTGTCTAAGAGAGAAGATGGCGGATTTGCTCTACTGACTGTTGTAGGTTCCAGGTAAGGCAGTATCTGCAATCCACAGTTGTAAGCCTAGAAAATTAGACATGAAGCAGCTGAAAGCCACAGATCTTGTTCTAATAGCTACATGCATATTAGGCATATACTGGAAGCTGGCATATAAATCTTGTTCAAATAATTGAGAAAATATACATCATACTTTAAACATAATGGGCCAAATTCACTCTGAGTTTAATTCCATTTCAAGAGCTTGTTCAAAACAGTAGCGAGGTAAGTTAGCGAGCTGTTACACTGTGTGCTATATGGATACGTGTAGACAGGTTGACTGAAAAAAAAAGGGATTTCAAAGTAAGAAACTTGCAGGATCAAAGTGGGAAAGGAAAAAAAAAATCCTGAAAATGGCAGCAGTGAAATGCATCATATCCACAAGGATTACTTTCTTGTTTAGAGAGCAGTTTGCACTATTTTTATCACAGGCATTGGTCCTGCAACCCACAGTGCTAATGGCAAAATGGTGGAGTAGGACAGAATAAAGAAGATGGGAGAATCAGCAGCAAAATTACAAGAACTTCAAAACACTGTAGGAAATAAAACAACCCCAAGTGCATGTTAGGATCACATGTTCCCCTTCTTGAGAGCATCTTTACAGGTGTTCCTAGGTGAAACAGAACTTGACCTAATTTGGTCCTCAAAAATGCAGTTGTGAGATGGTAGAGGTGGGATTACCCTACGCAAGATCTTCAGTGCCCAGCGGGTTAATTTCAGCTTTGCTCTTTTTGTCCTTGCAATAGTCTGCATGAAATAAGAAGTGTGTGTTGGATGTTAGGGTCGCCAGACTAAGATGCTGAAAGAACTTAATTTTATTCTGTTTACGGTAACCTCTTCTGATAGTTTGTTGATATTACTCAGATGACAGAGTTAAAAATGACCGTCATCCAGAGGCAGCCCCCACGCCAAGTACCTGCGACACTTCTCATTTCATTGCAGAGAGAGGATAGTTTCCCCAAAGTTTCTTTGCAAAAAGCTTTTGAAAGGGCTGCTTTTTTTCCATTTTTTTGAAATATCCTAGAACTGTGTACGATAGCAGAGAGGGCATTATTAACGTCTCAAGTTATTCTTTCATTAGAACTACTTCTGAATTGCTGAGCTTTCTGCCTGCTTCTCAAATTCCCACTGAAGTTGGCAAAAGCCGTAGGCTCTCAGTTGGCTGGGAAAAAGGCCCTTAAGCAGTGCAAAGATCAAGAGTAGAGCAGGGATGAGAAGCAAAAGCGAAGCATTAGGATCCTGATTTGGTTCAAAAGGCAACAAACACTATGGATGCTGTATGTCTGTGTGAGTCTCTAAAGAGAGACAGGACAAGTTCAGAGCAGAAAAATGCACCGAGCGTTAACTAAAGATACAGAAACCACTTCTGCCTCAGGAAGTTCCTTGAGCTGCAGTCTGAGCTAGGTGGAACTTTGGTTTGGCTCCGTGTATCTGTTCTTGGGCTCATTTTTAGTAAACCCTGGCAAGATCACGTATTTCATTTTAGCCAAGTCTTTTCCTGACTTAATTAAACATCTGCCTGCTATTTTCCAACTTTTGTTTTTAACTACCTGTTCGATGTCTTCTATTTTTTTCCTGGTTATTCATCTTCCCTTCCTCTCCCATTGTCACTAATTTTTTTAAAAAGCAAAAACTTCATCTTTGAGAGCAGCAGAGCGAGGGACTATGCTGGGTTAGTTTCAAAAAGGTGAACGATAGTGTAAGAAGATGAAATGAGTCGTATGGTGAAAGGGTGCCAAAGACAGACCAGGGAAAGTTAACTCAGAAGAGGCAGAAGGCATGAAAAGAAGAGAGGGAGATGAGAGAAACAGCCATCCTAATGCCTGCCCCACTGCCCGGGGCCAGCCCAGCTGCCGTCCGCCTGCACTGAACACAAAGTGGTTTCTCCACACTTCTCCTCCAGCCAGCTACCGGCAGCATCTCACCAGCCAGCTCTCCTCTCTTACCTTTTGCCCTCCAACAGCCAGGCTCCTAGGAGCAGGTAACTTTGCCTGCACTCCTCGAACAAGACACACAGAAGCCAGCAAGGTCTGAAATGTTATGACTTCTAGCATTTCTCTACACAGTCTTTACATTTCTTCCATATCTTTCAAGGTTCTTGCTTGATTACAGCAAGAAAATGACCTTCTATAATTAAAATTAGAAAATGGCATCAGCAATAGAAAGAGTAGTTTGCTGAGCACACTGAGATCTACGCTGCACGTTTGTCCACGTATCAGTGACCCGTGCTGTCTGAAGCTCCTGACCTGTGCTCCTAACTACTTGTCCCAAGACAGAATTAGTCTCAATTCTTTCCAAACCACCTTCCTACTCTTCCCTCTTTAGAGACTAACCAAATTCTAAGATTCGTGTTTTCCAGAAAATGTCTATTAGTAAAAGAGCGACTAACGATCACCGTGTCCCAAATCCTGCCTTTTGCACATTCATCCATTGCGCATCTTCATTCACGTCAGCAAGTTTCAGTCAAGTATCTTTGTAAATCTCTCTCATTGTACTAGTTTGTTTTCTTTTTATCACGTATTTTGAATTACGGATGCCTGTCAGGACTTTTTGAAGAAAGCCAATGTTTGATATAACTGACAGAACAGATCTCATGATGATGAACATTTGCTCCACAGAACGGGGCTGGAGCAAGCACAAAGGTCAAACTGTAACAAGAAAAACGAGGAAGTAAAAAGTACTTTTCTTTCTACCTCTTTCTCACTCTGCCTTCCCAACAGCAAAGAGTCTGTCGTTATCACATCTACCTGCTCTCTGAGAGAGAATGATTTTTTAGTTTGATAGCTGAAAGAAAAAAAACTCTGAAAGAAATTTGATTCAATGTTAAAACATTTTAGATGCCCTCCATAAAAGACAGATAAAACAGTTAATTTGACTCAAAACTAGGTATTTTCCTTATAAATTTAGAGCCTCATTAACCCACTGATACTACTTAAATCACAGATTCAAACGACATCTCAAATGACATCTCAAATGTTAAAATCAAATGTTTTGTCAGCTCCAGAATGAAACATTAAGTCTAAGATTTTAGAATTCCCACTTGCGTTTCTTAAATAAATTATTTAACAAATTTGACAAAGGTAGTTTTGGTTTTCCAGAATTTTTCTGCTTTTTTGAGAATAAGTACTCAATGACAACACAAACAACTTTTCACCCAGCGACATCATGCCATGTGAATGCAAATAACTGCAATCAGACAAAACAAAAAAAAAAAGGAAAAAAAAGAGTTAAAATTTACTGCTGCTCTATCTCAAGCCTTGATTTTTCCTCCTGCCTACAGACCAATCAAACAGCGAACTTTAAAGAGCGGTAGCACATGCACCTGAAGATGGTAAAGCTGGTGCAGAGTTTGCAGACATGTTCTATGTCTGTAAATCTCAGCAAACACTTTAGAAAACATGAGCTGAATTTTAAACTGGTAACGAATCTTAACAGGGGTGATGGTCTCAGACCACACTGTGGTCTGTAAACCACACCGAATATTTTTCTAAACATGGTCTTGGTTTCAGGACGAGAAGAAAAATAAGAAACAAGCTAAAATTCAGTTGTATTTTAAGTTGACATGAGAGAGATTATTTTCTCCTAGCTCTAAGCTTTTTGTTCATGACAATTTAGATACTATAAGTTTAAGTCTATTTAATAAAGTAACATAATATTGCCCAGAACAGAACAAAACTTAACACAAGAATATCCAGTGAAGCCCCATCTGTTCAAAAGGAGAATGCTAATGAAGACTGAAAAAGGCAATTGCACTTTTATTTTGGTTTTAGTTGCTCTTTTCATCTCTTCGTAAATTGCAAATGAGAGAACTGGAATAAACTGCCAGTATATTACACTCCTGCCCAAGACCTCCACAGCCAAGTATGCCACACTTCTCCCTATGGGTCCTTCCAGCTTTTAAGAGAATCCTCTTATTATCATTCCCACACTATCACACCAATACTTTGCAATTTGGCTTCTGGCTCCCATTCCTGTCTCTCAGATGCCTCGCCTGCTTGCCTACCTCAAGGACAGCACATTTTATAACACTAATTAGGGTTGCACGGTGGCAATACAAAAATTGCATCTCCTCTTGGAACTCTTCTATAGCCTAATAACCATTTGTCTGGTTCAGTTCTAAATGCGTAGATTTTGACTGCACAGCAGGAACACGTGGCCTTTGACGGGGTTGGGGCTCTGCACTGAGACACCGTGAGGCAACAGTCCTGGTACAACACAGTCCTGGAAAGCCCTGCTGGAGACAGTTTGGTTAAGCTGTATCTCTAGAGTGTCTCTCACTAAGTGATTCTTCTTTCCTTTTTTCCTATGCTCATTTAACGGAAATAAGGTTTTCTACTCTTCATCAGAAGTACCACTTGTGTCCAATTCACTTCCAGATTTTTATGTCCCATTACACCAAAAATAACAAGGGAATAGATGAACATTTCAGTGGCATAAGGACACAGAATAAAAGATGACAAAGCAACTAATTTAAACAAACAGATGCTCACTCTCAAGCTTTTCACATTAGTAGTAATTACAAACCTTTGAGTTAAACAAAATATAGGCAGAGAAACAATGAATGGCTATAAAGCTGTTAATTTATAATTAAGAGGGCAGGTTCACAACTACTGCAGAACTGGTGGAGGGTACATTGGCTACGGCATCTTCCCTGATCATCTGAAGACATGCTGTGACCAGCAGCAGGTCTGGGAGCAGCGTCTGCCTGTTCTCCTTCATATTCTTTATTTGTATTGTCTACTTACACTACAAACTGTGCCTGTCAGGAGCTCTCTCTTTCAAGCAACTCAGGCCCAGCACACTGGATTCCAGTCTTGGGTAACGTTCGCTAGAGCTTGCTGTAACTCAGACTACAATAATAATACGCTACATTCATAAGATTTTATGTTAATGCAATGGAAAAAAAATAGGTGCCTGTCTTGAACTGAGCCCACGGCTTTGCCCCAAGCTCAAACACACGCTAAATGAGCTTGAACTAATAATGTCATCTCTGATTGCTAATGATTTAATTAAATGACTATAGTTACATTCAAATAAATATCTGAATATCATTTTGTGAAGTACAAAAAATTGTTTTAATTAAACCTGATTACAGAAGTCATCTAAGGAAGTATTCTCCTTATACTTCTGCAGTGAAATGGAATCCATTAATCACTTTGATCTTCACATTTAAAATACTACAAAAATAAGTGCCTGTCATGTTCTATAGAAATAGAGTAGTACAAAACCCTGTCTTAATGGGAAATTATAGATGAGAAATGAAAGACTCTTGAAGCTCAAAATTCAATAATACTGTTCCTTCCAAAATATATAACTGTCCCTATGCATGTGTAATTGCTCAGATTTTTTATAGACAATGGCAGAATTTCAGTTTTAGAAGAAAGTAGAAGAATATTGCTGTGTGTTCTATGGTGGAACTACAGTTGCTGTGGGAACCACCACACTGAATTTCCATACAGCTGTGTTTATATCCTCGGCCAAACAGGGGAATTAAAACGGTATTCAGCATTCATTTTTTTTTCAATTTAAAAAAAAAATATTCCATGACAGTAGAACCTTAGATTCAAACACACACACTACTCTACCCTGACAGTTTGAAGTTTTACACTGTTAATAGGTCTTCACCAAAAATAATTGCAACCCAAAATAATTTAATTTCTTTGACACATTGACCTAAATAGGCTTGTTTCAGAAAGCTGAGTTGTCTATCTGGGCTGACGTGCCTCAGTGTATTAAAGTTACTTGAAAAACATAAGGCGTATGTGCTGGAACACTCCCACTCTGCAGGGGCTGCTAGATTCCTTTTACTGCCATTAGGAGAGTCTGTGGAAAATAAGGTTTGCAAGATTTTAATACTAAACCCTTCCAAAATGGAACAGTATAAAGTTTTAGCTTCTGTACAACCTCCTTCCTCCAGGATAACTATTAAAGGCCTACAAGGTCGAGTACAAGAATTGCTACTGCATGAAAGAGAGTATGTTTTAGTTAATTATATATAGCGGGTAATTCCCGAGCATTTTGCATATTTGTATCTGGACGGCTGCAGCCGTGACCTGGCTGTGTGTTGAGCATAGCTTGCTTTATGATCACATCATCCTATAGTTTCATTACCCTCTCATGTCCAACTTGCCCAAATTTTGAGTGCTGCTCCTGTGCTGTCCATGTTTCGGTTTCAGATCTGGAAGACTCACATTTCCCCCATGTAACTAAAGCATATATGCTCCTTTTCCTTGAATTCTGTAAAAGTTTTCCACAATTGTTTCCATAGCTACAGACCACCACTGGATAACCACACTGCATCCTAAATGTGTGCCTCTGAAGATACAGTCAACTGTAAACTCTTTCCTTTTTGAGAAGTAGTAAAAGCAGCTGATGACTGCAGACAGGCTTAATTTTCTGCAGATACAATCAGTAGAACTTTCTTTCAGAAAAAATGATTCAGAAGAATGACACGCTATAAAATGAAATGTGAAATTTCAAACTTGTGGGACAAGATCTCAACTAGTGTAAATACCTTCTGTTCACACTACTCTAGACAACTCAATTTAGGCTGCCTAAAATTCCAGCCCAAGGCTTCCTTCTTGGATTAACAGCTATCAATCACATGAGGTCCTGCAGAAGGACTGATATGTTCCTACTGTTTCCTCCTTGGTTTTTGTATCTGTCATTTACAATCCGCATTGGCGTATTACCTCCAACAGTAAGATTCTCCTTTTATTTCCTATACATTGCCTGATTGATCTGGACTACATGCAATTGCAAACATGGAGGCTAAAAACCTGGTGGGATTAGTAATGGAGATATGTGATGACTACATCCTGAATACTTGTTTTGTACCTTTTCTACCATAACTGGGTCCCACTGTTAATGGTTCTGTCGAACATTTAAGATCTTTCCAAGTATCTAGCTAGTATTTATACTAGACAACACATTCCAACCAGACCATTAAAATTCAAAAAAGGGAAAGACTTATTGACAAATAGAACGAAAAACATCCAGACATGCATCTCCTTCTATGGCTTCTCTACTGACACCACCAAGTGAAGCTGACAGACATGATAGCATGGTAAAATTACATAATTGACAGTCTTATTTTAGGAATTTCATGTGGCCTGGTGGCTGCTATGTGTTGAAATAAGAAACGACATAAAATAACCCCAACCTTCATACAGACAGTGTCTTACTGACAAGATATTTTAACTTTCTCCTGCATTTCACAACTACGCTGTCGCCAACTGCCTGAAGACATTGCAGAAGACATATCTAGACATTCCTGGGTCCTTCTGTTGAGTTTTCCGTTAGCCTGAATTTCCTCTTGACAAGACCTGCTTTAACCTGCTTTAGCAGGGGGGTTGGACTAGATGATCTCTAGAGGTCCCTTCCAACCCCTACCATTCTATGATTCTATGATTCTATGACCTTATCAGCCCCTTCTCCCCTCCTCCCCACCCAAACTTTAACTTCTGACATTGCTGTGATTCTGAAATAATTTCCTTTGTCCATATTCTGCCTTTACAATGTATCTTGTTAATTAAATCATCCTTTTGGTATCAGAGCATTACTTCATCTATCTGAAAAATTGCGGCTTTGGCCCTTCCCACCACAGACTGAAAAGCCATATGATGTTTATTAGCATGCAGCATGTGTTACTTTGAGCTGGCTGGGAGGTTGATAGAGTTAACTTGAATGCCATACTGGTATTCACACTGGCAGATCTCCAGTTCCTCTTTGCCACCTGCAAACCACATCTTCCCTTAAACAGGATGCTCATTTCACCATGTTCCCTGTGGGAACGCCAGCTTCTGAACATATTCCTGTTTTCCCCTTATTTTACAGGTGCGCAAGCTGGTCATACACAGAGGCTTTGCAGAGATTTCCAGCTGAATAACTTTGAACTGTTGAACAGCTTACCTAAGTTTACTCCTCATTTAACTCAGCGCAGCCTCTTAGCCTTTTTTAAAGTTACTCGTAACTATCGGTTCAGTACAAGTATGTCTGCAGGTTTTCATTCAGCTTACAAGAGGAGAATCAGTGCTGCATCTTGCACTTTGAGTTGAGAAAATTCTTTAAGAAAATGACGGATTTGCTGAAAGATACAGATTCAGGTCAGCCAAAGTGATTGGAAATTGGAGTTTGTTGAGCTGTTTTGAAAAAAACAGGGGAAAGGAGGACAAAGAACATTTGGGAAATAAAATGGGGAGAGTTTTCGTTTCAAAAGGAAACAACTTGATACATAAAATCAAAATCAACTTTTCCCAAACAAATCCATTCAACTGAAAGTTCAGGGGTTTTCATTTTGTTTCATTTAATCCATATCTTTTTTCCCAGTTTAATCAGCAAACTGAAAGCTCATCATTTAGGACAGCTCTGCACAGCTGCCTTCACTGTTGTGTAACTAAAAACTTGCAAGTACTTTGTTCTGAAATTTCCAAGCTTAATATTAGTTTGCATTCTTCCCCGGCAATACACTTCCCTTTCTTTCATCCAGTGTAGCAATTTTGCCATTGAACTGATTCGTTTTTCCTTATGATCTGAATCCACTCTCCCTGAAAATGGGGTTTTCCGCATACAGGCAACTGGATGACTTAGTATAGTCTGAAAAGCTTTCACAGAGAGAGTATTCCTAAACAATTCTAAGCCTCGTATTTTAAAGGTTTTCTGTTATTTATCATGATTCCAGCCCTTAGATTTAGTGGCATTTGTTACAAATTAGTAAAATGGCAGTTCAGGTAGAGATGCTGCCGCATAAGCAAGATTTTGTGTGAATGGTAAAGCAAGAATGGTTCCTCTTAGAGAACAGTGGAATAGCCTCTATGATTCAATTAGCCTTAACAAAAGAGGTGCCCAGAATTAGAAAGAGCTACCTGAATCTCAAGTTTAAACAACTCTTTATGGGCTAGTGCAGCACTATTAGGTTAGTTTAACAAGTAATTATAATTACTGGGCGAGCAACTTCTCTATTAAAGGTCAGGGAGGAATCACTACAGCTCCAGCTATTAATATAATTGGACATTTAATGAAATGTGTCTACCAAGTGCTCCCTTCCCTTTTTAACAAATTCATTTTAGACTTAAAATGCAGCACAGCAGCGCACTCGGAGATATTTCAGGGAACAAGATGACTACTTTATGCTAAGTTGATTTTTTTCTTTAAACCCGATGGTATAATTAACAACTCCTAGAAGTACAAAGCACTAAAAAATAGTATTCCAACAAATTATGTACTTGAAAACTTAAGTTTTCAAAAACTGGTGACTAAGTTGATTATTCATTCTGTATTTGAATACTCAGATAATTCGAACGGGTGGAAAGTTCCCAGTATCAGTAATTTATGTACCTCACTAAAATCTACTGCTGCTAATTTTAGGCTCATGAATTTAAAAGTGTTGTACACTTCCAGAAGTTAGGTGTGGTGGTAAAGCCTTGCCCATTCTCAAATCTTCAGAAGTCGAATTCTAACACCAGGATTCCTGCCTGCTGCAAACCAGAGCTCTGGCATCTGAATAATCAAGATTCTTAACTAGTATTTACATTAGGGTTCTTAAAATTTCTGTCCATACCTGCAGGTCTAACCAAATCTAAAGGAAACAAGTATCAATTACCTCCACAAATTGAATGATTTGCTGTATCTTAAATGACGCAAAAGTTCATCCATCCCTGGAACACAGTGATGTATTTTTGTTAACCCTCTCATGGTAGAACTTGCCACTTTCAAATGAGCAGGCAGAAACAAGAAAAGGCATTGAAGAATACGAGAGAAAGTCTGCTGGAATAATTAGTTATCCTAAATCAATGCAAAGTAAAATTTGTAAGTGATTCATATCTAAAGCTTGGCCTACCTCTCTCTAAACGGAGAGGAAGAGCGTATATATTTGAGTGCAGTTTGCTGTATCCTAGATTCAAGGCAAGTTTTTTTAATAAAGCATGTTCTGTAGGTCTAGTTCCTCATTTTCGCTGTGATCCCATTCCGAATGTGTACTGTTAGAAAGGATCAAGAATTTTATCAGTTTCTTACCTGGTAGAAACAATTATTTTCATCTTTTAAAAGAAAAATATTTATAGCTTGTTTGCTTGTGGTTTTCTTGGTGAAGCAGCTACAGCAGATGGTCTGCTATCACTTACACACAGATACTCTTGAAATCAGCTCTGACTTCACTGGAAGTTGCAGGACATGACATCTAGAAGCTAGTGCATCACTTGAGTGCGCCTACATGCTCCACCTGGAGACAGAGCCAGACAGGAGAGATTAGGCAGCAGCAACAACCTCAACAATCCAGATCCAGGACCAAGGGTAACTGAGCTTGCTGGGGCACCATCAGACATCCCCTAGGCTGCTGATCTGACCCTACGCACCACACCAGCATGCTGACCTGAAGCAAGGCTTCTGCTGTGACTCCAGCCCACTTGGGAAAACACGGTCTGGCTGTAGATCTTCAGTTTTCTGTGGACGTGCACATACGTGGAGACGATAAGGAAAATGCCAGCTACAGAAACAGGAACAAAAGAAATTACTTTTGTATACAAGTTTCAAATGACATCTACAAATGTTTTTAATCAGGATAACTGAATTATATTCTTACCACATACTCTCTTGGCAGGATGCTTTCAAAATAATCTAATAGTGTAAAATAATACAGCTTTCCTGAACAAGAGCGATCTCAAACCTGCCAAATATGCCACTCAATATACACTCCGTGGAGCCCATAAAAGTGGTTTTTTTAAAAAAACCCTCTTATTTTGAGCTGGGAGTGTGAACTTTCTGTCTGCATTCAAGAGTAAATAAAAGAATTTAATCCAATTCTTCTTTCAGCTATCTTCTTACTCTTAGTGAAGTCAGAAGGAATTGTCTCACAGTCTAACTTCAGTACGTATGTAATGTGGGACAAAAAAGCCCCCTGTAGCAGATCTGTGCAGAACCTGAGCTAAGCCTCTGCACTTCATGCTGAAGTGGGTTAGTAAGCGCACACATTCTGATCAGGGAACAAACTTAAGTGAAAAAAGAAGCACTAGCAATGATTTGGACCTGCAAATATGCCAGTGAATATTTGACTTAGTTTTTACTCAACATACAGAGCCAGTAAAGCTGCGGACTGAACGTTCAGCAATACATAAGAAGAAAGAAGATCTTAAAATGCTGGAGCTGTTTACTAAGTTAATGTGTATCTACAGCTTAATGCTGTCCCTAATTAATTTAAGCCTAACCAAAGTGAAATTCGTTTAAATCAAATGAAGTGTACTATTGACTTGTGGCATAAACTTAGGACAAATGCCACTTGATACTTAAAACCACCCTAAATGGAAAAGTCTTCAGTATAACCTTTCCAAATTTACATCGTTATTAATAATTGAGAACTGATTCTAACATAAGCTTTCTACATGGGTGGGCAGAACTTTCTCACCATCAAGTTCATTTTCTACAGATACATTACTTTGGGGTGGGCAAGCATTTAAAAATTAATCGGTGCTTTAAGAATAAATCAGGTTGTGAACAGTCATATTAAGTTTGAAGCATGGGAATGAAATATCTAGTTACATTAGACAGAAAAGAAGATTCTCCAGCAGAACTGAAAAGGGCAAAAGCAGAGAAGTCCAAACTGGCATGGCACAAAGCCAAAATACCAAAAAGAATGAGCCATAAAGTTTAACAAATCCTATTCTCCACAACTGAGTTACAACAGGCTCCTTTCTCCTGTGTCCTTCACTTCTCCCCTGCACTTCAAGTGACTCCAGCTTCTTTAGATCCACTGGGAAGGCTGGATAAAATAGCATCTCAGAGCACAGCAACTTTATTCCATTTCTATTGTTAGAAAAGGACAAATAACATAAGTTGTCCTCATATTTGAAACTATGCGATAACAAAAAATGCTACACAGATGAACAAGGAGGTCCTTTAATTTATAAATAAAATGAATTAAAAACTACTGAACAACACAGAATTGAACTGTACGGGAAATAAATGAGTAAGATGCTATTCTTGCTTGGAGCGATTGACTCATTTGATGGATTTTTTTTTTCTGCCTTAACTAAGGCAAAGTTATGTCTGTGATGCATCGAAATATTTTGCATACGGCTATGACAAAAGCAAGCCACAAGGGATAGCATTACGTAGTATTACCTAAGGATTTTCTTCTAGTTTCCTGTATGGAAAAAGAACTAGGATGCCATCCAGTTATCTATCAACAGGATTCCTCGCAGATTTAACTTCTGGTGTACAAAATAATTGCAACTCTCTACATATTTTGGAAAGACCTTTTGTTTAGGATCATCTTCTGTTTGCAGACATAGAGCTGTACAGTAAGAAACCTACCTTACCTAACCTGTGTTCCTATATTACTGTTAATAAAGTCTATGAAAAAACTGTTGTCTCCTTCCTTCCAATGGAATACAAGCACAGTGAACAAAATTTGCATCTGTTGCAGCTCTAAGTTAAAGTCAAACAAAAGAAGAATGGATTAATATTCGTTTGTATTTATTTAGCACAGAAAAGGAGTCTGACATTGTTAAAGAAGGAGATGCTGGGGTAATGGAATCTATAAAAGGATTTGACGACATGTGGGAGGAAACCAGCTGGAGCAGTAAGTGAGGAAAAAGAATTTGGTGGTTGCATTTTTCACAGATGAAAAATCCCACTTGATGCTGGGGAAATTGGTCTGTGTTCTTGCTTTTTTCATTCAGTTCTTTTTTCTTTGTAAGAAAATCTTTCATATGTTTAAACTGACAAGAGATAAACTTTGTCTGCTTCTGAAAAAAATGTAGCAGTGTTCTATACTTCTGTACATTAAATCCTCTTGCAGTACCAACGTTATCAACTTCTTTATCTGATACTGACTGCCATGGTGTGAATGTTAGCTGTCTGAGAACTCCTAGCTCTAAGGAATTCTCAATGGTTTTCATATGCCCAACATCGTCTCTGGCTGCCTTCTGACACTTGGGGATTGGAGTTTTTTGGTTTCACATTTCTGGCTCTTACTGCAGTGTCATTTACATCCAAGATCTCTAGAACCATGTAGGCAGAAAATGTTATGATATCTAGATTTTCTTCTTGGTCTAGCCTTCATACAAGTTTTCTCAGTGCTCTATGATCATATGCATGGCATCCAGCCTTTAATGCCTTTGTATTTCTAGGAGTTAAATGTCAGGCAGTTTGAATGATTACTTTGTGGTCTCTTGCAGCACCCAACTGAGTTTCATTCTTGACAACCTTTGAAAAGTTGCTCTGTTCTGCCTGAACAGAAAGCTCACAATCTCAGGGTCCATTAGAATTCTCTTGTCAAGAGACTCAGTGGTGTCCTACTGAGTCTTCACTTCAGCTGTATTAAAGAAACCTGGAAAGCATCCAGTTCACTTGAAAACCACATTTCATGATTTCTGTTTCTTTATATTCACTGACTGCAGGAGAACTAGCTTCCACCGCCAAAGCAAATGACTGCAGTGCTTTATTTCTAGGAAGATAGTAATTGTGATACCAAATTCTTTAATTTAATCATGAAAAATAACTTTAACTGAGGTAAGATAAATATCATGTAAGTTTTGAGATTTATGATGGGTTTTTGTCTGGTCAGACACCAATTCAGTCATGTCTCAGTTTCCCTTTTCTCATCTTTCCCCTTCTCTTCACGAATCAGTGTATATTAGCAATGGTAATACAAGGTTTTTCCTTCCAAATATCAAAAAATAATTAATATTTTAAATAATTGAAAAATCCGCTATCTTTTCTTCAGTCATTTAGAAGGAACTGATTCAGTCAACTTCCCATTCAGCATGGTTTTGGTACCAAAACTTTTCCAAAATAACACACACAGGCTTTTAAAGACAATTCTTTAATTTCCTTCGCTTATGCTCCAACCTTGCTGGATAACGCCTGAAGCGTTGTGACTTCTGGATCCAAATTTGTGCCTCTACCAGTCCAGTGCACAAATCCAGGAAGCTTGACACTGGAAAGTTTTCAGAAAGAATCTAAGGCTTCAGAAACTTCTGAGGTTTCTAGTGACCTTTGACAGACGGACAACACTTTGTTTATGGTAATGAGAGTGATCTCAGATGAAACAATTGCCTCACCAAAACCGCCAAGATCCATTGACAGGACAATTAGTTTGGGGCAAATTCTTTCACCAAGGCTGGCTCAGTTACTGAAATCATTAAAGACACTTTTAAAAGTGAATCTGGAGAAGACTTAACAAAATTTGACAAAATTTAACCAAAGCTGATGTTTCTGCCAGTTTTGCCTCAATTCAGTTACTGGCCAACGAGGGGCCTGGTAGCGGATGCACATTCTGACTGTACAGGAGCAGTGCTCACACAAGACCAGCAAATATTCATACCAATATACCTCATGCAAATGTATCAGGGAACAAACTTAAGTGAAAAAAGAAGCACTAGCAATGATTTGGACCTGCAAATATGCCAGTGAATATTTGACTTAGTTTTTACTCAACACACAGAGCACCAGATCCTAGTGGCATCACCGAGTCACAGGTAACAAGTAACCTTCCATTTATAATTCACATATTTTCACTACCACTGATGAGATTTTCTTTCACCATTGGACACATACAAGGGAAAAATCACTTGCAAGAGCAAATGCTCTATCTAGAATGTCAATAGAGAGCTACAGAGATGTAACAAGGGAGAAAAAACCCAAGCCTTCAGAAAATTATTTTCCACAAAGGTACCTTATAGTCCTTGGCTGCAGCTAGCATACATTTGTTTTTCTGGGAAGGACACATACACTATTCTAGCTGATTACTTTTCCAGATATATTGGCTTGGCTCTACTTATGAAATTATCATCAGCTCTCTGATGTCCACAGCTGGAAGACAGTTTCTAAATTTCTCATGTCAGGTGAAAGGCCTTGATTTTCCTCTAAAGCATTCCAAGTGTTTTTCCAGTATTTTCGTTTTCGTCACCGGTTCTTTATGTCATCCTCAGAGCAACAGCAAAGTGGGGACAGTAGTGACAGTATTAAAGAGACTTCTGAAAAAAATCACTAGCCCCATTGCTATATTTCTTGCATACTGGTCAACAATCCCCACAGTGCAGAAAAGAAGGCTGCCTCTCCCTGTAAAACCAGGGGAGCCCCAACATAAATAATGTGAATGGAAAGAATGTAAAAAACAAGCAAGAATTGCTCAGAACGGCACTAAATCAGAGAGCTGGCACCAGGGAACAGGCTGAGGCAGGAGCACCCAGGCATTCGGAAACATTTAGAATTTGGCACAAGCTTCCATCTCCTATATAGCAGGATCTTTTAAAGCATTGCTCTGAAGGAATGAGTTTCACCTTCAGTATTTCCTAACAAGAAATGGAGAGGGCAAGAGACTTAGAATATGCCTTTAAAAAATATCTCCGCTTTTATGCAGCTCCACACAAATATTTACCAGAAACAGAAGCATGGCCTGTCTGTTCTTATCATAGGTTGTGCTCAGAACTGGAGAGCAAATACTTGCAAGTCCACCTCTCTGTGTGACAGTAATACTGAGCCATCAACATACTGGGTAGAACATGAGATAGTGAAAGAACAACATCAGCTGAAGTTACAGGAATACAGAGAAATCTGTAATAGCACAGACTTGTAACCCTGCACCAAGGAGAAACTACTGGGTCAAAATCCTGGACCGCAATTAAGTCCACAGTCTGTATTTAACACAAGGTAGTCTGATGCCTCTTAGTAGCACAAAGCGTCTCCTAAACCATCATAAATTCTAATTAGCTGAATTGTGCCAGTTGCCTCTAATTTACGACCTTATTTGTTCTTACAGAGAAACTTGTAATATACCACTTTATTGTCTCCTAGTCCCAACTCTACAGATTACATTACACTTCATGTGCAGTAAACACACATCCCATCTGAACCTTAAAATATCAAAACATCTTAGGAAATTTTTTTTCTTCTGAATGTAAAGCAAAATTACCTACTTTGTCTTCTCTAGTTGTAACCCTCACCCTCCCAAAGCTCCAAGTTTCATCTATTAGCACAGTAACCACGATATACTCTGTATGACACAACTTGGCTGAATCTCCTTCCCCTCAACCCCTTGCTGCTCCCAGCTGATGGAAGAGTGAGCCAAGAAATCATTTTAAGAATGTACTTCAGAAAATCCAGAGCTAAGTCCCAAGACCAGAGCCAGCATGTCTATGCAGTTCAGTGCCAAACAGATTTATTTACTTTCATTTAGAATCTCTTGAAATGGCTTATTAGGTCTATGCAAGTATGATTAGTGATATGCAAACCTAACCTGACTTGCATCCAGCCCCTTTACAGATCTTTGCCCCATGTTTCCTTCTTTTTCTATTTTTGAGATCAACACAAGCACAGTCAGTACGGTCTCTCTTACCCAACGCCATAACCATACAAATCAACCGTGACTCTGGAACAACATAATGCGTTCTTCAGCTCCATTTAATTGTTCTGATGATGTTGTGCTTTACGCTTCTTTACTTGTCTCTTTATCTTGACATACCCTTTATTTCCATTTAAGCACGCATTTGTACTTGAGAGATATTAATGAAAAATATTAAGGATAGAGTTCATCATTCTTACAACAAACACCGTCTATCTCCTGACCTTTATGTATCTCCTGTTCTGGAATGCATGAATCAATCTGAGAAGACACTTTTGATAGTTCTCAGATCAAGAAGCTTGGCAAAAATGCAAAGTAAGTGTGACACTTCTCACCGAAGCACAATTACTTACTATATTTAATAAAACAGTTTCAAAAGCTCAAAAGCTTTGTGGCAAAAAAAATTTTACCCCTCTCTGCTATTATTATTATGTTTTATTTTTGAATTGCAGTCCATGTGAATTCCTCATTTTTTATTATTTTGTATTTTTAAATTGCAGTCTATGTGACTTCCTTATTTTTTCCTCAACATGTCAAAATTTGTAATCACTCTCTCTCATCCTGAAACACTACTCAACGTGCTTGAAAACGCATAATGCCTGCAGCCATACTATCTCCAGCTGCGATCTTGCCAGCACTCGTAAGAGAAGTGGGTCTGTACTTGAGTGGCAGGCCTCTAAGAGAAGTACAAGTGAAAGTTACACTGCTAAAGCAATGGGTGACCCTCTTTTTGAGAGGGACGTACTATGCTCTGTTGCACACCTATTGCAGCTCAATTGCATTGAGCAGGTTAAATTTGGTCATGCAGGTCAGCAGATAGGGCGTGCCCTCAAAAGACCACCAGCCTTACAAAGCTGACCAAATTCTGGCTGAGTAGCAAGGCCAAGTTCATACCTGAGCATCATGTGTATGTTACTGTATAGTTGGAAAGCAATGCTTCCATGGGATTGGAAAGTAACATTGTCAGACTGTTTGTAGCCATTAAAACCTCGGGGTATTATTATTACCGTGAACTTGCTACAAAAAGATGGTAGTCCAGAGACACTGAATTCTGATGTGGGTAACTCTTTTTCCTAAAGTCTATTACTTTCAGATGACCTTGCTACTATGTTTGAATACATTAATTGCTACACTTAATTTGCTGCTTTGTTTTGCGTGCAATTTGTTACAGAGTGACTTCCGTGCACATCACAGTTTGTATAAATCATAAGGTTAAAACTGCAATGAATTTTGGAATACCTGTTGATAAACAATGCTGAAAAATATAAGATATTTGTCATTGTTAATATTCACTGGTTGGGCTAATCCATATTCATAAACAACTACTTAAATATGTGAATCATTAACATATATAGTTCAGATTTGTAATTATCTCTACAGATACAGAAAAACAACATCTCCTCCGCTGTAATACTGCACTAACCCAAGGACAAAAAGAGAGGAGGAGACAGGCTGCTGTCCCTGTGCTGTGTTCGGTTTGTAAGTGGCTCAGGCGCTGCTCATCACGTATGCGACAAGAGCCTGCGCGAGGACTGTTGCGACAGATCCTGTCAGTCCCTGAGCTAGGGGTCTTGACTGTGGCCTTCAAGGACAAGCACACATTGTTGACATTACGCTTAGAATAAAGTACATGCTAAGAAAGAATTATTTCATCAGGATTAAGGGGTTTTTTTGTTTTTTAAACTTATAAGTCTACGATTAAATGCTTTGGATTTGCAAACAATTTTCTGCACTCCAGATTTTGTTTCCAGTCTTCTTCCCCTGTTACAAATCATGAAGTGAAACCTGGAGAGGATAGAAAAAAAGAAGAAAAAAGTAAATGAAGAACAAGTTTAATCTGCTTTTGTACACTGATGGGTTTTAAGCCACTTCTCAGAGGTTGAAGGCTATCCTGAGTGGCTGACACTGGCTTGTGGCTGCAAATATCTACAGAAATGCAAGGTTAGCAACACAAACCCTGATCCCAGCCACGGCGTTAAAACTATGAAGTTAGCGTGCAAGCCTCCTTGATGTCCCCGCCATCTGAAGACTCTCGAGCAGCTAGAATCATCTTCCCATGACTGTCAGCTTCACAACAGCTTTTCATCACAAAAACCAAGCAAAGCTACCTTAACATCACATAGAAGTGGGCCCAGAATATTTTGGTCCCATGCTTTGTGACAGAAATCCATGTAATATGTTCTGAAAAGATAATAATGCACCATGAAGTAAACCTGTTGGTAATGAAAATGCATCTAGCATTTGAAATACATTGGTGGCATTCATTCATATTAGGGACAAAAAAAAGCTTCTTCAAAATAGTTGTGGGGCTTTTCTTTTGGGTTTTTTTTTTGTTTTTTTTTAAATTATATGGCAGTTCTGAAATAAAAAAATCCCCAGATCAATTAAATAAATGCAATCTCTTATGCCAGTCTGGAACATTTTACAGCCAAATGATAAATCCATGAAAATAGGAACTTTAAAGCAAAAGTGTGATGGCTGTTAGGGTAAGAATATAAATGGTTGTTGTGTAACAACTATTGAATTATTCTTTTTTGAGCCAATAGTAATGTATCAAAGACAGTCTATAATAAAAATTTTAGATAAGATCTAACAGATAGAGAGAAATTTGCATTTAATATTTTAGAGATTCAAAGCCATTGGGTCAAATTAATTCCAGGTGAAACAGACTTCTCCAGAATCATTAGTGATAAAGTTGTTCCGTACAAATTTCTGTTTGTGAGGCACTCACTGAGATCTTTCCTTACTTGCTGTGGACATGATGATGAACGGAAGGCTGTGATGTAGTCCTTATCAATCTCTTCCTTTTAATTTTCCACTGCTTTGTATGGGGAGTCTCGAGGAACATCACAACTGCAGCACCGCACGCCTTCCCTCTTTCTTCCTTCTAAAAAGGTAAAAATTAAGTGTGAGGAAAATGGACTCAAAAAGCTGTCGGCACGTTCAAGAATTATTCTGGAAGACGTAGCAAACAACTGAACCGTGCAGGTGCTCCAGGACGGGGTATTCCCTGTCGCATTGAGGGCTCCTTGCAGACCTCAGTCAGGTCTATTAGAGACAATGTTCATCTCTTCTAGCATACACTTTCAAAAGCCAGCAGGCACCCACCAGTTTATTACCTTTAACGTACCGAAGGTCTGGCTCCTTTGTAACTCTCTGAAGTCTCACTGGTAGTAGCTAAATTTATGGTCATTTCCATAAGCTCCCCCGCCTTTTCATTATTACAACTGTTATTTTTTGAGGAGAAATAGGAAGAAATTCCAGATCTTTTTTTTCTTGTTTCATTCTTCTTCCAAATCTTGCGCTGACTGTTCACTGAGGCTGTCCACTATTTATGCTGAGGAGTATGGTAACTGAAGCCTCCTACCATGGACCCAAAGCCATAACAGGTAAAAAGACCACGGCCAGGAAGGCTGAAGGGGGAAAGACGGCTGGATGCTATCCTGCCTGCCATCTTGTGTGCCATTAATCACAGCAAAAGGCGTATCTTGTCTTCACCTCTCTATTAGAGTATTTTTTTGTTGCTGAACCTTTGACTCCGATCTTCATCTGAAAATTAAAAACTCTGTACTCTTTGACAGTGCACAACGGCTTTTGCGGTGACCTGCTGTCATCATCATCTGCTCATGTATGGCTGGGACATGGAGTGTATAGTCCCCTGGCTGTTATCCACAACCACACACCACGAGCACCAGGAAAAGGCATCATCCTGAACTATGTGAATCAATGTGTCGGTTACACTCTATCACACTAACCGCTCACCACACAAAGAGTTTGGTATTTAGCTAATTCAAAAAAACCACGTATCACACAGCATAGAAAGAAAAGAAAATAGAGCATGGCCCAAATGGAAAAGAACATAGGAGTCAAAGCAGATTGGCTAAGGAAATAGGCTATAGAAATGATCAGGAGTTGTATGGAAATAAAACTCAAATGAATATATTGCATTGAGATAATGAAACAGGCAGAACTGAGTTATTTCCAGCCCCACATTGAGTGGATCAGACAAGAAATGACAAGCCACATCAGATTAGTTTGGCTTCATCTAGGTTTCTTTGATAAGATAACTGATTTTCTAACCCCAAAAAAGATCTAGACTATCTGGAGTTCAGTAGAGCACGACATGGGAGTTCATTAACTGAGACGAAGAAGGTGAGGGCTGAAAAACAAATTGTAATAGAGTTTTATTTAACATTTTAAATGACCTTACCACAAAAAGCATACTAACAAAATTTGCCAGCGACACAAATTTAGGCTGTATCAGCAAAAGAAGAATATTGGAAGGTTAGACAGAAAGAATTTGAGCAACAGAAACAGAATGAAATTCAGTATCATAAAACATAGGTCATAATGGCCTAATGAAAAAAACAAAACAAAAAACCCCGCAGGTTATAAACCAGAAGCTCATCAGGGCAGAAGTCACTGAGAAGCATAGGGGCATACAATTTGAAGGTAAGATGACAACAAGCTGCCACAATGACACCTGTGAAAGTAACAAAGAGACATCATCATCTACTTTGTTAAAAGCATGCAGGTAATGCTTGGGGGAAGAATACATGATGCTGAACAGCTCCGACAACAATACTGCCTATAATTTTGCCCAAATGAAGGGGCTGGTGAAGCTTGACTTGCCTCTGCTAACAAATGAAAGCTGAGAATGGACAGAAGCCCATTAGTGTCTATAAATACATCACAGGGATAAATGCCAGGAAGGGGAAAGATCTCTTTGTGTGAAAATAGAAGATGCTGGCATAAGAATAAAGCAGTGTGAGCTTTCCCTCAATAAACTGAAAATTGGATGTCAACAGAAGGTTTTTGAACAGAGGAATGAATTCTGTGAGGAACAGCTTCTCTATAGGCACAGCAGACCCAGACTCCTCAGTATTAAGATTTTGCTGAGTTCCTAGAAAGCAGTGACTGGAACCTGCAATGACTGGCAGTGGAACTTCATCACCTCCAGTTTTCTTATTACTTCAGTGCAGACCTGGTGAAGCCCTTGGTACTTGAACCAGTTCATCATTTAAACTCAAGACATCCTGCATGCTACACTGGCAATGTCCCACACTCTTGCTAGCCTAGGGAAGAAGTTCTGCCTTCTGTCTTCCCCTATGCCTACAACATGACTTTTGATTTGTTTCTCAGGGTATGCATTTGTCAAGTAGATGGTGATAAACAGATCACAGACTTCACTCCTGTAGGATGCAGGCTTGGTGTGCCATTTTGGTTTTTGAACTACGGCTAAATCAAAGCACACTCTTCGATCTCACTCTGTCTCCTTGGATTTCTAAAGAGCCTATCACCATAGTACAGGAGTTGCAGATGCTGTAGGCCCATGGCATATATTTGTCAGAACTGAGAAGTTACCACATTTTTCTATCTACTCACAGTAACTACTAATCCACCTTAGGAAATGTCTCTAAATACAGAAACTGTATGCAAGAAGCAACACAGTGCTGTCTAGTGCAAAGATGATTCTGGGGCACACCCCAGGTGTGGAGGTGGCATAGTAAGATAAGATGTAATAAGAACCTGGAGACACCTTAGAAACCGAACATAGTCTCTCAGAGATTTAGTTTTCTCATTGCACAAGTATTAGCATTAATCTGCCTGGCACATGAAAGTAGTTTTGTAAGACTAATAAGAGATGTATTTGCAGGATCTTTGACTCCCTCAGACTTCTCAAATGACAGCATCGCACAACACACTACCACAACCCAAATTCTTCCTAATGCTCCTATCTCAATGATAATAACTAACAGGAACTAGAGCTGGGGCATCTCATGGAGGTTTGCTGACATTAACACAAGGCAGAAAGACAAGAAATACTTTACAGATCTAAAAATAAATCCAGATGCAAGTCAGCGAGCTTTTTCCGTAGACCTCTTTGCTTTCAGTACCGTTTCTATTTAGAGCAGTTTTGGGGTTTTTTTGGGGGTGGGGGGGGGGGGGGTGTGGTGGTGTTTTTTTAAAACTCATTTTGAAGTGAATGGAAATTTGATAAATGGGAGGAGGAATACTTCAAGTCCCACTAAAGGACACACTGATGTCGGACACTCCCATTCACCTTACATTTCTGCTTTTGGCTACATCTCCCACTGTTCACTGAACGATGTAATTTTTTTGTGTCAGAAAAGATCTTAATTTTTCAGACACAGATGTATGACACCGGTGTAGCTGGCCAGGTCTGAGGAGCAGCTCCTTCAAATGTGCCTTCCAAATCAGACGAGTGACTTGCTTACTTCCTCGAGCACCCTGCTAGGGGCTCCCACCCCCCAGCACCCATCCCTGTCCTCTCCCAACTGACTCAGCTCCACCTTTGGTCTGACCTGTACCCCAGAAAATACTGCCAGTGCTGGAAAACGCAACATATTGCTCATCTTCAAGAAACAAAAACAACCCCTAGTGGCTGCATTTTTTAAGGAACTGTGATTTAAAAACAAAGCACAAAGCCCAGCAATTTTTGCCAGTAATTATGCATAATTACAATTATACGATGTTCTTTATAGTGAAAGCTTCAATATAAGCGATATTTAGAAAACCAAAGTATGAATTTGATGTGTGATACAGGAAACTAGATGTATCACATTTTTAAGTTGAAATGTGAAAACTAATGGCCTTTTGTTAAGTAAATATGCAGAACTCTGCTTCTGCTACACTACGCTTGTGGGTTTTGGTTTTTGTTTTGTTGGGTTTTTTTGTTTGTTTGGGTTTGGTTTTTTTTTTTNATGTGTGATACAGGAAACTAGATGTATCACATTTTTAAGTTGAAATGTGAAAACTAATGGCCTTTTGTTAAGTAAATATGCAGAACTCTGCTTCTGCTACACTACGCTTGTGGGTTTTGGTTTTTGTTTTGTTGGGTTTTTTTGTTTGTTTGGGTTTGGTTTTTTTTTTTCAACAAGTAACCTTAAAAATACGATACTAAGAGAGCATTAAAAGCCATTTTTACTGCCAAAGAAACGGGGGTCTGCGTTACCAACGCCCCCGCCTGTTTCCCGGAGAAGCGCACGCCACTTCTCAGAGGTTGAAGGCTATCCTGAGTGG
>VZSC01011977.1:0-25112 GCA_013398225.1 Steatornis caripensis
AGCTCGGTCCGGAGACGGCCGAGGGCCCCGCCGGCGCTGCTCTGCTTTCCAAAGACCTTTGCCAGCCTGCCCTGGATCAGACGACGAGCGCAGCGGCTGCTCCAGAGCAAAGGCACGGAGCGCCCGATGCCCGCGCCACCCAAATCCGAGGAACCCCACTCCTGGGAGCTGCTCACACCAGGACAGGCGCTTCTGGGCCCATCAGCGGGTGCTCTGCCACTGCGCAGGGCGGGACAGGATCACGCACCGTGAGCACCAGTTCCAGCAAGAGCTTATGGAGGGAGGGCAGACCGACCGGGGCCCCGACCCAGGCTCTCCCTGCCCCCCGCTCTGAGCAGCGTCCCCCTCCTGCGCTCGGGCCTCCAGGACTCACGTTCTTGTAAAGTTTCTCCGCCAACTCCTTGATGTGCCGCAGTATTTTCTGCTTGTTCCCCTCTTCTGCGCGCATGCGCTTCACTTCATAAGCCACAAGCTGGGAGAAGAAGAGACGGGTGAGAGGAGCAGCTGCCTGCTGGGCAGGATCCGTCCCTCGCTACCCGCACCCCATCCCCGTCGCCCAGCGCAGCGCTGCAGCCGGTGTCACGGCAGATCCCCGTCTCAGCCCCTCGAGGGGCAGGGAGAGCCGAGCGGAGCGAGGACGTGCGGGACGGCCGGGCAGCGGGGTGCTGCCCCAAACTGCCGCTTACCTCATCAAACAGGTCGATCGAGCGGTACGGGGCCCCCCGCTCGGTCACAAAGCCGGCGAATGCCATCCCCTCCAGCACCTTGGTGAGGAAGTCATCCTCCGTCAGCCCCCTCTGCCCCAGGAAGGCCGCCTGGAAGAAGGGAGAGCCGCGCCGTCAGCAACAGTCGTCCCAGCTGACGTGGCAGCGTGGGCGGCACCGTCACCGCAGCGAAGGACAGGCGTTGGCAGTGGGATCACTCCGTCTCCTTCCCTGACCCACGCGGGCGCAGGGACGGGGTTTGCAGGAGGCGCATTTGCAGCGGGTCACGCTCAGTGGCAAGCGAACAGCACCAGCATGAGCCCCGGCGTGCACCCCAGGGGAAGCAGGGGCACAGCGGCCACAGGCTCCTTCTGTGACCGGGACCTCATCCTGAACAACGCTTGCTCACCCCACCCCCTGCCCAGAGTGGCTTTCAAGGAGCCTCTCACCAGCACCACAAAGGGAGCCCGAAGCACCACGGACCTTCCCCTCAGCACACGAGCACGGGAGCTCATCCCACCCAAGAAGCGCCGGCTACAGCAAGACCGTCTGCCTTCAGGAGCCGCCGGTGAGGAACAGCTTTTGCTCCTCCCAATGCCCTCGCCTGCTCGCTGCGCACCGACTCGCTGAGCGGGACAAGGGACCGATGGCACCACGGACCTCCAGACCACTATGCCGCCTACGCTCGCCCTCCTCGCCGCTCTGCTGAGGAGCTGGACCAGCCCCTTGCCCGGGGAAGGAGCCGAGCAGCGCAGGGCTTGGTGCCGGAGCAGTGGGCGCCGCACCAGAACACGGGCCACTGAGCCTCGTGGCCCTAAACCCGCCATGAGAGCGGCGCAGACGTTGCTGCGACCAAAGCAGCTACGTAAGCGACGTTCAGGTTGTTCTGGACTGTGCACAGTTGCCGTGTGCAATGGCTTTATGAAACGGAACTTCATTACGCTTCGTTCATTTTATAACAGTTTTATGAAAGGGCATTTTATTACATTCATTGTGTGTTTGTCATTTTATGGAACTACTGAATCTTTGTTGGGAATCACCTTTCACTGAGCATAAAAAATAATAGTTCCAAACCCTTACGAACACGCTGCTGACTTTAGATGTGGCCACAGGGCGTTTCAGAGCGCAGAGCGGCACTGGTGAAGCACGAGCCCAGGCCGTGCATGGCGCATGCCTGCTCACGCGCACTCCCCTGGCACGCGTTCGCGGGTGCAAGGCGTTGCCCCCTCGACCTCAGAGGCGGCGCGTCTGACCACACACGGGCATGAAGAGGGAAGTGCTTTCCAACTCGCAAGACCTCGGCACGGTCAAGGACAAACCAGGGATGTGGGCGGACCCCGGAGTGACGTAGGAGAGGGCACCCCCTGGAAACAGAACTGCCTTCCAGGTCCAGCGGTATCTGCACAAACCTCTTCACAGATCAACTCACCCCGGCCTCCGCTCGAGCCTCGCGGACAGGAGGCCGTAGAGCAGACGGGGCCGAGCCACTGCACAAACACGCTCCCTGCCCTCCTTCGCCGGCCAGGCCCCAACGGCTTCCTCCCTTCCCCATCGCACCGCTCCCAGCGGTTTTCCCCCCCTCACCGGAGCCCAGCTGTCGGACCTGGCTGCCAGAGGTGCCTGCAGCCGCTGCACGCGTGTGCCCGTGCCGGTGCCTCACCTTATGGAACCTGATGACGGGCTCGGGATGGATGCGGATGATGTGCAGACACCAGCGATAGCCCTGAAGCAGCTGTGCAAACAAGCGGAGGAAGACGGCCCGGATCTCCTTATCCTGCGAAGAGCGAAGGACAGCGCGGTCACAGCGTGGTCAGGTGGAGAGTGCAGGGGAGCCAGCTCACGGGGGCAGGAGTTTACACCCAGCACAGCGGCGAGGGGATCAAACCACGCGTCAGGGTCAGCCTCTGCTGAGCAGGGCAGGAAACCCGGCAGAAATTCCAGGGAAAAAGGGACCCGGCAGGCTGGATTCACTGCACCGCCTGCCCGACGCTGCACACAGGGGAAAAGGGAGCTCTCAGCCCCGGGGTTTGCTGAAGCACCCAAACGCTGTGTGTCAGCCTCCAGCCCCTGCTCCAGCATGGCAGTAAACCCGGCAGCGCCTGTCCGCAGGCCAGCTACGGAAACGGCACAGCTGGCTTCCAGGCCACGGCTTGGAGCTGTGGCCTCGGTGTCCCAGCAGTATGGTGCTTTGCCTCTTAACCTCGGCAACACCGAGATGGAGTCAGGCCCAAAACCGTGCCAGGCTACTCCATGCCCAAGAAACGGGGTGTGCTGCAGGAACAGCAGCCTCACAGGAGGGGTCCCCCCCTCCTCCCCACTCCACTCACCTGCATTTTGAGAGAAGAGGCAGAAATCGTTGAGGGGGGGAATGCGAGATCTGCCACCTCCAGCTCTGGGTCCAAGACCTGCACGGACAAGGCAGAAAGCACGCTCAGCCCCGGCCCAGGGGATCTCTACCTTTGGAGTGGGAAAAAGCGAAGCAGCATTCCCCGGAGACCCCACAGCACCCACAGAAAAGGCACGAGGGGCTTGGGAAGAAGCCTACAGGGCTGGAAGTGCCAGGTACCAGAAAACGCTCTGCCATGCACGGGGAGCCCGGCCCTTCCTCGTGAAGCCCCGCTGCCCGGAGCGTGGACCCCAGGACAGCTCGGCGGGTGGAGGGCGCTGGGGAAGGAAGGGGGCTCTGCTGCAGCCGTGGGAGGGCCGGGGGCTCAGCACAGCGGGGCTGCCACGGAACTGCCCCCCCCACACCCTCCGCCACAGCCGAGGAGCAGAAGCTGCGGCGTGTGGCGCTCGCTTGGCGTGGCCGTCCCTGGGCACGCTCTCGCACGGCCAGCGGTCTCTGGGAACGCATGAGCAGCCAGGAAAGCTTCAGGGCTGCAGCTGCTTCCTGCCCACAGCTGGGAGCCAGCCGCCCGAGTCGCAGAAACCTTTGGCAGAAGAACCCCCCGCTCCGGCACCGCCACGCACCAGAGGCCATCAGCATCGGGAAAGGTCTCCCGTGACCTGGTCAGCAGGACCGGCGTTACGGACCTCTGCTCCCAGAGCAGTCCCTGCCGCAGCGTTCCCAGCTCCTCACTCCCGAGGCGCTCGCACGCGGCAGACAGGGGAAAGGCTGCGGCACTTACCATGGAGAGGGCTTCCCGGGTCTGCTGGAGCAGAGGCTCAGGGAGCAGGGAGATATGCACACACTCGGGGACGTTCACTGTCCCGCCGTCCAGGTCTGCGATAACGACATCCAGCTGGAAGGGGCAGCACAGGCATGAGGCGAGGCCAGGCTTTCCCGCACCCTGCCCACCACCGACGGAGAGCTGGCCGGCGGTAAGCCCAGTCTGCCTCCTCTCCAGCTTCTGTGAGCACTCCAGCCCTCAGCAGTTATTTTCTCTTATCCATTGTCACCACACCCAAGCATTTCACAGAATCCCAGAACCCCAGCANTGCAACCAAGGTGGCGGGGGAGGACAACCTGGCAGGGGAGGGAAGCAGCTTCTCTCTGCAGGCACCTGCCACGGCTCAGGGGCCTCAGAGCGCTCAGCACCTGATCGGCCTGGGAACGCTGATCCTGGCCCTACGCAGAGGCCGTCCCGCGTAACCAAAGCAGCATGCCGCAGGTTGTTCAGAAGGCTGCACAAAAGCTTGTTTCAGTTCAGATCAGGCTCATTAGGCTTTGATTTAATTCGATTTCTGAAGTGCCCACACAGCCTCTTGACCAGCACTGCCAGCCGAGTTTCAAAACCAAATCCTCGGTTCACCCCAGCCATTCGTGTGCCGGCTCTGCAGGCCAAAGCCCCGACGACGCGTGGCCCAGCCAGCCCCGCTTGGCTCGTGCGGCACGTCTGGACCGCAGCCCGGGCTGGCCGGCCTGAACAAGCAGAGCCTGTGCGAGCCGGCGCGCTCAGCCTGCCACCCCGGGCACCCTCAGGACAACGTTTGCTGCTATCTGAGACTGCTGGCACGCGACCCCCGCTCCCTCCTCGGACTGCTCCTGCTCCCGGCACAAGGGACAGGGTACACGGCGCCTCACCAGCTCCTGCGTCTCCGACTGGAAGATGGAGTGGACTCCGATAATGAAGGGTGTTGGCGTGCTCAGTACCTCGAGGAGCTGTGCAGGCAAGATGGGCACGTACGTGAAACTGCAAGCAAAACAAAGCATCACTGCAGCCGCTCGAGCCCTGCTCTCTGCCCGAGCACCGTCCTTGGCACCAGCTGCCGATCCCCGCTCCGGAGGCTGCGGGGTGGCTCTGTCCCCAGGAAGGCAGGATTTCTCCTGGCACTCCCAGCCCTCCATGCAGTACGTGCCCCACAGCTGCACAAGGCTTCTGAAGGCTCGTGGGCACCGACCACGGTCATTCTCTGGCCCTGGAGTTGAAACTGAAGTCTGACCAAGGGAAAGGTTTCCAGCAGAGCAATTTAACTCCAAAAGCTGGCTTTCTTTGGAATACAAACAGCCTTTCTGCAGCCTGGGGGTATGGCAGGCCAGCATGGAAACAGTGTGACAGGAGGTGGCAGCAACAACGGCCCGTCTATCCCGGCTGTCCTACTGGGAGATGTGCAAACAGCCCCAGTGCCAGCCAGTCTGCGAGGCGGCATCCCCCTGCCCGGCCGGGCCCCGCGGGTCAACACCATCGCCAGCTCCCCGGGGCCAGGGCGAGTGGGGTGCCAGCTGTCCCGCAGGAGTCACCGCAGCGGCTTGGCCGCCACCTTAGCAAAAGCCCAGCACGCGCGTGCCCCTTTCTAGGGAGGGCAGAACTTGCACCACCTTTCCGGAAGCCTCCCCGCGTCCAGCCGCTCCGTTCGGCAAGGCTTTGTGCCCGGGGCTGGGACGGAGGGCTGCCAGCGGAAGCAGTGCACTGGCACGCTGTGCTCTGCACAAGCTGCAGTGCAGCTGAGCGAAGGGAAAGGGGACGGATTCTGGAGAGACAGGCACCCCAAGCCCAGCGGGCTTGCTCCCCTCTCTCAAGAGCTGCCACGGCGAGGAATAGCGCACGCCAGCAGCTCCTGGAGCTACAGACGCTGCGAGCAATGCCTCGCTCCCTGCTTCCAATGCCAGGGCCCCTATCTTGCCCTAGAGAGGAGCGGGACAAGGGCGGAAGCTTCGCGCCCCTTCGCTGCTGTGGACGCACTCCGGAATTACACGGCTGTGCGCACCGAAGGCTTCAGGAAAGGCACTTTCGGCACAGCCGAGACCTGTGGCGCTCACCGGCCGCTTTGCGGCAGTGCCCCAAACACGGCTGGTTACCATTAACGCTCGCTAGGAAACCAGAGGCAGCAGGGCGTGAAGGCAGGGGCAGGCAGCACAGGCAGCCCGGGCGCTGCGCTGCCGTTGTGGGGCTGAGGGGCTCGAGGAGCCATGGGGCTCCCTCACCTGTACTTGAGGGGGAACATAAGAGCAAGGAGAGCCCGGCAGGCGTCGGTCAGCCTCTGGTAACTGCTGGAGAGAAACAGGATCTTGTGTTCCGTAAGCGCTGCACAGAAGAGATACAGCACATTGGTGATGCCTGGGGAGAAAGGGAGAAGAGCGCTCAGAAACGAGGGTTCCCCTCTCGCAACGCCCCAGGGACCACTAGTCCCCAGCCGGCCCGATCCCACTCCCCATCGCCACATCCTGCACAACTGAGGAGGTCAACACCCTCCCAAAGAGCCGCTTCTGGGGCACCCAGGTTCGTGCTCCCCCGAGGACGCCCCTCTGCCGAGAGACCCTCCGCAGCTCCGCTGAGCTGCCGGTGGCCTTCAGTCAGAGGCGCGAGGCTAACGGCAGCACACCTCCGGGCACACCTTCCTGCCACCCACGCCGTTTCTCACGAGACCCGACCACAACTCCGCGCCCGAGCCGGGGCGAGCTGCCGGTCTCCTGCCCTCCTGGGAAAGGGAAGGCAAAGCGGGGCCAGGGAGGGCTCAGCGTGAGGTGGCTGCAGCTGGAACAGAGCCCTGAGCTGACAAGCCAGGCTCAGGAGCACGGTGGGAAGGGACGCGCAGGGAACTCCAGCCCAGGACTCGGCCAGCTGGCTTTGGCACGGGACCCGATGAGAAGGAGGCGCGGGGAGAAGTCTCACCAAGCTGGCGGAAGAGCAGGGCCACGCTGCAGCTGCTGACGGGAAGCGAGTCATTGATGGGCGTTTGGATCACCTGCCTGTCCCCTGCTCCCAGGGAGATCGTCCTCTGCAAGAGAAAACAGACCCAGTCACGGGGCGTGCACCCAAGCAAGGGGTGAGCACAAGCACCGAGCGCAAGCCAGCTGCCTCTCCATGCCGGCAGCAGCCCGAATCCTGCCGGCGCACGGGGCCAGGGTGACTGTGCCCTCGGCAGAACCCTCGCACCCGACGGGGCAGTGTGTCCTACTGCGGCACACGGCCGGAGCACGGCTGCCGCAGGAAGAGTGCCCTGCAACAACACGGGTCGCATGCTTGGCTGGGGACATGGGCTAGGGGGAGGAACGAGACCCTGCTGAAACAGCCGGCGGTCCTAGCCAGCACGGGAAACAACTCGACGGCTGGCAGAAGGCGGCAGCGAGCCCCGAGCCCCGCACTGCGACGCAGCGCACGAGGGCTCCCCAGGACCTCGCAACCAGAGCAGAGCAGCTCGCCTGTGCCGTGCCCAGCCAGCGCTGCCGGGCAAAGGAGCAGCACCCGCTCCGCAGCCTCTGGGTCGGACAGGGCGCCCCGTCCAGGCAGCGGGCACAGGCCCTCACGGCTCCTGGTAGCGGGGCTGGGGACGGACAGACTGGGCACAGTCTCGCTGCTTCTTCTCCAGCACAATTTTTTTCCCAGACCTAAGGTCGCTCCCAGTGGCACGGGGATGCCTACACGTCCCCAGCCTCTCTCCAGGCTGCAGGGGCCGGGGCAGGATCGGATCTCTGGCCCTCTCCTTCTCTTTCTACACCTCTCTAGGGAAAACAGTCCTCTGCAATAGCAAGTTTCGCCACGGAACCCACCTCCTCGCTCAGCCCCTTGCAGCCGCAAGAGCTCACGCCACCGCAACGGCCCAGAAATCTGCTTCTGAACACCGCTGTCCCGGCAGAGAACGAACACCCCTGACCTGGTCTGCCAGACGAGGCCACCACGTTTTCACAACCCCCGGGAGAGCGCGCTCACCGAGAGGCAAAGAGCGCACAGCCAGGAACACAACCCCCTTCCCCGGAGCCCAGGCACACGTTCCCTGCCGCCCGTGGGTGCAATGCACGCACACCCGACGGTGCTCTGATCGAGGCGAACAGTGCGAACGCCGCCGCGCCGGCTGCAGCGAGTGCCGCCCTCGAGGACAACAAAAGAGAGGTTGCTAACGAGGAGACAGACCCCACGAAAGAAAAGGTGTGCGTACCGCTGCTTCGTCGTCCGCGTCAGGCTGGGATAGAGACAGACAGAGACAGCACGGTCAGTTAGAAACACGGAGAGACAGCAAGACAGCAGGGAAGACAAACAGAGGCAGAGGCCAACGACAAGCAGGGACCAGTGCTCTCGGAGGGGAGAGATGTGCAGGCACACACAAAGCAAAAGCAATAGCCGCTACACTGGAAAAGAGCGCTCAGACGTAGCAGGAGAACAGGTAAAGCATGGGAAGGGAAGTGCCACCAACAGACCGCCCTCCCTGTAGCACGCTACTTGTTCCCACAGGCACAGATCGATCCCGCAGGAACCGGGAGGTGATGAGTAACCATGCCAAGAGGCGCTGTTCAGCGAGCCACGGCAGCCCCAGGAGCCGCCTGGGTCCGAGCAGCCTCTCCTCTCCCGTGCTGCCCCTCGCACAGCCCTCCGGGGAGGAACCAGACGGAGGCGGACAGAGCTGGGCAGATCCTGCAGGAACGCTACTGCTCTCGCCCTCAGCCAGAGCAAACCCGGACGCCTGGCACACTGTCACACCCCCCGGCTCTGGGCAGCACCCTGCTTTCTTCTCTGGAGGCCCTGGATGTGTCTGGCACCCATCGCTCTCCTGCAAATACCAGGACCGCTGCTGGGCCCTCCCAGGACCTGCATCGCTCTGGGTCATCGGGGAAGCACCAAACCTAGGGCAGGCCATGATGGCAGCGCGAGGGGCACCAGCTCTGCCCAGCACAAAGCACCCGCCCAAGAAGCCTGCACAGATCCACGGGTTCCAGACAGCAGCCCCCCCTTCAGGGTCATGGGCCGCAGCGGTGGAAGAAGCCTCTGTCTCCGGGCTCGAGGGACCGGGAACGCTGCCCCGGCCTTGCAAAGGCTCCTCCACCTGGGCGCAGCCTGCGTGTGAGAGAACCGGGTGTATTTTTAGCTGGGGGAAGTGGAGCTCAGCTGAAAGGGAAGCCACTGTGGGAGACAAGCGCATATCCACGGTTACAGCTCAGGTGTCAGCAGGGCAGGAGAGCTCCGGGGGGTTACGCTGCTGTCTCCAAACACCTCCTCCCAGAGGGTCCAGCTGGGCTCTCCCCAGTTCTGTCACCTCCGAGTCAGCTTCAATTAGCCCTTCCTTACCCACCCGCTGCTCACGTGAGCGGGACGGAGCCCAGCTGGCCTTCCCGGAGCAGGAGTGCTAGAGGAACCCACGGCACACAGGGAAAAACAGGAGGGCTATCTCTGGTGGCCTCGGCTCTGGGCACAAGCGAGGCTTGCTCCTCAAGCCCTGCCCATCAGAGATGCCGGCCACGCACAGGCACGAGCCAGCAGTTTGAGGAGAGAGCTCCCAGCTGCTCAAACGCTAGCCGTGCTCGGCCCGTCTCCCCAGAGCCAACTCGTCCCCGCTCTCGCAGACGGCCCGTGACCGCTTGGCTCTGCAGCAGCTCTCCAGGCAATCAAGAGAGGCCTGAGTGGACCTCCCCGGTGCAGGAACGACCGGAGACCATGGCAATTGTTTGCACAGATTGATCGGTGACTACGTAAGCCAGCTGGTGCTCAAGCCACGCAGTACACCCTCCTGGAGGGAGCCAGGAGCCAAGGCCGAGCTGCCTAGTCATGGCAAGCCGTAGCTAAGTGAAGCAGCAAGATCTTCTCAGCTGATCTAGGAGCTGGGCGGCTCCAGATCACAGACGTTTGGTTTTTCTACTCTAAAGCACTTGGGAAGGCACTGCCTGCAGCAGCCAAGCACTTGCCAGCAGCAGCGCGCTGCGGCAGCTCCTCAGTAACCAGAGCACTGAGCCAGACTCTGCCCACGAGTCAGATCAGCCTCGCTCAGCTCACCCCAGCAGCCAGCTGAGCGAAACATCCCTGCTTCTGTCAGAGCCGCTTAGGAGGCAGGGGCACGGAGAGCTAAGAGGGAAGGGGCAGGCCACCCACCTGAGCTCCGCCGGTGATGGGGATGGTACACGTCAGGAGGTTCCCAATGACGTTCTCCAGGGACACGCTCAGTCCGTCCACGTAGATGGTATAGATCAGACCCAGGCTGTTCTGGAGAGGGAAGCACAGCACAGCTGAGCATCCGGGCGGCAAGCAGACGTTGCAGTTGGGGAGGCTCTAGGCTGGAGCACCATGGCACGAGGGGCTCCCGGTGCTTGCCAACAGACAGACTCAGCCCGCGCGGGCAACTCTCGAGTGCAGTGCTCGAGGTCTCCCCCCCAGGACCTCTCACGCTGAGACCTCATCAGCAGGACAGGATCTTTAGCACGTGCCCAGTTTGCGTCCAGCCAGCAGCACCTTCCTGTCCCAGCACAGACCCCAGCGGAGCTGTCCCAGACGCGTCCCCTGGGCTAGAGCTCAGCAGGCGCAGCACGGAGAAAGTGCAAAAGCTTTGCGGGCAGAGGTGACTGCAAACAGCTGGACTTCTCCAGCACCCCCAAGCACTCCCCGCCCCTGCAGATTTGCATCAAGTCTCACAAAAACCCCAAGCAAGGGATGGGAAGGAGACCGACTTCTCCACCGAGGGCTGGCCGAGACACCCGCAGGGCCCTGCTCTGCTTGCTGTCTGCCCAGCGTTTGGGCAATGCCCTCAGCAACACGCTTTAACTTTTGGTCAGCCCCGAAGCGGTCAGGCAGGCAGACCAGATGATCGTTGTAGGTCCCTTCCAGCTGAAATTGGTCTGGTCTGGTCTGGTCTGTTCGGGAAGCAGCACGAGCTCCAGCACAGAGGGAGTTACGGGGCACAAGCACAGAGCAAGTTCAACACAAACTATAATACACAGATGAATAAGGAATTTGAGGAATTTGTCTTCAAGGCACCCTCGGGGCGTTTTTGTTTTTTAACTCAAACCATCTCCCCATGTCAGTGAGGAAAAGACAGGACACAAATACCGGAGCGAAGGGGCCAGGTAGGCTGCTGCACGCGGGAATAACCGAGCAAAGAGCAAGGTCACGCTGTGCGCACCCGTGAACACACGCTGCTCCGCTCGACGCTCCACGGAGGAAGCAGGAGGAGACCTGAGAGAAGGCGCAGCCTCGCCGGGTGCCAGAATGGAGACGTGGGGTACCCTGCCCCCCTTCCCGAGGGCTGGAGACCGGCCCGGCTTCAGGGGGCATGGCAGCTACGGCCCCACGGCTGCTGCGCAGCGAAGGCTCCTGCCGTACCGCGTGTGCGGCTTGAGCTCACCCTGAGCAAGAGGCAGGCCGTCAGACCAGCGCGGTGCTGACCAGGACCAAGAGGCCCAGGTCGCGGGCTACTCAGAGACGTAACCAGAGAGGAGAAGGAGCTGCCACAACCCAAGCCTTGTGCTGGGGAAGTAAGAGAAGCTTCGTATTTAGCCAGTGAAATCCATCCATTCACCCGAAGGCAGAGTTCCCGCCCATCGCCCTTCTCGCGGCAGGGACGGAGCAGCAACAGGAGAGGCAAACACGGCTCAACCGGCAAACACGCCGCTGCTCCACCACAACCTCAGCCTGCAAGCGGGGCTGCTTCAGCTCCCCTCGGGCAGGCCAGGGGCGCCTGGCGCTCGCTGCTGCGGAGCAGAGGTCCCGCTCCCACGCCGAGACCTTCCGGGGACACCCAGTGATGTTTCAGGTTTCGTGTCACAGCCGAGGGGCAAATGACCCAGGACAACAGGGCCGTAGGGCTCCTGTTCCTCAGAAATCACTACGGTGGGTCACTCGAGCAACTGCGCAATGAAATCAGGCAGCCAAACACGCCACGCAAAGGTTACTGGGCCTCCTAACAAAACCAGCCAGGGAAGAGGAGCGGTCAGGTACGCACAGACCGAAACGAGCCGGGAACCGTTTCGGTGCGGTCTCCAGGGGAGCTCTGGCAGGAAACGCGTGCCCTTGGGAACCAGTTAGCTGCTTTCTCCAGAGCCACCCCCGAGCACAGCCGGCTTCTGCCCAGGAGGGGAGCGGCAGCCGCCGCAGGCCGGCTGACCTCCCTCTGCTCTCCCAGGCCCGAAAAATTAACAGCTCCTGCGTTTTGGAGAATTCCAGCTCTGCAGAAGGCCAGGCGTGGCAAACCCCTTCCCAGACTGGAGGACGACCTTACCGTGCTTGTAACGAGGGAAACGGACGGGCGATCCAGGCTCGCTCCTCCGGTGTTTTAACACCGCTTGCCAGCCAAGACGGGCTCGACTCGGGCCCAGACAGCTTTCCCAATAAAATACCGAAGCGTGCAGACTTTTACTGCGAGGGTGGCTGAACACTGGCACAGGTCTCCAGAGCAGCTGTACAGTCCCCAACCTTGGAGATGACTCAAAACCCAACCGGAGGACGACACCCTGGACAAGCTGCTCCAGGGGACCCTGCTCGAGCAACGGCTCGACCAGAGACCTCCAGAGGGGCCTCCAACCTCAGCTACCCGGCCCGGGGCCGCGAGCGTGCGAAGCCCGATGCTTCTGCTGTTTGAAGCGGCGCAGAGCCAGAGAACGGTGTGATTTTTTTTCCCCGTCCTGTCAGTTATTAATGCCTTGAGCCCTGAGGGAACGCCACGTGCTCCCATCCGCAGAGCGGGCCGTGAACAAGAGGTTCAAGAGCAGGGCAGAGCCCAGAAGCGACATCCTCGCAGCGGGAGGCGAAAACGGAAGGATGCAGCCCGGCCTGATGAGAACGTGGCCCTCCCGCAAGCCCGGCACCGCGGAGAGCCCGTGGTAAATGCCGCGTGGATTCCTCCTTTGGAGCAAGGGAGCGGCGATGCAGCCAGCCCGCTCGCGCCGGAGGAGGCTGCCCGCACCCCGCCTGCCCCAGCCGCGGAGCTGTGGACACAACGCGCACGGCACAGTTTGTAAACACGCCAGCTCGCAGCCCGTGCCCTCCCAAAGTGTTTACAGCCACATAATGCAGCACGTTTAAAGAAAATAAAGACAGCAAAGATAAATGCTCCCACAGGAACAGGCTGTTCTGCACGGTTTTTCTATTTCTAACAAAACCGGGCCAAGGCCACCAGCTGCCCGGCGTGGCAGAGTCCTTGGTTTGCTGCTCCGCAGCCAGCATTCGGGTTCAGCGCGCAGCTGCTGATCCGGCTCGTGGAGCTGGGCCGGGATGCAAGGAGCGGGCTGGGGACAGGCGGCTCACCCACGGGGTGCTGTGCCACGCTGCGCCCGCAGCTCCTGCTCCCGGCAGGGACTCCGTGGCTCCTGGGTGCTCCCAGAGCCAACAGGTCCCTACCAGCGTTGCTCTCCGCTGCCTCCCAAGCAGGGGCCCTGCTCCCCCCGCCCCAGCCGCGGCGCATTTCGGACTTACCCTGAACACCTCCGCGTGGTCCAGTCGCGACACCAGCACCAAGCTTTTGGGAGCAAAGAGCTGCGCGGGTTGAACAGGAGACGATGGCTCCTCTTCCTCCTCCTCCCCCTCACCGTTCCTGGGGTGGCTCGCAGGCTGGGGAGACACACGTCAGCCACGGCCCAGGGTTAGGAAAAGGATGCTCTTCCCTCTCCCAAGCCTCTGACGCCAGGGCCCGGATTTCTCCGACAAGGGGGAAGCGGGAACCACAGGCCAACGCCAAAGGCAGCCGGATGCTTCCCGGCCAGCGCTGCCCAGCACCTTCCCAACCCGCCCCGCCCCGGCAGCCCGCGGTACCTGTGCGCTCTCGAGGGCCTCCCAGAAGGTGAAGCAGGCGCAGTAATGCCGCTCCGAGTTGATGTCGGTCAGCACAGCCACGAAGAAGGTGGGGGGGTTCCTCTCCGTGAAGAGCTGCCAGCCGCTGGGCTGGCAGAACTGCAAGAGAGGGCAGGGCACGACGGTCAGACGGGCTGACTTGCCCGCGCCGCTGCCCTCACTTCCCGGCACCGCTTCGGTGGGCCGGATGACGGGAAAGCAAAGCAGGTACGGACACCGCCAGGGACCGGCTCCCGGGGACAGGGACACATCACCTACAGAGCATACAGGGAACCAGGGCTGTGCCACCGCCCCAGCACCCGCGGCCACCACGGCCCAGGGACGGGGAGCACCGGCCAGAGCCTCCCGTCCCCTCCACGTAGGGACGGCAGGAGCCGCTTGGAGAAACCCAAGCGGGGAGGAAGGGTGACGGGACACCGTGGCCAAGGTGGGCACCCCCGCCACCCATCTCACAGCCGCAGGTGCTCCGCCAGCACAGCGGCACGGAGCCTGCGAGGCTTTGCCAGGCCCTGCCAGGTCGCTGCAGCACACCAAGGCACCGCGCGGCCGCACGCAGGCACCGCCGGAGCTCGGGGAAGGAAAGGCGACCTGTGGGCTGGCAGGGCCGGGGTGAGCTCCGGCAGGGCAGGGCACCGGCGCCGGGAGGTGGCTCTCCTCCTCGGGGCAGGCAGCTGGAAAACACCCGGCCCAGGCTCCACCAACGCCGCCGAGCACAGTTTTACCGGCTTCTGGGGACTTCCCAAACGCCCTCCGGGGCCAGTGGGTAATTCCAGCCAGCGGGCCCAGGACTCCCCCTGGGTTTCGAAGTCTCAAGGGGTTTTTCTTTATTTCCTCAGCACCTGCGTCTGGCTGGTGAGGCGCTGTGGAAAATTCCCGACACTTTTGGGACTTTGGTGAGAGCGGGACAGCTCGGCTCCTTCTGGGGCCGCAGCCCGATGCGCTCTGACGACAAGGTGACTTGAGCAAACCCGAGGACGAGAACAAGGCGGCACCGAGGCCAGACTGGCAGGAAGGACCGAGGTGCTGCCGTGCTGCAGAAACCGCCGCTCCAGCCCAAACCTTTGCGAATCGACACTGGTTTCAGCCTGGTGAAGTTTTCCAGCTGTTCAGCGCTCTCCGTGCCCACGCTCACGCTGCAGGTGTGCAGGCGCGCTGCCGCACAGACCTTCTGCTCTCTTGGGCAGCCCGGCGCAGCCGCAGCTGCGAGAGCTGGGCATCGCCTGCAGTGCAAGAGCTCGGCTTTCTTCAGCACGGCAGCGGGAAGGAGGTGAGGCAAAAGCACTCGCACGGCTGCTTCCCAGACTCTGCCAGGCGTAAACCCATGTCCCAGGGCCTCTCCTTCCTGGTGCCGTTTTCAAACCGGGCTGCCCCCTGCCCAGCGCCCGTATCGGCACGCAGGAGGAAGGTACGGCTCAGCCGCTGTCTGGGAAGTGCACGGCATTGCTCTCCCAACAAGAGTTCCTCCCCTCCCTGGGCTCCACAAGCCGCAGCTCACCGCTCGGTGCATACGTTTCCCGGACACTGCAGAAATGACGAGACCGAAGCACACAAAGCCGCTGCCCTGGAGGAGTTCGCTGCCCAGTTCCACCCGGCACTTCCCGACTGCCGCATCCCGGTGCAGAGGGATGCACTCCACTACAGCAGCGTCAAGCCTGCCCCGCGGACACAGGCACGCGCAAGCCGGATGTTGGGTGCCAAGTGCGCTCATCCAGAGGCTTCAGAAATGGAAGCCCAGATCCCCCGGACCGCTCTGCTAGAAGGGAAGCCCCGGAGAACATCGACATCACCGCCACCGACGGGCACAGGCTCTGCGCCGCTCCCCAGTCACGCTGCCTTCTGTGCCAAGGAGCCGCAGCCCGTTTCAGAGGCCGTTACGCCGCCGCTAAACGGGTGCAGGGAAACGATGGCGCGACACGAACGTCAACTCACTTCAGCCTCTTCGCTCGGGGGTCACCCCTGCTCAGGCCAAGGCAGGGCTCCGCCAGCTCCTGCCCCTGGCGCGCGAGCTCAGCGCCAGAGCCCTCGGCCCCACCGCGGGAGGTGCGGGAGGCTCCCGACACCCACCTGGGCTCCCAGCTGCTCTGGGACTCTTCCTGAGCTGCAGGATAAGAAGTCAGCTTCCTAAAAGTACCTCCTGCTGAGCGCACGGGTCGCTTCGAACCACAGCAGATGACACCCAGGATCAGGTCACGCCGCTGGGGTACGTGGATATGCCCTGGCTGTGCCCTGGAGCTGCTCGCAGCCCCGTTTGATTGCACTCAATGCTCCTCGGCCAATTTATCCTGCAGAAGTCATCAGAAAGCAGCCATGTGTTTGTACAGCCCCAGGCACACAGACATCTGAACTCCACAACCACTGCGTCGTTTCAAGCTAGACCCNAAGATCCCCGTGGATCTGTGTGTGCCACAGGCGAGCTCTTCACCCATGCCTCGCCCGAACTCAGATCCATGCTGGGAGGACGCTCACCCTGCACTCCGGCACACCCAGCGCTCCCGGTGCTCCGCCGTTGGGTGCGGTACGACCGCCCCGTGCAGTACGGTAACATGGCACAGCGAGGGCATCGATGAAGCGACTGACCTGAAGGATGTCCTGCAGCTTCCGTACAGACCGGCGCTGGGGGATGCCCCAGCTGGGCTGCACCTAAGCCTCTCCGGAGCAACAGCCCTTGGTCTGTTTAGAAAAACCCCAGCGGAAGGCAGAGCTGCGTGCCGGGCTCTGCAGACGCTGCCTACAGCAGTTTTAGCAACAGAACCAACCCCTCGTGACAACATGCATGTGTCTGTCTGGCAAGCCGTGTTCTCCATGGCGTTGCGTGGAGCAGCGCTGCTTTACCACCTTTTCTTCTTCACCAGTTACCCTGCCAGCCCTTCCCAGGTTCACAGGGATCGATTCTGCAAGGATCTTGCCTATGATTCCCCAAGACACCATCCTGACCGTTTATTTCCACCCTGGAAAGGTACGGGAGGGCAACGCGACCCTGCGGCAGCGCCGGCTGCGAGGCACGAGGGACGACCCACGGAGCCACCGGTGCCACTGGATAAGGAGCTCCCTGCTCCCCTCCCGATCGAACCCAGGGCGAAGCGTGGCAGCAGCCCTCCTCCCTCCTGAGCGCTGCCGAAACAGCTGCCGGCTGCATTGGCGAGGCTGCCGGCTGCCAACCTCAGGTCCCAGAGGTGAAGGGAAGATGTGCTGGTCAAGACGGACGCACCAGCTGAGGCCCTGCTCGGCTGCCGTCACCTCGCAGAGCAACACAGGCGGCTTTTGTGCGGGCAGCGGAGCGCGTTACCGTCCCCCGGCCGCGGAGACCCCAGGCCTGCGGACCCTGCCCCACCAAGCCCCCCCCCAGCCGGGGCCAGTGCACGGCGTTCTCCTACGAACACCTCCGCCCAAGCGCTCCCGGCGAGGGAGCGAACCTCGTCTAACCCTGCGCTCACCCTCACCCAGCGAGGGGACTGAAGCTGCAGACGCAGTGATTGCCTGCTGGCTGGCAACGGAAGGGTTTCACTGGTTTATCTCGGAGAGCAGCAGAAGCCCCAGTGCCAGGAGGGAGCGCTGGCATACGCTGGCTCGGGTGCCAGTGCTGGCAGAGGTGAAACGTGTCCGGAGGCTTGGACGTACCCGAGAGGCACGATGCCGCGGTCTACAGCACGCAACAACCACCCACGAGCGGCCTCAAGACATGGGAAACACCGCGCCGTGCTGCGCAGACCCGTGGGATTGCGCTGCGGAAGGACGCCAGGACCAGAGCCACGGGTGCGGTCTCACGAGGGAGGAGGAACTGCAGCGAGCCTCGCCGGAGCAGACGGAACCAGCGGGCACAGCACACCACTGCGCACCCCGCTCCCGTAACGCACACCTCGCTCGGTACCGCCGCGGGCACTGCAACTGGTAACCCTTGGAAGGCAGAGCTGTTAAGTCACAGCCCAAAGCGGGGCTCCCTGCCGCGGCTTCACCTGCGGTAATGCCCTGGTTCTCCCGGTTGCCCCAGGAGATCCTGCTGCCCCAGGCTGGCGAGGGCAGCCAGCGAAACCCACCATGGGCTCGAGGGCTGCCCGGGGAGACGGCTCTGGCCCGGGACGGGAGGACGCTGCAGCAGAGGAGACACGTTCACATCCTGTGTCTCTCTTGAGAGGAACTTCCATCCATTAAAATGAGATATAGTTCCTTGGAAACGCTGCCAGACAGCGCGCGAGGGCAGAAGCTACAGATTCCTGCTCCCAACACACACCAGAAAACCCTCTCCCCAAAGAGCCGTTAAAAAGAAACGCGGCAGCGACTGCGATGCCACGTCCAACGCATCCCCCAGGGTGGGCTCCGGCTGGCGCTGGGAAGCTGCCTCAGTTGCAGCCCCACTGCTGTTCACCCAGGCCGCATCCTGACAACTTGCGGGAAGCCCCGGAGCCACCCCCAGCTCCCAACAGGACGGGGCTCCAATTGTTTAAATTCCAGGGAGTTTTTGGCCGGACAGTTTGACCCTTGGGAAAAAAGCAGCTTTCCTCTTTCTTGGGACTGTTCCCAGGTCCCCTACAGACAACCAGGAAACGCTAACCAGACAAATAATATATACTTTTGCCTCAAACAAAATAGCACATAAAAGTCCAAAATTGTGCTGGAGTTACGGTGAGCACGCGATAGGAAGACGAGCTGGCCACCGCCGCAATGCCGGTGACACACTCACCGGCGGGCACGCGGCACGACGTGGCGGCTGCAGCACCAACTGCCGAAGCCAAGCACCCAGGACGGGGCGGAGGGACGAGGATGGGGATCAGAGACACGTCCGGCTCTGACACCCCCCGCTCCACGAGCCGGTTGCTCCTGGCTGGGTAAGAGGAGCGCGCCGGCAGCTCTCCCCTGCAAGTGCCAGCAGAGCCCCTTGGTGTTCAGCCAAGCGTGACACGAGAGGTTTGGTGGGCACGCGACACGGCGCGTCCTGATCAACCTCCAGCAGCCACAGCTCACGTGGATGCTCGCCGGCACCAGCACACACAAAAACGGAGACGACCGCCGGCTCTGGACGTGGCCATGAAACATGGGAGGCAGCTGAGAGCAGAACTGCGCCCTGACGGGCGAGTAGTGGTGGCGGCGGATCCGCCGCTCAGAAAATGAGCACTAAACAGCGCAGGGAACTTGCCCAGGCCACGAACCGAGACGCCGGCTGGGCCACCACCCCTCAGCTACCCAGAGCCCTGCGTGTGGGCAGCGCAAGTCAGAGGTGCCAACGTGCGGTGCTCTCAGTGCCCGTGATGCCTCTGCTCCAAGGAAACGAGCTGCCAAGGCCAAGGCCATCCCCTCGGACCTGGAGGGGCAATTGGGCAGGCTGCTCTTTGCTACACCGGGCGCCCAGGACTCCCCCTGCTCCAGGAAGGACGGGGGCTCTCAGCTGGCCGGCGTCCCTGCACCAACCGCCACGCACTGGCCTCGCGGGCGCCGACCTCCCAGCACGGCAAAGGGACTTGCAAGGCCTCAAGGAGCGGAGTCGGGGTAGTCCCAGCACCATGAGGCTCGCAAGGCAGCGAAGGAACCCGTAAAGCCTCGTCTGCCTCCGGGTTTCATACCCCCTGAACCTCAGCTGGCAACAGGGAAGAACTGCAGGGAGGAGGAGGAGGGCAGCGTAGCAGGGGGCTCAGTTTCGGGCTGAAAAGGGGTCTGGACAACCGGCAGCCCGACCCACTCGCTTCCACTAGCAGCAGAGCACCAGCTCCTCTCCTTCAGAGCTCCTCCAGCAGCACCGATGCAGCGGGGAAGGTTTCAAGAAGAACTTCCACTCAAATTTAGCAACCGAGAACAATCCTGTTACCCTTGATTAGTTAAAGGCTGTTTGTGAAGAACCCACGCAGCGCCGAATTAGACTGGGTGTGTCGCTTTATGGGTATGACCCAGCAACGATCACAACCTCAGAGGACTCGCGATAGCAGGCGAATGTGTCCGGAAGGCTGGCAAAGGGATGCAGGGCCCGGCAACCCTCCTCGTCAGGCGGATGCAAACGGAACGCAACCAGGCCTGTCGGAGGGTGAGCCACTGCCGATACTGCCGGCCCGGGGAGGGCAGCGGCGAAGAGCTTGGGAAAGGCCTGACAATGGCAGAGCCCGGCTGTTCGTGACGGGGCTATTTATACGGCGCTGCGTCCGTGCGGCTCCTCTAGGAAGCGTTCCAGCATCCCCAGCAGCTGATCCCAGAGGAGGAGTGGGAGCAAAGCGTCCAGGAGAGGAGCCAGCCGCAGGCGGGGCGCGCAGCAGCGACTGCCTCTGGACGGCTCTGCCGCAGCCCTGCTGGCAGGCAGCGTGCTGGATCCTGCAGCTTTCCAGAGCTGGAGCTGCGTCAGGGGGCAGGTGGGGACCCCTCTCTCGTGGGCTGCCCCGCTCAGACCAGCGGCGCCCAGCGAGATGTGCGCACACAGTGCCATGGTGTCACCCGCCCCGCACGCCGGTCACGCTTCCCCGGGGTCCCGGTCCCGGCCGACAGCGCACTCACCAGCTCGATGCCTCGGTCCCGAGGGACAGCGCACTCACCAGCTCGATGCCTTGGGGAAAGGGGTTGTCCTCCCAGTCCTTCTCCGGGAAACGCTGGAGTATCTGTCCCTGTCCATCCCCACTCCCTGCAGAGACAAGACAGGGATTAGAGGGCGGGCAGCAGGTACCCAGCCGCCATCTCAGCCTCCGGTAACACCAGGCTGGAAGCAACACTGGGGCACTCTGGCACCGCATCAGCCCTCCACGGACACGGGCAGCACAGACGTGACCCCAGCCCCTTCCACAAACACAGCTGTACATCAGCACCACCCCTACCAGGGGGAAAGGCAGCGATTTTAACAGAGTCACAAGCAACCAGCTCACCAACTCCTTATCTAAAGGTGAGTAAGAGGCAAAGCAGAAGCGCGGCAGATCTCTGGTCAAGTTTCCTTCCTCGTGTTGCTGACACGAGATCACACGCATAGATTTCGAACTGTAACTCATGGCACGTTATCTACAGCTTGGCACTCGACGTTCTCCCCGAAACAAGGCGCCAACGCAGCTCAGTTTTACTTTCGGGTTCCCCTGGAGCTGCTGTCTCCCCGTGACTTCACTGCGCCGCGGCCCGGGCGAGCACTCCCACCCACGCCTGCCCGCCAGCCCACACCAACCCAAATAAAAAAACCTGCTCTCCACCCAGACCGTGCCCTGATCTTGCTGGCCACGCAAGCACGGACACTGGCACGCCGGGGAGCGTGCCATCTCCTCTGGTACCAGCCGGCTCTTGGGAGAGCGTGGAGCAACGGCGAAACCGCCGCTGAAGCTCGGGGAGCTCCTGCTACGTTCCCAGAGCCCGCGAGGCTGGGCAAGCGCTTCTGCGCCGGCCACGTCCCTTCAGCGACACAGCTGCTCGCGGTGAAGCCCTGCTCCAGCGGATCAAGCTGGAGCCCGGGAATGGGAAATCCTGAGAAGGATTTTGCTCCTGCCACAGGCTAGGCACAGCCACCTTCTGAGCCCCTCGCAGAGCTGCTGAGCGATTACCGCACCCACCGCACCGTCCCAGGGGACCTCCGCCTCCCCTGTCCCTCACGGTAATGCCTTCCATCTCTGGGAGCACGAGTGCCGCCGGCCTCCCCACGGCACAGCCGGATTTTGGCCCCGGGACTGCTGACGGGGCCAGGCAGCAGGAGGAGCCCCACCAGAAAGCGTGCACGGCTGAAAGGACTATTTTCAGCACCTAGACCTGTTTCCACCGCTCCACTTACCACCAGCCAGCCACAGCTGAATTTAGCAGAACAAGGCACCAGAAAAGATGCCACTTATAGCCCGAGGACCAAAATGGAAAGGTCAGCGCCAAGCTGTGAAGAAAACAGCACCGAGCGTCAGGTTAACCAAATCTCTCCGCCGCCGGCCTCAGACACCCCCTCCCCTCCCCGGCCAGGTCCCCGGTGCTGCTGGCAGCATCAGTCAACGCAAGATGCTCGCGGCAGACCTGCCTCCCCCGAGCGCCGATGACACGCCTCGAGCTTCACGGACAGGAAAAACCCTTGCAGACACACACGTCGGAANCAGCACCAGTCAACGCAAGATGCTCGCGGCAGACCTGCCTCCCCCGAGCGCCGATGACACGCCTCGAGCTTCACGGACAGGAAAAACCCTTGCAGACACACACGTCGGAATTCCAGCCCTCCGACGGGCTGCCCCGTGCCCTCCACGACAGCTCGCTCCAGCAGCCCTGCCGCCAGCGCACGCGTCGGCCCTCGCGCTCTCCTGGTCACAAGGGAAGCGGATACAAGATCATCCTCAGCGCAAACGTAACAATCACTCCAGGAGTTGTTCAGAGCAAGGGGAAACTGGGCCCTCTGGGTTTTCTCAAAGCCCAGCGCTGCCGCGTTATTTAGCGATCTGCGGGCTAGGTACATGGTGATTTTAGCAACCGTCATTAACGAGCAGCCTGGCTTATGAATTCTGGCCAGGCAGGCGCTTTCTGCAGCTACTCCTTAGGCAGCCTGATCCCTGCCTTCCTGCTTCCCATCATTCAACACACGCAGCGTCCAAGCCGCTCGCCGGCCGTATCAGGCCGTCCCATCGGCACGTCCCTTCCTGCGCCGGGGAGCCGGACCAGCCCCGCCGATTCTTCTGCTATCCCCGGCCAAGATGCCTGGGAAAGCACGTGTGCCCGCGAACGTCGGCCTTCACGCAGCTGCTTCGCTTCGCGTCTTCCTTCCTGCCTCCTCCTGCCGCCGCGCGGCGGAAAGGCCGGCACGGCTTGAGGTGACACCTGGTCGCTGCTCCTGGGGCAGCCTGTTACGGTCTAAATTAGCGTTCAGCTATATTTGGGAGTCTATGAGATGTTATCATAATACAGGAAATTCTAAATAAGCAAAACGTTAAACACTCAGCTGACACAACACAACCAGATGTCCTTAACCCTCAGGCAGGCCAGTGTCAGCGAGCGCTGGCACGCCAGGGATCCTCTCCGGGAACGGCCAGTTCTCAGTCCAGTGGGGTCATGGCCAAGCGAGAGACTCCCCGCTGCATCCCTCACTCTTGGTGTCTTCCTAAGTGATGTGACAAGAGGAGCTCGGAGCGAACACCACGCAGAAAGCCAGGACTCCATCTCCTGGGCCCCGCGGCCACATTCCCAGTGTTTCCAGTCTGCCACAGAGAGGTGTCCACCTTCCCCGGCAAACTCACCCAGCGACTGCCCGCCAGCCCACAGGCAAACCGCGACAGGGCTGTGCTGAGGTACAGCAAGCTCCACGGCAGCGGGCACGGAGCCCCAGCGCAGGCGAGCCCGGTCCGAGCCCCAGCAGCCGGGCTCCCGCCCCAGGGAAGCCGCAGGGCCCGGCCACCGCGGAACCCAACTGTGCAGCAGCTTCTCCAGGCGCTGCAGGAGCCAGAGCAACTCTGTGGAGCCTGCTGCGACGACGGAGCGAGAAGAGTCACACGAGAAGTGAATTTTCATCTGTTTTTTTACGCAAAGGGTCTTGCCTGGAAGAAGCCCTTCTCCAACAGTTGGACCCAAAGGCCCCTGCTCTCCACAGTGAAGGTTACCGAAAGCACGGGAAGGCGTTTCGCCAAGCGCCACGGCACAACCTCAACGGTCAGTCTCAAGAAGTCAGCCCTCCTGCAGGCTCAGACGTGACTCCCACGCCCCCGAACCCTGAAAATTCAGTAGGACGTAATACGGGGGAAGGCGAAGCTCCCAAGTCCTCAACGCATGAGCAAGGGGCGCCGCAGCCTTCCTGCAGCCCGGCTTCCAGCACGGAGGCTGGCGGGTTGTCTGCCTCTGCCAGGAGGGTCGTTTCAAACATGGAAGTGTTGTGGCAGCTCGTCCCAGGCGAGATGGACCTCAGCTTCATCCCGGCTTTGGCGTGTCGTTAGCAGAGGCTTGCAAGAGCTGCTCGGTATCTCAAAGCGGAAGTTATCATACAAGTTTAGCTGGTTTAAAGCATCATAAAATACTTCATGCCACAAAGCACTGACCATAGCTACGGAGGTGGCTTCCTGCAAAGCAGCACCAACCCACAAGGCACGAAGCCATGAAGCTCAACCTGCAAGGCGACCGGCGGCTTCTGCCACAGCACCGACTGCTAAGACCTGTGGCAAGCGATGCAGCACAGCCACACCGTGCCCACAAGACTGCTCCATCAATGCACAACACGTACCGGCCCCGGACAACAGAGCCAGTCACTAACGGTGCTCTTGGAGCCAGCAATGATCCACGGAACCCTCGCCGGGCTGCAAGCGGGGTCAAATGGTGGTTGAGTCGCAACCCCGCAAGAAGCAGGAGCACGGCATCGACAGACGTTACGGGCTGGCTGACCTGCCAGCACACCCCTCGGCAACGCTCCGTCCCACCCGCAAAGCGAGGCTGCAGCTCCCGGCGCAAGGGCACGGGAGCGAGCTGCAGAGCGCCGGCCAGCAAGAAACAGGGCACGGGACAGAGTCTGGAAGAAAGCAAGCACTGTCTCCAGAGAAGCCCCGTGCAAGAGATTCTCAGCCAAAACGTGCAGACTGTGTTTAACACAGACCAGCACCTGACTGCCCAGGATGGCTGGAATTAAAAACCAAAACCGCTGCGACAAACCGGTGAGCTCGTGTTGGGAGCAAAGCGATGCGCAGCGCGAGGCCCGGGAGGCTCCGGCAGGCTCCCCCTCCGCAGCCTCGCAGGGTGACGGGGAGCAGCACGCCCTCGCTGCAGCCCATCGAAGCTGAACCCAAGCTAGACCACGCTTCGGCACCTGGCTGCGTGACGCCCGTGGCAAGAAAGCAAAGGCAGGAAGCTCCCCCGGTTCACGGCTGCCCAGCGAACAGGAAAGGTCTGCCAGGAGCAGGACAGCGAGCGGTCCAAGGCTGCGATCTCTGCAAAGCTTCGACAGGCACCGGCAGCTCCCCGGGACATGCCCGGCTGGCAGACGGCTCGAGAGCAACAGAGCGCTGCAAACGCCGCGGCCTGACCTGCAAGCGTGCAGCAGCGCGCGGTGATTGCACGGCAGCTGCAGGCGGCTCTGCAGGCGACCCTCGTATCCCGCGCCCTGGCCCACCGGACTAGCGAACCGCGGGTGACCGGTTCTTCCGTAGTTCTTCCAGGCACTGCGGGGGGCTGCGTCTCCCTTCCCCATACACCCCCGCTCTTCCTTCCCCGGCTCTGCCTGGCACGCCTCACCTCAACCGAGCCGTTTCAGAGACAGGCTCCAGACAAAATCCCTTTCTCCTTCTCTTTTCACAGAATCCCAGAACCCCAGCACGGCGGGGGCTGGCAGGGCCCTCTGGAGATCCCCCAGCCCCGTTTGCTAAAGCAGGAGCCCCCAGCGCAGGGGGCACAGGGACGTGTCCAGGCAGGGTTCAATCTCTCCACAGAAGGAGACTCCACAGCCTCTCTGGGCAGCCTGGGCCAGGGCTCGGGCACCCTCACGCCAAACAAGTTCTTCCTCACGCTCAGGGGGAACTGCCCAGGCTCCAGTTTGTGCCCGGTGCTCCTCGTCCTGGCGCTGGGCACCCCCAAAAGAGCCTGGCCCCGTCCCCTG
>VZSC01011977.1:26540-58381 GCA_013398225.1 Steatornis caripensis
AGCCGGGCACCCTGAGCCCTCCCCTGGGGAAAGCCCACCCGCCCCGAACCCACCGAGCAGACCGCCTTCGTGCCCCTTCCCCGCCACACCGTGCCGTGCCGCACCGACCGTGGCTGGCAGCACCGCGGGGGGCATCCAGCCACGGGGACGGCCCGGGGGTCGCTTTGCTGCCACGTCCGTACGAAGCGGCACTTGCCGGGCTCCCACTGTCCCCTCCAGCTTCCCCCAGTAGACCAAGTCCCTGCCGTGGGCACGGCTGCCTGTTCTATCTGCACAGGGCAGCCAGCGAGGCAGAGGAGTAAATAATGCAGACCAACTAATAACCCACACGTTCTCCCTCGTGTCACGCTTTAGTGCAACTTCACAGGAGAAGAAACTTGGGGAGAGACAAAGCTCGACCCTTTCCCAGACTGCAGCAACGCCAGACGCAGCAGCCAAACCACCGGCACCGCGCACGCGGCCCCGGACCAGACGCAGATTCAGAGCAGAACGTGCACCCGGCCGCAAGTCTGCGGGACGGGAGCAGGACGCCGCAGAAATTTTCGGCTCTCCCAAAGGTCCTTCTGACGGTATTTAAGGCAAAAGTCTCCGCAAAGAGACAAAGTCGTGCCCGGAACGCTAATTCCTGTCCTGAGTATATTTTAAAATAAATAAATAAATAAGGGGAAAAATGAACTCATCCTGTGTTTAACGGTCGCCCGGGTGATGTTTGAGGACGCGCCTGACTCTCTGTAAACACAAGATGATAATGATCAGAAGGACAAACTGTTTGGGATGGGACCGAACGCAGAACTGGGTGGCGAAGCAAACCGTCTACATGCAACTCCGATCCAAGCACGGGCAACGCGTTGCTGGGAAAGTTCCTTAGGACGAGGGAACGCTTCCGAAGGCCAGGCAAAACACTGCGTTCTTGGGTCACTCGCTCCCAGATACAGCATCCTCGGGAAGGGTCAGTGGGAACGTCGCTGCCCGGCTGGCAACGACCCACTCGTGTTTTCCCAGCAAAGTGCTTCCACTGAAAGTCACGACTCTCGGAGGTTCTTCTGGAGGAGCTGCTTAGTCAGGAGATGTTTATAGAAGAGCTAAAATTAAAGCCCCTGAAGAACCGGACGGCGCTGTTCTCCCTTACAGGGCTCCTCGCCATTCTATTTCCACCCCGCTGCTTCCCCGGGCCCCCGCTCCCGTACCCCGAGCTGTCATTACCTTCCCCAAACCTGCTCTTACTCACTCTCAAATTAGGGCTGAGAAGTGTCGTCGAGACACCCCCCGTCTCCCCCGGGCCGGCGGGTGCACGGCACCAGCCCGGCGAGCGGGCAGGGTGGGGGCGGCTGGGGACCGGAGCCCTGGGACAGCACCACGCTGCAGGCAGCCAGCGAGGCAGCACCAGAACCCGCAAGGTGTAAACCTGCTGGGGTCGGGCACGCTGGCAAAGCCCTGCAGGGCAAGGAGTCGTGGCTGGAAAAGCCCCGGAGCCCCCGTGGGCCTGCGGGAGGTGAGGCCGGTCGCCCTCCACCATGCCGGCTCCCCGCGGAAAGGCCCGCTCGGATCTCCCAGGAGGGCGGACACTGCTGCTCTTGCCCAAGCACGATGCTTTCAGGACGACACTCAGCTGCCTCGACACATGCCCACAGCGGAACGGGGCAGGAAGGATCCCAGGATCCGGGACCGGTCCGGTGAAGGAGGGACCGGCTCGGCAGGGCCTCCCGTTCAGCATGAAATAAATCGTCCCGGGCAGGGAGCTGGGCAGGAAGATTTACTGCCGTCTACGAAACAAACGCCAGATCTGGAGACCAGGCACGGTACACGCTGATACAGAGCGTCGCCCCTTTGTAAAGCTTTACTGTTCCTTGAGCAGATGCCAAGAGGAGAGCTGTATTTATCTTCAGGAACATTAAAGCATAAGAGGAAGTAATTAAAAAAAAAAAATCCGTCTGTTTCCGAGAGCTCGTCCCAGGAAAGTGCTGTTTGGGGCCCGGAGGGTTACTGGCATGGAGACAGAGATAAGCGTTTTACAGCTGCCTGCCACTTGTTCACCCATAGCCATTTCTGGAAATGCTCCGGCCCGTGTGTAGCAGGAAGCCCTTCATAAATACCTTGGGCTTGACATGGCCAGCAGAGCCTCCACGCAAACACAGGGCCCCCCCCTCCCAGCCCACCCAAACCACCATGCACACCGCACCCCGGCCGCCGCCGGCTGCTGGACAGAGTGCCCGCTCCTCCCAGCCCACGGCCGGACCCACAGGTCTCTCCGGAGGAGAGACGGTCCCAAGCCACGACAGGCCAGGGACTGCTCCAAGGCACGACAAACGTGCTGCAAAACCAAAAGTGCTGCAAAACCAAGAGCAGCAACGCGCCAGCCGCACGGGTGGAGAAGGCGAGACGGGTGTCGGGGCGTCCCTCCAAACCTGGGGGCACCGGGAGCGATGCGGAGCTACAGAAGCTGCTGGGAGCGGCACCCTCCACCCGGTGCCACTAACTGATAACACTCGCGTGAACTTTGGCTCTTCTCCACTCCTGTCGGAGGAACGGCAGGCCCTCGCCGCTCGAGCTGCGTGCTCCACCTGAAGCACGGAGGGGACGGCCTCACAGCCTGCGGCACGCAGTGACCGGACACACGCTCCCCACCCCACTCCTGGAAACGCTGCAGGGCTCCCCCTGCGTCTAAGCTCTCGGAAACGACCTTTGCCCAGCTTATCCTTTGCGTGCTGCTTAGATTTACAACTGAACTCCCAAATCTCTGCAAACCACAACTCGAAAGCCACCGTCCTAGCTAACGTCTCCGGAGAAACCAGCTGGCCAAAAAGCAAGATGAAGTTGCATCCCAGCCGTGCCCAGGGGGAATCCCGCGCCCAGCAGGAACGCTCCAGGTCCCCGTGCCTGCGAACGACTCTCTGGAAAGGCCAAGAGCAGCAGCGAAGCGTCAGACCTTACCCAGGGGTCCTCAGCCAGGGGAAACGCTTCCCGACCCTGACCGCCCCACTCCAGCACTCTCCGCTCACCGGGGCCTTGCTGAGGTGGAAGCAGCAGTCCTTAGCGCAAGCAAAGCACTCCAAAGGACGAGACCGTGGATTCATTCATCCAAAAAAAAATGGAGAAAAAAAAAAGTCACGGTTCTCAACGTCCCACAACTGCCATCGGGCATTTGGAGGTTGTCTCAAGCGCCGCTTCCTCAGCGGAGCACCCTTGGAGCGGGAGGGCGGCTTTGCGGAGCTGCACGGCACGGCACAGCACAGCAGGCTGGCCCGGGCGGCACGCACAGGCAGGGACGCCGCCGGCAGCCCTCGCGGTGACACGCTCACCGCACCGAGGGGCACCAGGAAGGCTTTCGTCTCCAAGCGAGGAAGGCCTGGTGCCGCCCCGGCGCTGAACGCGTGCTGTGCCAGCTCCAAGCATTGAGGAGAGCGGTCCGAGCCGGGGCTGCCCGCCGGGTCGCTCTTGCTTTGCAGCTGCGGGAAGCAGCTCTGCCTGAGCTGGGTCGCTACCAGAACAGCTCGGGCTGTTTGCCGACGAGGTTCAGTAACGCTGTATGCAGCTCGAACGCTGAGCACGCCAGTGCTCCTCCAGCTTCGGGGCTCTGAGGCGCTGGGCACTGCCGAGCAGCTGGAGGGACGACACGGGGCAGCAGGGTCGGTTTCGGAACGCACCACCTTGGCAAAGAGCAAGTTTGTGGGCCTCCAGCAACTTTCTCATGCAGGCTGGGCCTCGCCGCTTCGGGTGCCCCCGCCGGCGCTGCCTTGCGGACGTTAAAGGTGGAGAAAGGTCTCAGAGCAGCGTGGAGGGGAGCGCGAGGCACAGCGGCCGGCAGGCGGCTGCAGCCCGGGGGGTGCAAGGAACGGTGGGGCTCCAGGAGGGAGAAGTTTCTCTTCTCCGGTGATTTACTGTGATGGGCATTTCCAGTGCGGAACAGCTGATATTTAGGGGATATGAATCTTGTGATTCACCTGTGCTCCTGACCAAACACCCCACGATCCACTTCAGAGCAGAGCTGCCCTCCCTGCTGCCCCACAAGGCACGCGCGAACCAAAAGACGCGAGTGCGGTGCCCGCACAGTTCTGAGCTGGGTGGCGTGGGGACCCCGTCTGCTCTAAAGCTACGCCCGCTGCAAGCAACTCTCATTAAGAAACCCACTAACAAGCCTCATGAGCGCAGGATTAAGTTTGACCCTCATCCTTCCCTGGCACAGAGCCCCACAAACTCAGAAAGAGGAAGCGACAGTGCCAGCGTCACCTTAATTAGCTGGTTTTTACCCCACTTCCTCCTCGCCATGGTGAGGCTGCGGTGCGATGCTTGGCGCTGACGGGCAGGCGCAGCAGCCACATGAGCTCAGCGGAGCTGCAAGGGCTGCTCAGCAGCGCAGGATGCTCCATCCATCCATGCCCTTCCCTGCCCAGCACCCGCAGATCGATGCCAGCACATCGGCGCTCCTGCCATGCGCCGTGCCGTGGAAGCTGCGGCATGAAGCTGCGATGCAGGAGCGGCGCGAGAGTCAACACAGGTCGCGAAAGGCTGTGTCAGACAGACAGCTGCTGTCCGGAGGTGAAGGGGGGCAGGGCCCAGCAGAGGCAGGGTTACGTGTGTGCAAGAGGCCCGAAACGCGAGCGTCTCACTGCCGACACAGACTAAGCAACGAGAAGAGTCTCAGACTGCGGTGGTGCCAGCACGCGCGGCCCCCGAGCGCCGCGGCGTTCACGCTTTGCTGCTCACAGTGCGAGGCAAGGCCTCGCTGCGTGTGACCCAGTTCAGTCCTTCCACGCCGGAGGCAACGCACGCAGTACAAGGCCCCGTCTCTGCAACGGTGTGGGATTCCGCACTGAACCAGAGGCCTTCCTGTGGAGCCAAGGTGGCGTTTGGATTTAGCCCAGGGCGCAGGCTGAGCCGAGCAGCCGTGCAGCGCCGCCGGCTGTGACCACATCCCCGGCTCAGCCAGAGAGCAGGCTCACGGCACGGGACGAGCCCACCACCAACCCCACAGCCCAGGCTTTCTTCCTGCAACGAGAATAACGCCTTGCCGAGCTGGATGGGCCGGCCCCGAGAGCCGTGGCTGGTGCGGCACCCAGGGCGGGAGCTGCTGCTCAAACCCTCCGGAGGAGGGGACCCAGCGCCCATCGGGGAGCTCTGCACCAGAAAGCGACTGGGTCTGCGTGCAGGGACAGAGCTGGTTTTCCCTGTCCCAATTTTAGGAGCCCTTCCTCCCCGCCGCGGCAGGCAGGGACAGGGCTCACGCCCGGCCAGCCCAACCGCAGCCATGGAGCCATCCCACCGAGCGGCACCGCGGTAATGCCCGGCCGTCACGCGCGGGCGCAGAGCAAACAGCGTGGCCCACGCACAGCTCCACAGGCACGTGGCAAGCTGCTAAAAGCGTTCTGGGGAGGAAGCTGTTCTATTTTTACCTGACTCCAAATTCCAGTTCCTTCCCAGGGGAGCCCTCAGCCAGCTCCACCGGCACCCCGTCCTGATAATTACAGGGCTATGCCACCAACATTTACCCAAGGCCTAAAAACAGCACGTGGTGCGCCGACGGCTCCTCCAGAAACCCGCTCTGGCCATGGGACAGGACACAGCGCTGGGCACAGCCCAGCTCACGGACCAGCTGCGGAGACACGATGCACCTCGGGGCCCCACCATTACTTTCAGTCTTGCGCGCGCCGCTCCTTTCCAGCTGAGCCGTGCAGGGCACGGAGGGACATGCCGACGTGCCAGGTCCTTGGCCCGGGATCAAAGCTCCAGGGCATCCGAGCACATCTCTGGCAGGAGTAATCCTGCGCCGAACAGCCAATCTGAAGTTCTAATGAAGAAGCATCCAAGTGCTTCAGCACGATTCAAAACTCAGTGTCAGACGCCCCCCGCCACACGTCTGTGACGAACGCTATGGCGCAGACGTTGCAGCCTTCCCACTCGTCACGAGGATCCCAGCTTGTGCGTTCGGCTGAGCTCCGTTCGCTTTCCACCCTTGCCACTGACGTCCCTCACGTAGGGCTGCAGCCCCGGCCGTGCCCTCCCCAGTGGGAGCGAGCGCAGCTCCATCACCAGCCCTGGCACGGAACGGCCCCAAGGATGCCGCTGCAGCTCCTCGTGCCCGCGCCAGGGCAGGCAGAATGTGCTGCCAGGTCACAAAACCCGCCACCAGTACCCCAGCACAGAGCTTTAACTCCCACAACGCGGCTCCAGACAGGAGGAGCACGTCCTGCTCAGCTCGGCACCGGACGGCTCAGTGCTGTAACACCCCGACTGCCGGTGGGTCCTGTCTGCACAGGTCGCGTGTGCCCCATCGCACCCGAGGCTCGCTGGATGGCACTGGCTCCAGGAGAGGCTCTGCACCGTCACCTGCCAGGGACGGCCGCCATCCTCCCTCTCCCGGCACACCGGCACTGGCTTCCTGCAAGGCCGCGCTCCCAGCATCGCGCTCGGCCTGCAGAGCAAAAGCTGAAATCGGCGTCTGAGCTTCCCAAACAGCCAGCGGGACGGCGAGGGGACACGAGGGAGGGCACGGCACGGCGCTGCACGCTGCTCCTCTGCAAACCCACACCGTGCCAAAGCCGGAACATGACGGGCAGCAGTGCCTGAGCTCCTGCGGGACGGCTCTGGCGTGAGCCCATCTACACCCAGCTCCAGCATGATCCTAAGCCTGGAACAGCCCCCGCCTCCCAAAATCCTCCAGGAATCCCCGCGCGCTGCCCCAGGGCCTTGGGCACAGCACTGGCACGCACAGCCAGTGACCTGTCCCACCACCCCGGTGGAAATGACCACCGAAACAGTCCTGCTGCCACAGCCACCACCGGCGGTGTTCAGCTCACAGCACCCAGTGTCACAGGGACCAGGGGCCGTTTGAGAACGGCTGAGTGCTGTGGGCCGGACAAATAACGTGGCCGGGAAGCTGCTGGAAGGAAAACTCCCCGCGTGTTCCACAGGCAGCAGGAACGGCAATGCCAACGGTGAGTGGAAACAGCCCTCGTGCTGCGCTGGACTGCTTCCGAGGCACGCGGCAGGCCACGACTGATGGGGCGAGGGCAAGCAGGGCAGGCCCCCCGCCGGCTACCCCGGCTCAGCGAGCGGCAGCCAGCCGTGAACACCGGTAAGCACAGGAGTGGGTGGGCACGCGCCCCTCCGCGTCTCACCCGCCTCCCCGAGGGAGGCCGCGAGCTCCTGCGTGCAACGCCGTGAGCGGAGGGAAGCAGCAGCCCCTCGCCTCCCCCGCCAACAGCAGGAGCTTTCGGGAAGCCCGCAACTGCGGAGCGGCATTTACAGCACGGCTGGGCTTTCCCCGACAAAACGGCCATTGGCACAGCACTCTCCGACGGTAGGTCGGCCTCGCTCAGTGTCACGCTCGGTGACGAATTTTCACTGTTCTGAACTCTGACCTAAGCACGGGCTTCTCCCACCGCATCAGCTAATCCTGGACACTATTCATATTCTGAGACGAATCTGCTTTCGCTGCTTCACTCCGCTCCCCGACGCTCTCCTGAACGACGGTGCCCAGAAGCACGTGGTTAGTGGCGAAGCGTCACCACGCACGTCGTGGACTTGCAGCGCTGATCGGACCCTTCTACACCTTTCTACTGCCAAACCCAAGGGCGACGGTTTCGGTTCCACACTGAGCACGGAGCAACGAGCCAAGCTCGCGGATACGCGCGGACCAGCAGGACCCACGCCTCACCAGAAGCCTCTGGATCGCAGGTCCCCTCCGGCTGCGCCTCCACAGCCCAACGCACGGTCGTCTCCCCGCAAGCACCGCTGGCTACCGCAGCTGCGCATCACCTACCTCATCTTCAGCCAGGGCGTTTCAATCCCATCTCCGACCAGTTCAAAGTGGTTTTTCGTTTTAATCCCATTTCCAACACATTTCCCAGAGCACAAGAGGCGAGCAAAGCGAAAAGGGACGCGGAAGGCCGAAAGAAAGAGCGAGCAGGCTTGGAGAGAGCACGGTGTGTCTGAAAGCCACCCTGACGGGAGCAGTGAGGCCGCGGAAGCCCAGCTGCAGCCACAGCTGGACGGAGGCGATGGAGAAGGCAGACGCGGACGCGGGGCCGGTGCGCCCATCGGGGCCGGGGCCGTGCAAGGCGACACCAGCCCACGCTGGCTCAGCTCCCCAGGGCGCCACCAGCAGCACCCTCAGCTGCCGGGCTGGCTTATCCCGCGTCAACACAGTCAACCACAAATCCCGCTGCTACACGCTCCAGGCACTGCTGCTGGACTCCCTGCTCCCGACAGCCAGTTTGTTGGGAAACTGCAGTGACAAATACATGGAAATCCCAACTGGCACACGGACGGAAAGGGACAGCAGGAGCATGGCAGGGAATGAAACCGCCTCGCAGTTTCAGGACAAAACGACTAAATGCCAGCACCTCTCCTGTCGGCAGTAGGGCACGCTGTGCATTCTGCTGGGCAATAAAGTAAAGCAGGCTGTAAAGCAGGCAAGGACAGAGCAGGGAAAAACCAAAACCCAGACTGGACTGTCCTTCACTGGCTCACACGTGAGTAGCCGAAGGCTCCCCCTTTTCAAGCACGCAGGAAGAAAAGAAGAATGATCTAAGCACTGGGCTTGCTCGACCCTGTGGAGATCGTTTACGTCCACAGAGTTTGCCAGGATCAGCATCTCCCATGACAGCAGAAGGAGGTTTTGTTCCCGCTGCCCGCCGCAGGAGGCAGCTGCAGGGAGGGACAACGGGGCCGGAGCTGCCGTCAGACAGGGGAGCGTGGCACCTTTGAGGGAAAACCACGGGCTGGGAGCAACACCACCGCGAACTGCTGGGACGAGATGCAGAAACGAGAACCCAGGTCAGCTTCCACAGGCGCCTCCGCCAGAGACGGCAGTGCTGGTGCTATGAAGCGACTCGTGTTAAGCGTTGAAACGGGAGGAAACGTTCTTATAAATACGTTACTAACCCTGCTGGAAAGCACAGCTGTTAGCACAGCCACGTTTCTGGCACCACACACGGCCGAGTGCACCGGCCCCACCGAGCGGCCGCCGTCCACAGCTCGGAGCTCCCCAGGGCGGTCGGAGAGGCTCCTCCAGAGACCACCATGCTCAGTCCAACCAGCGGCGCGTTCTGGCTGCCCTAGAGCCGTTGGGAGATCACTTCGTCAGCTCTCTAACTCCAACCAGAAGGACCCGAGTGAGAAAATAACTCAGGCAGGCAGTGCAAGATGAACTCTCAAGCAGCCGTGATCCACAACAGTCAGACGCGGCCTCTCACCGCACTCCTCCACGTGTGCCTGGCGGGCAGCGGCACCGTTATTTTGGGGTCAGCGGGTCCGGTGCACGGTTAAGGCGGTGGGTGCTTGGGGGCTGTGCAGGGCTGCACCGGCCGAGGCCGCTGCGGGTGGGAAAGCAGGCGGCAGCGGTGGAGAACCATCCTGCCATGGGCCGGCACAGCCTCTGGCTGCAGCACCAGCAGACCCAACGGGTTGGTCGAGGTTGCCTGCAGGACCGGTGTTTCAAGCCACAGGATTTACAAGCAGCAAAGGACGGGAACTCCGTGAAGTCAGCGCTCGGGCCGGTGATAATGGGAGACTGGGATGTGATAGGCGTCCGCCAGCCTCACTCAGAGAGGGAGGGGAAAGGCGATCGTGTAGCGTCTGCTGCGGGAGATGCAGGGAGGAACGCACCTGCCACCAGCCAGCCCACAAGAGAGCAACCAAGGGCTGCGGTCTTCCTTAAACTGGGATTTATTCCAGGCCGATCCAGTTCCTCCCCAGTCCCCCCAGCCTGGTAATGACCATTTTCCTCCCCATTCCCTCCTCCTCCTCCTCCTCCCACAGCGAGGACTGCACTAGCTGGGAGACGCCGGGACGCCATGCAAACTGACTGTCACCAGAGCGCCGCAGCCAAAGTGGACACAACTCTTACGGCGCACGGCGGTGGAAAGCTACGGCACCACTCAGCTCCGCTGCTTCACCGCAGCCCCACCACAGCCGCCTGCTTCACGGCTCCTCTTCCAAAGCTCCGAACCACAGACGTTCTGTGCAATGCCAACCCCTCCAAGAGGCCTCTTGCTGGCGCGAGGAGCGGAGCGGCAGCTCACCAGCCATGGCAGGAGGCCAGGCAGCGGCTCCGCAGCTCACCCAAGGTGCCCGGGCAGCCAGCCTTGTCCCCAGGTTTCCAGCCCTGCGTGCGGGCAGAGCTCCGTGATGGAGCGCCCGTCTTGGGGGGCCGAGTCACCCAGAGGCTGCGGGAGCCGGCTGGACAGCAGGAAGGACGGAGCTGGCACGGAGCGGGGGGTTAAGGAGAAGCGAAGCAGCGCGGTTCCTGCAGGAACCTCCCAGTGTGAGCCCCACAGCCCAGCCCGGAGGAGGAAGGGGCTGATGCTAACGAGAACTGAAAACACCAATTACAGACTGCTCTGGGATGGAGAACTGACATTCCCCCTCCAGCCTTCGGCTTCTGCATCGACAGCTCCTCAGCACACCGGGCACACTTCCTGAAGCGGGCAGAGCCCTCCCCGCGGCAGCCGCTGCCATCCCACTGAGCACCCGGCAGCCCCCTGCCCCAGGGCCACCCGAGCCAGGCTGACTTCGTGGCCTGGGCGCAGTGCCGCTCCGGGAGAGGAACCCCGCTCTCGCCCGGGCCAGGCCTGCCTCTCCCTTCCACCCCTCGCCGCGCAGGGACGGGACGCAGCAGCGAGGGGCACGCAGCCCGACCTGCGGTCTCGAGTCTCTGCCCCTGGCCGCAGGCAGCTCGCCACCTCTAATCCCTTTGAAACTAGCAGACAGGCCGGGAGACGGGCACTGCAGCGAGTGAATCCGAGCGCCGCAGCGTGCCGGCGGGCACCGAGTCCTGTGAGGGAGATTACCGGGATTAACGTGTCCCCAGCACCTTCTGCTACCGGCTGCCTACAGACCCCACAGCACCCGGTGGGGCTCGTCCCGGGTCGTCCCACACCCACCCAGCGTCACACGAACCGCCCCATCCTCGGCACACAGCACATTGTCTGGAAAGCCTTTCAGAGGCAGGGCTGCCTCCCGAGGCTGCCGGCGCTGAGCGGGAAGGACGGTGGCACCACACCGAGTGCCTCCTGCGGCCGCCTTTCCCCGGCGCTGGGCCCAGCCCGACCCTGCTGCCAGGTCAGAGCTGCCGATGCCCCTCGGCTCCGGCTGCACCAGAAGCAGGGACCAGCGTTTCTGGGCCAGCTCCTCGAGATCAGCAGGGCACGCGGCTCTTCCCAGCTTTGTCCCACGCGCAGGCCGGCAATCCTGCAGACAGCGGCTGCTCTCGGCTTGAGGAAATCAAACGGCATGCCCCGTGCTCGATTGGCACGCCGGATCCCAGCAAGCCCAGCAGGAACGCCTCCCTTCGCAGCCTGCAGGCTAGCAGAACGACCCGTTCCAGCCCCAAGGGAGAAGCTTCCAGGCACTCTCTGGCACATCCGTCACCTCTGCCCATGCAGGAGACGCACTATCTGACGGGTAAGGCTGTTCAATCTGATTCTTGGGAGCAGGAAACAAAATTCTCCTCCTGCCCCCAAAACCAGCAGTCCCGAGGCACGGGCAGGCAGCAGAGCATGTCATTCCTTCCCGGCTTGGCTGCCTGCCTCTGCCCACACCTGCAGAACTGGCTGCCTCCCTAAAAGCAGATCCTGGCGACCGGAGGACAAGGCTAGAAGAGTTTCCACGTGGCTTGAGGAGCTCCCCCATCTCCACAAGCCTAAAATTCCCCATCTCCTGAAAGAACCCAAACAAAATCATACGGTAATTCGGAACTGATTTTGAGGGCAAGGGAAGGCAGCAAAGCCTAGGAGGAATAAGAAAGGTCTTAACAGATTAAGCACTGCCTGCTGAGCGGTTGAAATCACAGCTCGAAGCTTGGAGGAACGACCTCAGCACCAACACATCGCGAAGAGAGGGGACAGCGACGCGGCTGGGCGCGAACACTGGCCAGGCGACACTCAGAGACGATGCCGTGTTTTACAAGCAAGTCCCTGCTGCCCTCGGGGTGGGGGGCATCTCCTGGGTCTTCCACCGATCCGCAGTGCCAAGTCCAGCGGGAAAGCTGGGCTCCCTCCAAAGAAATCCCCGCAGCCAGCTCAGCATTGAGGGCTCCTGCCACGCAGCTCTGCACCCAGGCGCGACGGCTGGCAGGGCTCGTGTCTGACCGGGTCCGAGCTCTGCCACGGCCCGTACCGCTCTGCTGGACACACAATCCAGAGGCTCAGGGCACAGCAAACGGCCCGTCTTCGTCTCTCAGGGCACGAAAAGCTGGTCTGGCCTCAGAACAGTGCACGAGGACGCGCACGAACCCCCGGACTCCGAGCCAGGGGCTGCATTTTCTACCTATGGCAGAGCTTAACCTTTACGAATGGGGAAACAAACCCCTGCTGCGATGGGTGACCGTTCCGGCGGAGAAGAGCTCCCCGTCTGCCCGGGGCCCTGCAGAGAGCAGAGGAGAAATTGAGCCGAAGGCGAAGCTGCCGGCGCAACAGCCTGCTCTCTGCCCACAGCCACAAAGGCGGAGGGCCCGGCCTCGCGGTAACCGCTCGGACTCGAACGGCAATCGTTCACCTCTGCTGCTGTTTTGCCCGAAAAATTAAGCAAGAAACTGTTATATGGGCAGGAGGCTCAGAAACACCTCCAAGATCCAACTCACTACAGCCCCTGTCCTCTTGCCCACAGCGTCCTACGGCGCACCGCAACGGTGGCGGTGGAGCAGGGCTGCTCGACGCACAGTGCACGCGTGCGCTGCCACCGATGGAAGTCAGCAGCACACTTCACCGGCACCCAGCTGAACGCTGTTTGGCCCTACAGCCAAGGCTGAGCTACCGCCTGCCCGGCAGCCCCTTTCTTAACCACCAAAAAAGCCTGGGTAATGCCAGCACCGGGAGCTCTCGAAGACGCTTGGGGTTCCCCCAGCAGCCGAAGATGCTGTGACCACGCCAGCTTGGCAAGGACCTCGGTGCCTGCCGGCACATCCCCCACCGCACCTCAAGGCCACCGTCCGCCCTCGTCACCCCCAGTCGTTCTGCTCCCACGCGCCCCTCTGGGCTCTCCCACACCACGCAACTTTTTCGTCCGGTTCTCCTCGCTAAGCCCATTCCACCCCTCAAGACAAAGATTTCCGCGAGGGTAACTAGGCGCAAAACCGGCAAGTGAAATCCTCTGAACTGCCCTTTCACCCACGCTTTAGAAAGCACCATGCACACTTGAGGACGCAAAGCTCCTCTCCTGTCTCCAGCAGCATCGGCCACGGTATCAGCTGTTAGCTAAGGACGTCGTGTCCTGTTTGTAAAGCACTATCTAGGCTCTAGCCTATCCGAACTGAGATTATTTTTAAAAAGGAAAACACTGATCACAGCCTCCTAACTCACAGAAACAGTTAACCTCAAATTTTAAAGTTACAGCAGTTTTGACATTAGTTTACACCGAAGCCTAAACCACTTGGCAGCGTCCCTCCTACCGTCCCCGGACCACAACACCAATCATCCGAGCCATCGCCGGATTTAGGTCGCCGTTATAAACTCTGGCAGCCGAGATGGCCGAGGGGAGCTACGGGCACCGAGCACTGCACCGTTTCTCCCCGGTTTTAGCAATGCTCTGTCAATGAAAAATGACTACACTTAGTCCACGATCTGGGCTGCCCAGATGTGCTCAAGATCCATGCTGGCAGCGTTCAAGGAGTCCAAAGGATGCCCTCCTTCCCCAAAAGGGGTGCCCTCCCTCCCCTGCAGCCTGCAGACCGGCACCATCACCCACCACACCCTCTGCCCAGGGCTGCTGCATCACCGGGGCTGAGCCGGGGCCCCGTGGGTGCCCAGATGCCCAAGCCCCCAGCGCCTCTCCATCTGCACGAGGTGCCTTGGGGCCCGGAGCAGCGGCCGGGACGCGGTGCCTGCAGCCCACCCAGGCGCCAAGGCAGAGCCGTGACCCCTGCTCGGCACAGGGCCATTCCGGCTCCCTGCCGCAAGAGGCCGTGGCCGGGGAAAGCCGTCAGCACGGTGCCATCCTATCCCGGGCCTCGGGCACGGCAGCAGAGCTCGCACGCCTGCACGCCTGTTGGCTTCCCAACACCAAATGGGGAGGAAACCGGGTGCAAAAGCCACAGGGAACGGGAAACGCGCGCAGCTGACTCGATGCGGCTGCGCCACAGCTGACCGTCACCGCCGACAAACTCTCTTACCGCATTTGCTCCGCTAAATCAGATTTCTCCATTCGTCCCAAGAGGTTTGAGGAAAATAAATTGTTCCCAAGACAACTCCAGTAAAGACAGAGGGATTTAGCTCACGACAGAATCGAACCGCCCACATTCAAGCGCTTTGGCTGTTACAGAGACTCTCGCCCTGGAGGGGCCCAGAGTCCCATTACAGAGAATATTTTAATCCACTGGGAAGTCATCAGTGGGGAAAATGCCCCAAATCTAAACCAACTCTGTTAAGAGATGAAGTAGAGGAAGCGCATGGGGAGGAAAACCTCCTACAGCAACTCCTTGAAACAGATCCTCTGTGCAAAGAGGAATTTCCACGCAGCCGGGTTTACAGGCAGGGGCTGCAGCGAGAGCAGCGCTGCGGGGAAACCGCGTCTGTGACGCGGAGATCTCGACGTCCAAGGCCACCTTACGTGGTCACTTTGGGGGAGCACGCTGAGCCGCCTCCTCCTCATCTTCCTCAGCGCGCTCCTGCCCCAAGCTCCGCCGGCACTGTCCCCCCCGGCACTGTCCCCGGGGCTCCCCGCTGCTCGGAGCACCTCGCCAGGGTGCCAGGGCCATCCCAGCTCCCTGCTCTCCCCCTCTTAAATCACAGAGAGCCTGTACATTTGAGAGAGCCGAACGGACCGGGACACCAGCACACAGCGCCTACACCAGGCCCTGGGTCTGCGGGGAGGGTGGCTCTGCACATCTGCCCCCCGGCACCCAACCCTGAGAAACAGCACGAGCTGCGTAAGGAGACAGAGGACTTAGAGAAGCTCGGTCAGTCTGGGAACCTGCTTTAACCCACCCGCTTTCAGCACCAGCAGCAAGTCAAGGGCTTTGGGCCGGAGGCGGCCCACGGTGTCCATCCAGGAGCCTCCAGCGCTCGCTGCCTGTGCGCTGAGGTTCCTGCAACACCACACACAGCCCACCGAACCATGGCAGCGGCCAGACCAGGACGGAGCTGGGACGAGCATGCCAGCTCCCCGGCCCCCCCAGTCTCCCCCCATCCCAGCCCGGAGCAGGAGCGGGGACGGACCCACCGGCTCCCCCATTCCCCCCCACATCCCAGGCTGGAGCAGGAGCTGGGACGAGCCCGCCTGCTCCCTGTCCCTCCCTCCGGACCCAGGGAGGGGAGCCCGCATTTTGCAGCAAGCACTTCTGGGAAGTGATCCAGGACCAGTGAGCGATCTTCCTCCTCTCCCCACTCCTCCAGACCCCCCTCATCGCCTCCTTCTGTCCTACGCCAGGGCGAGGAGACTGGTTTTTGCTCTCGGCGCGGTGCGCAGTGGCACTCCCAATGCAAGATTCGTGGGGGCTCGCCCCCCGTTCGCAGACACCGCAGGGCCGAGGAGCTCCCTTCCAGCCACCGCTGGCGCTTGGAAAATTCCACGAACCCCAAAGCCCTCATGGGCTGAGACAGAGCAGCCGAGCCAAGCAAAATAATCACATTGCGCATTACTTCAGTGAAACAGAAAGGGGGGGCCGCAATAGGAAATGCTCTCAGGCCAGCCGGCGGGACGGACAGCGCGCTCCCCCACAGATGAGGCCACCAGTGGCCACATCGGTGTCGGCGTGCAGGCACGGCTCCCGGCTCTTCCCAAACCTCAGGTGACGACAGGCGAGGCTGCCAGACCACGTTGTCGATGGCTGCGACACAAGATGCAGCAGCGTTCAGTAACCCCAGTAACGTAGCAAGCAGATCTCTCCCAGAACTCCCTTTCTGGCACCTGCACTGTTCCCTCGCGGTTTTGGGCCTGAGCGAGCGGTCCTGTGCTCGAGCGAGGGCTGCCCACGGGCACTCCCACACATTTTGGACTTCCCTCACCCTCGGCTGGTAGCCACAAGCTCACGCTGAGCCGGCCGGGTGCATTGCGTGCCTCGCTCAAGGCCACACAGAAAACGAAGACGGCGTGCATGGAGTGGACGCTGCCGGCCACTGGCCCAGAGCAGCCCGCCGGCTGCCCTGCCGCTCCTGTAGCCGAACGTGCACAGCCCGGAGCATCTCACCGTCCACAGCTCCGACGGGGGCGCGGGGGAAACTGAGGCAAACACAGCTAGACTGACTCCAGGCTGCTAAGCCAAAAGACACTGACTGAAAAAACAATTTTGTCCTTAATACAGCAAGGGGGAAATAAGAGTGAAACATTCACGCTGCAAGAAAACAAAACAATGAACCAAACACAAAGCAACACACACAATAAAGCAAACCAACCGCCCTGTAGTCCCCCATGAACCCTTCGTCAAGACAGCACCACTTAACCGACGCGAGCACCGCAAACCTGCGGACGCACACCGCGCACGTCGAGCGCCAGAAGCAAACAGCAGTTTTGAGAGGCAGCGAAAACCACCTCCGCTCGCCCCGACGCCGACTGCTGCGCCACTTCGCTGGGGCAGGAACTGAAGCCGGAGGCAGGGAGCCCGCGGCAGCTGCGGTCGAGGCCCGGATGCCCTGCTCCCCGCGCCCAGCTCCTGCCCACAGCATCAGCAAGCCCTGCGCCGGACGGCTTCTCCCAGAGCTGGAGGGGCCGCAGCTCGAGTCACGTCACCCTTTAAAAGCTGCAGGTTCCTAAATAAAATGAACGTTCCCCAAACTCGTCAGCTGGAGGAATTGATTTTAAGTAGATGTCGGGGTTGGACTGCTTTGCCCTGATAAAAACCGCAGCAGAGGGGCTGAGGGCGAGGAGGGGGAGCAGCGGCTGGAAGCGCGCCATGGCTCCCTGCGGAGGCACAAGCCACCCCTCTGCTGCAGGAGGTCGATGCCAGCCAGGCTGCCGGGCGTGAGTGAGAGCGGCAGCTCCGACGGACACGGCCGCACGCCAGGCGCTTCCAGCACCGCCGGGAAAGCGCCCGCAGCGAATGAGGGAAGCAGGCTGAAAGCAGCACACGAAAAGCAAGCAGCACACACCCGTGTCAGCGCGTGAACCAAAAACCTTGCCGCGTGAGGCCACGGCCGAGACAGCTCTCCTTGCAAAAGAGGAAGGGAACCGCTGCCGGCAGAGTGTGCAGCAGCCCCGGTGGGGGCATGGCCCGGAAGGCGCCGGCAGAGCCCCCTCTCCGCAATACACACACCCACGCGCACCATCCATCCGTCCGTCCATCCATCCATCCCATCCCATCCATTCGTCCCTCCCTTCCTCCCTCCATCCACTCCACGTGCTTTCTGCTCGGAGCGTCCATCCCGCCCCACAACAGGACAGCTTCCACAGCGGCGCGGACCTCAGCCCTCTGCCCCCGCTCCCATTCGGCTGGGCATTTGGGGCTACCCACAGCCAAAGCCCTCGCTGGCTGATGCTTCAGAAGCGGCACCGACTCCCACGCGGCTGAGCCTTCGTTTCTGAGATGCTGCCAGAAGTCAAGGAGCTCGTACGCAGGGGCGCTGGGATCCTCCGCCCCTTCCAGCAAAGGAAACCACTGCGCAGTCTCCTCGGCCAGTGCAACTGAAAGGAAAAAGAGCAAAGAAATGGGATTGCTGTGTTCTCCCGCAGCTTTAGACTGAGGCTATGCAGGCGCCCTTTACTGCAGCCAGTTTTGAACCAAGCTTTAAAGGGTTCAAGATCACTCATTTCAGGCTTTCACGGGAAAGCCCCGTACAGCCCCTGGCACTCTGCTCCCAGCCCTCGCGCTCGGCTCTGCAGGAACTTTTCCCTCCATCGCGTTTGGCACCTTCAAGGCCCCGGACCCTTGCTGAACCCGAGGCAATGCGGACGAGGCGGCGGATCTCCCCGGACAGCGGTGGGGAGACGTGGCATTTGATATACGACATTGAGATCCACGAATAAAAGGTCTTGAGAAACACAGCGGACTAAACCCCCAAATCACGTCTCCAACGGGTACGCAAACAGCTCACCGTGGCAGGGACGTGGCTGCTCCAGGGTTAGCGCGGGCATGGCTCACCGGCACAGGGCCACAAGGGCCGGCGGCAGCCCCAGAGCCCAGCCTGGCATGGGGAGGCCGGCCCAGGGCTGCGGGGACAGAGCATTTGGGGGCCAGACAAGACATGCTGCGGGGGGCTTGGGGAGCAGCCAGGAGGGCTGGCGAGGAGGGAGCGTGGGGAGATGGGGATCAGGAGACAACAGGGGCCGGCTGCTGGGGAGCGAGCACCGGACTCCCCACACGCAACCAGCGCGGCCCTCGTGCACGGCCCATCTCTGCCCTGTCCCGGGCGGGGGGCTCTGTCGCGTGTGCGCAGGGGGTTCAAGAGCCAGGCCACGGGGGATGGGCCGAGGCTCGGCCGCAAGTGACAGCTCGCATGTCGGTGTGGCCGGGGAGGCAGGGACGCGTGCGCTCCAGAGCGAGACAACCGGAGGGTCCAGGCCAACTGCCGAGACCGTAAGGCGCGGGGTCGCGTGGCACCCATTTGAACACACGCGTGTCCACACGCAGCAGGCAGCTGTGGAGAGCCGGGACCTGACGGACCACGCACCTGCGCCCAGCTCCCGGAGGGCCGCACGGGACGGGGGGACACGCAAAGCTAGCAGCCACCGACCCCGGTTCCTCTTTGTGCCTCCAGTGCCGGCACTGCTCTTTCAGATCCCCTTCTCACGCAGCCGCAGCAATCTTCGCGCTGATCAGGTGAGCACAGAGGTTGTGTCTATATAAGGGAACACAGCTGAAGGACTACATGCTACTCAGAAAACCCCAGCTTCCCGTGCAGTCCCCTTCAGCCCACAAAAGCAATTTTTTTTTTTTTAGAGTGACAACAGCAAACAATAGCAGGAACACGACTTCAGCCTAAGAGGAGACAGAGAAGCGCGGGGCGGGAGCAGGGTGTGAGCTCAGTGCATCCCCGAGCCGAGGCTGCAGCAGGGCAGCCCCAGAGCAGCGTGCCGGGAGCGCGCGTCCGTAGCCTCCCCAGATACCTCCCCGCTCCTTGACGCTTGATCCCGACTCTCAGGATAGGCGAGGCCCGTAAACCCAAAAGTACCAGCAGCTGGTTTATAGGGAACAAGCTACTGCGGCAAGGTGGGACTGCTGCTCCAAAGCAGCCACGTGTTAGCACGAGGGAACGAGCCACGACAGACATTCACCGCCCCATAAAGCGGGAAATAAAGGAGAAATCAAGTCTAGTCTCTCTTCTCTGTTTTTATTTTTTAAGCGTGACAACGCGGCTCGCTGATCACCTCTTCTCAGGAGAGGTGCTAACGTCACCCTGTTTGGAAAGGATCTTTCTGGCTCAACAAAGCTCTGCCCTGGAGCAGGAGAAGCCGCCGTAGGACGTGCTGGCATAGCGGAAAGCCACCGTAGTTTGAAATCCCCCGAGACAAGACCAAAACCTGCCAGGATCCTGAGGAAAGGGAGACGCTATGGATGGCGGGGAGCTCCAGGAAGGAGAGGTCCCTGCTGCTTTCCACCCACAGCAAAGAGCAACCAAACTCATGACAGATTCATCACAGAACCCTTCTGGAAATCTGAAAGCCACCATGCTTCAGAGACGACTCGCTGTTGTCTTCAGTGAATACAGCATTTCACCGCAGAGCCCCAGCAGTGCTGGGGAAAGCACGCCGCCTTGAGAAGCGGCCCTCGGGAAGGCCGAACCGCGATCTCCAGCCAGATGCCACCACCTGTCCTGGGCAGGCCCATGTGAGACTCTGGAAGCCGAGCGCCCATCACCACTGCCCGCACACCGGTTCACACCACGGTGCGTGAGCCGTACCTGCTCTGGGTCCATCTAACCCAGAAAGCACAACCCGATCATTACGTGGTGCTCAGCCGAAAGGTCCATGGCTGGAGCGGGCATGGCGTGGAAGGGGATCCCTGGCGCCAGCGGGTTCACCTACGGCTCTGCTCCTGCTGAGCCCCCGGCACCGACATCCTTCTCTGCTACGGATTCACGTGTGCCATTACAGCCACAGCACCAACCCAAAGCCCTTTGGAGATCAGGGGAGGATTTAGAGTCCACTCTCCTAAAAAACTCTTCTGACCTGGTCAGGCTATTCCCAGACGGGGAACCCTGTGAGCAGGACATTTACTTTCTGTCCGCTCACCCTCCCCTTTCACCCCAAACTGGGTCTGTGTTTCCAAGCAGGGACCCACACTGGTAACGGCCCCAGCCCTGAAATGGGCTTTGTCAGCTCAGAGCTGCTCAGCAGCAAGAGCTGGGGCTGTGAAGGACAGTGGTTCTCCACCACGTTACCCATGTTCCTGAGGCTCTCCACCATGTTACGCGTGTTCCTGAGGCTCTCCACCACACTATCACAGTATGGCAGGCGTTGGAAGGGACCTCTGGAGATGATCTAGTCCGACCAGTGTTCCAAAGGTTCTCCACAACGTTATCCACGTTCCCGAGGTTCTCCATGACATCATCCTGTTGGGCTGGCGGGGGCTGCGATGGTGGTGGGGGCCAGCCAAGCCCCGTGCCCTCTCTCCGGGGGTCAGGTTCCTGACCAGGGAGGCTGCTGGGCTGACCACGTCCAGCACAGGGTGGCTGCGGCACAGAGCACGCCGGTGCTCCCTCCCACACGTCCTCCACGCCAGCACGGCCAAGCAGCCCGTTCCCCTCAGCCGGGGGAACCACTGAGACACGCTTCACTGCTGGAACACACTGCTAAACCCTGGGATTTACTTTAACTCCTGGTAGTCTCTCCATCTGGCAGAAGATCTGCAAATCCCACAGCAGCCTTGCCCTCCCCACCTAAGCCTAAGAGTGCCCGCTGCACTGCTGGGGGCTGCACACGCCAGGTCTCCCGGCTGTCACTGCAGCTGGGGACGTAGCGGCAAGGTCACCGACGCTGCTGCCGTGGAGGAGCCGCACGTCCCTCCTCCACCTCCTCGGCTCTGTGCTGTCCAGCAGGGCAGGACACACTGCCTTCCCTTCCCACCCCATCAGCTTTATCCTTTTCTGGCCACCCATCCCTCCCCACCGTTTTCAGGTTCCCTGTTCCTTGTTCTCACCACTGTGCAGTCCTCGTGCAACTCCTCCTCCCCGCAAGACTCCTGAGGAGAAGGCAGGGCAACGCTGGCAGCCACGGGCCAAGGCGCTGCCCCTCCTGCCAGTGCCCGCTGCCCACACTCGCATCTTGGTGCGTGATGTCGTCACTAGCGCTGCCCACAGCCCTCACGTCAAACTTGACGGGGCGACGATAAACCAAGTCCAACAACATCCACCTAAAGCGAAAGCCCAGCACAGCTGAGCACTGGAACAAGGAGAAACCGCTCGCTCTTGGAGTGTCCTGGGACTTGGGAACTCGGGTGCTGGAGGAGAATGTCCTGCAGTCGCGACCCTGCGCTGCTCCCACCTTGCACAAGGCTGGGGGGAAACGCCAGCCATAAGCACCTTGCATGAGACCCGGGGCGTTTCCTACCCTCAGCCTCGGGCGCTGCTCTCGCCCGCCAGCCTTCGCCTCCTTGCCTGGGCCGTATCTCAAGTAACTCTGAGGTGATTATTGAACTGTGGTGCCTGGAGAGTGTTTTGGGGTCCCTGCGAGAACCAGCAAGCATTTGATTTCAGCATTTTCGGATGGAAAGCCAGTGCCGTGCAAAGAGATCGTGCCCAGGAGAAAAGGGACTGCTGAAGAACAAACACGATGTTAAGTGTCATCATGCCCGTACTTCTGACGGGCAAATACCCCAGAACCTCAGTGGCGCTTTTTTCCTTCGTACTGTTAGGGGGAAGAGAGACAGGGACAGGCCCCCCTTCAAGGCAAAGGGTGACAGCGTCGCCCTGGGTGAAGAGGAGAGCTGGCGAGACCCTAGGCGTAACTCCTAACTTGACGCGTCGCCTTCCCGGGGGTCTCCACTCCGCTCCTGGTGGGCAGCGCTCTGCCGATCTGCTCGCCGTGCACAGATGACCTCCACGGGCTGGTTGGAGAACATCACTAGAGCAAACCCATCACCCACAGAAACCGCTGCGCACCAGCCTTCAGGCTGACTACAGCGGGCGTTTACTAGGAGCCAGCCGGCGGAGACCACCCTCCCCCCGGTATATATTCCCTACACTGTCAGGACCGTTTCCTCGGAGGAGCTGGATTGTCCACCTTCTCCGGTTGTACAAGCACAAACATACCAAACTGGGCCTAGAACAGGGCCGACAGCTGAAAATAACGGTTGCCGGCAAACCGCCAGAGATGGACCCACACACACCGCCCGCACACGGCAGCCCAGCGCTCACCAGTGCAGCAGCTCCGCTCCCCAGGCACAACGCGCGCTTCCACAGCATTACTCATTTTCTCATTATAACCGTTCTCATCTGCTGCAACGAAGCTCTGAACACACGGCGCTGGCCTTCGGACCACAGCCAACTCTCCCAGGCCCCCGAGCGTGTCTCCCACACCGCAATTACCCCAAGCCGCTGCCTCCGTAGCACAGGGACGCCCAACGAGCCTGGGAAAGGGAAGCAGGATTCGGGGATTGACAAAATGCTGAGCGGGGCACTGAAGGCAGATCACACCGAGAGCGCTGCCGTCCACCTCTGAGCTGTACGAGTTGTCCAAGGAGGAAAACATGGGGAAAATCCTGCATTTGAACCGGGAGCGCTTGACGGCGGCAGCACTCCCACTCAAACTGGAAGCCAGGCGGTATCACATTCTGTAATTACCCTTTAACGCCGAGGATGCGTCTGCTTTCACCGAGCTGACAAAACCAGGACGAAAGCTGTGACTTTTTAGGGGAGGTGTGGTTGGCTGGGATTTTTTTTGTTTTAAAAACTCCACAAGGTCTCCATCCGGCTCGAGGCACACCCAGTGCTCTCCCTGACCACGGCTACAGCCAGCCCTTCACGTCCCAAACCGAAACTACCTCCTCCGCCAAAACACCCACCCCACATCACTTTGGGCAGTCACGCCATCACCCGACCCACATGAGAACAACGAGGCTTTGCCTTTTAGCCACACGCGCCGTCTACACCTTCCTTCCCAGGATGTTTACTTCTCACCTTCCACTTTGTGGACTCACAAACACTTTGTGTACCCACAAGCTATGAAAGAAAATGGCAGCTTTTATGGTGAAAGCCAGAAAACCCTGGCTGGAAGAGCCCAGGCAGCGCCGGCAGCAGCAAGCATCGCTGCCCCCGCACCTACTCCTTACCCTGCTGCAGGCTGGCATGCGATCACCGCTCCTCTCGCGGCTTGGCAGGACTTCAGGGCTCTCAGCTGCTCGATGACTGAACAGCCCCGGCTTTCCACGGCACTTCCTACTGCATCCTTGGCTGGGAACAGATTGCCTTAAGCAGATGATGCAGAGGACCAAAGCCCCTCCGCTTTCATGAAACACTTGTCTCATGACTTCTCCCAGCAACAAGCCCGCAGCGTCTGAATTTCTAGAGGACTGGTACCTGCATGCCCTCTGTTCCTTCCAGCGTGTCAGATGACAGACCACACCATACTTATTCTCCTGGGCCTGATGCCACGTGGGATTTCTCACGTCCAGAAGAAAGTGCCAAGATACACCCACAGACACACGGATGCCTTTAGGAGAAAGTAGCCGCTTTGCCCCACGAGGGCAAAACCTTGTCTGAAAAGGCCAAGACCATAACGGAGCAGGGGTTGTGACGCTTATCTGGGGGGGGGCCTGCCCGGCTTCTGTACCGATCCTACACGATCTGGATAACCTTACTGTTAGACCCTTCGCTGCTCTGCGCGAGTCAGATGAGAGCCGCGTACCTCGGGAGCGGCGTTTCACAACACTCGGGCCGTTCTTGCCCAAAAAAAAAAAAAAAAATCACTTCTCTAGGGATTATTTGCATCTGCTCTCTAGCAGGCTTGGTGCGGCCTTCCTCCCCTTCGAGTCCCGGAGGAGCCAGTGCCAGCCAGCGTCTCTGCACCCACCTCCAAGCAGACCAGTAACAAGCCCCCAAACCCCACTCTGTCCTCTGCCAAAAACGGGGGGAACCAGCATCGATGTCATGAATAAGAGTCGCATTCGATGCCCGATCTGTCTCCATAACCCTGCTTCAGAAGACGGCCATTTCAAACGGCTAGTTGCTTGGGGTCTTGAATTCTGGCCCCGTGTTTCTCCCTTTGTTTCTACCTTTGTCAGGTATTAACTGACAAAGCCCCGGACACAAGGCCCCGACGCAGGGACACCTGGCCAGAAGCGGCAGGAATTTCCCCTGCTGCCAGCACCCGGGGGCTCAGCGCTACGCTCCACCACCCTCCAAAGGGCCCGCCGCCGCACCGGAGCAAAACCCCGCGCAGCAGAGGCTGGAGGTGGCCGCTGCCCTGCGATGCGCAGAGGCGACGGGAGGAAGAAAACTCCTCCAATCGCAAGAGTTCCCCGCCTGCAGCTCGCAGACAGCCCTGCCCCTGCAAACGCTCCAGCAGCGGTCGGAGCCGCTCCTCCAACACTGCGTTCCGACGAGACCCAAGTCCAAAAAACACACGGCAAACCTCGAGTTCGTGCATCAGCCTTTTAAAAAGGCGTACCGAATCCCGACACCCTCGACGGAACTTCCAGGAGACGCAACGTTTTTAAAAGGTACTTCTATAAAATGGGGGTTGTCAAGGAAACTTCAGGTCGAAAGAAGAGGATCAACACCCCCATCCTCTGCGTGAATACGATGTCAAAGTGACGCCCGCCGCCAGGACTCGCAGAGGGAAAAACAGAACAGGGGCTGTGCAGGAAAGACGGTACGGGTGAAACAGTAAAAATGCAGATCATTACGTGAGACAAGCGACGCAGCCTTCAAACGCAGCCAAAAGCCAGCCCAAACCGAGAGGAAAATAAAAAGTTAAGTGAAAACATGGACCAGAGTCAAGACAGCTGAGAGGAGCTGGGAGAGCCTGATGCCAAGGACAGAAGAACAGGAATGTACTGAACCAGCAGCCGAAATCCCCCCCAAAGAGCTGCTGCGCTGCTAGAAAGGACGGAGTCAGGTTCGGAGAGACAGGTCACGGCTTCAGGACACACGAGGTTTGTCTGCAGTGCTGCCGGCCCCCTCTCCTCCGCACCGCTGCTGGCACATCACCGCCACCCGGGCAGGACGCCAGGGGTGCGCCTCTGCTTGCCCGCCACGCAGCCCAGTCCCGCACAGCCTCTGCTTTACGGGACTTTCAAGGAAATCCTCGGTCGGGACTCCACGCCTCCCGTCCACGGAGACGGGCTCGCTGAGCTGTCAGGGAAAGTGGCGCTGGAACGGACTGGAAAATTAAAAATGCATGCGGTGACCGAAACCAGCCAGGCTTTATCCTGGAACTGAAGTAACGAAAACACGAAAGATCTGCCCGATGCCTCAGAATCACTTTTAGTTCCCAATTCGGTTTTAAATAAATAAATAAAATCTCAAAGAAAGGCGTTCCTCCGACTCAGCCCCCCAGGACAATCCAGCGCAGGACGCTGACAGACAAGCACTGGCTGCCGAACACGCACGTCAATTCTCTGACACGCTCCCAAGAAAATTCAGGAAAAGAAATCTTCCTTGCCTTGCCTGTACTCAACTTTAAGACATCCACCGATGTCCGCGGTGCACAACGAGGGCTTGCAGCCGAGCCAGGGCTTGGCCGTCTCAACTCTCGTGGTCCAGCTGCCCACCAGAGCTGAACCCTCTGCCGTCAGCTCCGCGCCCACAGGAACAGCGGTGACGCAGAGCTGCCGCAGACGGTGCAGCACCGCCTGAGCCACCCCAACACCTGGGAGGTTCTTTCTGAATCGGTCCCCTTCCCCGGCGGGTGGCAGGCAGGAACGGCACAGGTACGTGCCCAGAGGAGGCCACGGGGAAAGCAGATGGGCTGGGAGCATCCCAAGACACGTGCTGGGAGCAGCGCAAGCTCTGGGACAGGATTAGACCCATCACTCAATGGCTGCTGACCCTGAGCAGAAGCGGGCACAGCAGACGCAATGCTAACAGCTCGGCACACAAGTTGGATCGCAGCGGCCCCAAAAGCCAAGGGCCAAGTCCCTCAAACACCCCTCAGGTCCACGCGCACGCTGCACTGCCCTGCCGCGCTCAGCACTTCCCCCGCGCCCCCAGGCTCACGGCTCCAAGTACGCTGGCCATTCCCTCCATAATGGAACGAATGCAAAGTTGATAGAACAGCGTTCCGGGTGTTGGAGACTGAAGCAGCGTGCCGAAGGAGTCCTCCCCTAGCCGAGCTCCTCTGGCTGAGGAGGCAGCTCCGTGGTAGGAAGGAGGTCTCAGACGCCTGTGGCGCACACACACTTACGGAGACCTTCCCCCGGGCACGACACAGAACCTCGTCATTTCAGCGCAGCACCTTGTAAAATACACCAGGCTACACCAGACCGCACGGCACTCACACACTCGCGAGTGCATGTCTCCTTAGTTACTGCTTAGACAGCTTAAACACATTTTAATCTCCTTGTCACACGGGCGTATGAGCCCACCTGAGCCGAGCACCCTTCCGGAAGCGAGGGCCCTGAGCTGAGCACGACGGCGGAGGTGCAGTCCCAGCTCCAGGGATTCGGGAAGCCCGAACATCCGCTGCGTGCCGTGCCTGTTCCCCGTCTCCAAACACGGGCACTCCCGGCCGCTCTCTCCGCCGCGGAGCGAGGCTCTGCCCGGCTCCCTCAAAAAAGTCTCCAATCATTATTACACAAAACTTATTTTCACTCTGGAGCGAATCACAGCCAGAGCTGAGCAGCTCTCCCCGTCAGTTCTGTGCTTTAAGATACTGGCAACCCCTTTCTCTCAACTTCGCATCAGCCACAAACGTTAACAACATACGGTTCTCTCCTGGCTCGTTAGGGGAGGCTATAATTAACATCTATTCCAAAACCTGCCACGGCAGTGCCTCACCACCCAGCTCTCCCCTGCACAGTTTTGCATCACTGCTTGTTTACATCCTTCAACTTCCAGCTCACGAAAGCACCAGCGCTCCCGCTGCCGCCTCCTGCGCAGCGACAGCAGCCTCCCTCGCTGAAGAGACCCCGTGTGCCCACGGAGACATGGTCCTCCACCCCTCCTCGGCCTGCAAACACCCGCTGCTCAATGGCACTACCCATGCCCAGCACGTGCCGGGGCGATGCCTACGATCTGGCTGCAGAACTCGAGTACCCCTCAAATGGAGAGGGGCACGGTCGCTCCTCGCCTTTTAGGGGAAAAAGCACTGCCGGTGCCCACCGTCACCAGCAAACTCCACAGGCTCCCCGGCACCACCGCTAATCTCGACTTTAGCCACATCGTCAACCGCACTGTAGATGTCCCAAGGAACAAGGCTGCGTCCTCCTTACCCAGTTTAACATCTCGAGGAGGTCTAATGAACAGGAACCATCACACTAAGACCACGTGTCCGAGTTCAATCTCCAGCACACGCCAAGCGGGTGCACGCGAAGCGCAGGTTTAACGGCCACAGCCTGCACAGAAGCTGCCTCCGGCGTGTCTGTCGATCAGAGCCACTCTATGCGCTGAGGCAGCACCTGAGCTTTCCTAACATCACCGCAGGAGTTCTCATCCACATAAACATCAAACACATCACCAGACGTAGCGCTCCAGCTCCTTGCCTCATCGATAACCCGTAGCAGTCATTCCTGCAGATAACTACCTCATAAATCAGCACAGGTCTCATTCTTCTCATCGGGAAGGCAAACCAGAGCAGCCTATCTTTGGTACACCACACTTCACCACGTGCATTGCCTGACCTCCTTCCTAACTAGGTCTGCTAAGTTCACGCTTATCTCATCCAGGAGCTTATCTCTCCCCGTTTCTAAGCGCCTGCCCTTCCACAGGAACCCCTGCGGTACCAGCCCAGCTGCTGACCATGTCCAAAGTGCCATCTGACACACTGCTTCCTCACCGACAACATTCATCCCGCACGTCTCAGACGAAGCACGAACCCACGAGAAACGCGGTTTTATGCATTTCTAAATACAACTCATGACGCATCCCCTCGCGGATACCCCTGCTGCCACCGTAGCCGCTCCTCCAGAAGAAGCTGAAGCAAACAATTGTCCTCCAGCTTCGCCCCGTTCAGCGCTGAACAGAGATGCTGTGTTCGAAGGCGAGCGCCGGACACTATCCCCACTCTCTGCTCGGCAGCGGACGCGGCAGCAGCTGCGCTGACCGACTCCCCCGCCGCCGTGCTCCCACAGCCCCTCGGGGCAAACCCCAGCCACACTGGAGGGACGGCCGGCACGATGCAGGGACGGTGGGACAGGCAGAGGCACATGCCGTGTTCTGTGCCTGGGGTTGGAGCTCCTCTCGCTCACCTCGGGGAGGTGCGTTCCCAAGTTCACCAGCGGAACCGCAAAGCTGAAAACCTGACACGTGAAGACAGAGGTAGCCAGCACCGACGCCACAGTCGTGCTCGTGGATGGCACCGGGACACACAACCGTCCTGGAGCAGCACACGCCGTGGGTGTCGACCTGAGCGTGTTTAAGCTGCGACAAGTGCCAGGGTGTTACAGCCAAGCGGGTACCTGGTCCTAGCACGGTGCCCTGCAAACACCAGCTGGTTACCGGCGTGCCCAGCACTCCCCAACAGCCCGGCCCGCAGACTTGCGTGCCCTTCACTACAGACTTTTTCCAGGTTTCAATCAACGGATGCACATCTCGGTTCTCAAAACATTAGATGCGTGACTGCAGGTATCAAAACCAAAACCAAACCAAGAAATGTTAGGGTAAGGTCCTTCAAGCGAGGTCAGAAGTCTCTTCTCACTCTAAAAGAGCAACCTTATCACGCTTTTGGAGCGGAGTCGACTTGGGCGCACGAGGCCGGCTGGCGCAGCCCGCGGAGGCAGCGTACGCGGGCACAGGGACCCAGACTCTGCAGGAGATGCTCCCCGCCGGCCGGAGAGCCCAGACCCAGCAGTGCATCACAGTTGTGATCCCTCAGACCAGAGGCTGTCCAAGTCCAGGGCAGGGTGAACGGCACGGGTCCTTCTCTCGGCTTCGATGCCAGGAAGGTTCATCTTTGGAAACGGTGCGGCTCTGCCAGACTGAAACCCGTGGTTATCTGGGCAATCAGCACATTTTGGAGACCTCTGGTTCAGGAGGAAGATGCCGCTGCCCAGAGAAGCGGTAAGCAGCCTCACTAGCTTTCTGCCCCACTTCCTACAGCCACCCACAATACAGAAACACGTTTAAGGAACAGAACAGACTCGGTTTTTCCTCCCCGAAAACCTTCCTGCTGCATCGTCTCGATCAAAAAGCATTCAGAAACATAAAAATAACGTGCAAGACTATCCAAATCGCAGTTACAAGGAGCAGCAGCTGCCAAATATGCAGGCTGTTCCCTGCAAACCGACACGTGGCACTTTTGAGCCACACCATAAACAAAAACCGATTTGAATCAAGCGCAAGAGAAAGGCCCTTGGCTCCTGGGAGACGGAGGGCCCTCGCACCACTCCTCCCCGCGCCCGGACCTCTGCCGCCTGCCTCTTCTCCCCAGGAACTGCTGCCACCTGCACCAAACCTCCCTTGCCTTCCCTTTTAGGAGCTGCAAAGCTGGAAGGGATGAACATGCTTTGGATATCGGAAAGACACATTCCCAGAAGCAGGATGATCCCTGCCCCGAGGCGCTTGCAGGCTCTCAGTGTCTGCCTTGACATAACAAGAGTATTTAGCGGTCAAAAGCGTTACAGCCACATACAGGAAAAGACAAGCAGCCCGGCCCCGGAAGGCTTCATGCCACGATCACAGCAACAGCTGGAGAAAAAGCTCCCCCGGCTGAGCAGGACCGCCCCAGCGCTCCTCCGATGCCCCCGGCACCTCGGGGTAACCGAACCGAAGGGGTTCCATGGTGAGCTCCTCCTCCGGCCCGGCGCCGCAGCGGGAGCTCCCACGGCGCACGCAGCTGGGGAGCTCCAGGGCACGGTTCTACCACGGGCCAAGGCGGGTTTGTTTGTGTTTTTATCATCCATAAAACCGCAGCTGCTTTTCAAGCCCAGCATCCCAGCCCGAGAAACGGGAAAAGGAAACCCGCTGCAAACCAAGTCCTCAGATCCCTGCCCACCCTGCGATAAACACCAGCCCGAGTGAGAGAAACAGAAACGAAATTTGCAAAATTCTCACTGGCAGTAAACAAATCATTACTAACAGTTAAAGAATCTGGTTACAACATATGTGTTAGACCGATGCTTCCTCCTCACCATCACCCACCTTCCCGAAACCGTGACGCAGGTGTCAGGCAGCCACGGGGACGGTAGCAACCCTCTCGGCGAGGGCCACGACAGCCACAGTTTCTGGCAATGGAATCCAGCCGGCCACGGGAGAGTCTCCTCACAGGGGAGGAGAAGCGCCCAGACCAGGGCATTGAAGCTTTTGTGCCAATTTATCCTGCACGGGCGTTGCTCCTGGGCCGAAGGGACTCATCCCACACTGATATATAATACATTTACCCCACCACAAAAAAGGACGATCACCCGAGACGGGGCGGACAGAATTTTCCATCTTGTCTTAAGCGACATCGCAGGTTTACAACTCGCGGGGGTGAGCCCGTGGAAAGCTTTACACCGTGGTGCTTCTTGTGCCGTATTTAGACCCTTTCAAAGCATCGTCCCACTCAGTGACCTTTGGGAAACGGAGCTGCCGACCGCACGAGACAGCCGCGGGGGCTCCAGCTGCCACGGCACCTCCGGGAGAGGCTGCCGGCGCGCGTCGACGAACTGAGCTCTGGCAGCCACAGGAAACAGCCACAGAAAGAGGTACAGAGAGACCTCGCTGAAAGAGGAGACGGACCTCGCCGCTCCTGCGCAGACCGTGGCCCAGCGGGGAACAGGCACCCGAGCAAGGCCTGACGCCAGCCACCACGCCACGGGCGCAGCCGCCGCTCGTGTGCCGGCTGTCAACGGCCTCACCAGACCCGCAAGTGCCAGAAGGTTTCAGGAGCCGCAGGATGATCGCCTGGCAGCACCCACATGGGTGCCGGCGTGCCCGTGACAGACTAAACCCATCACTGCGTCCATCGGACCTGCTGAAGGCAGATCTAATCCCACGCCACCATCAGGCACCTGACTCCCTAGTGTTTGATCCACAGAACACAGAGCTTCTCTGCCTGGGCAAAAGTTCAAAGAGAAGGGGACAAGTATTAATAGAGCACCTGGGATCAGAGGAGCTGCAGTTCCCAGAGCCCCCAGAGCAGCCAGGGTGCTCGGCGCAGGGGCTGGCGGCTGCCACGGGGCAGGTGACCCCCTGCGACAGGCACGCACGCCCACCACTGCCGTACTCCCTCCTTTCGAGCAGCCAGGTAACCGGACAGAAGTCAGGCAGCTTTGCAGGTGGTGCGCACACAGATTACATCCGCTCTTTCCGAGGTCCCCTCTGCAGATATCGGTACAGCAAACAGAGCTCGCTGTTCGCAACCACTGGAGGCATTTTGCCGTACGGGGTTTTTTTGCTAGATGCATGCATTACAAGAAGCCAGTCTGAGTCAAACCGATGAGTCACTTGGCCAGGTCCACGCACGACAGAGCGAAGCGTATTTTTACTGCCGGTCAGAAACACCTCCCACCAGCGAGAGCTGCATGGGCATCATGCAGCAGCAGTGAACCTGGCACGCTCAGGCTGAAAACCGACTCAAAACCCAGGCGGGACAGCAGCAGGACGAGCCGTGAGAGCTCTCCTCTGCCCAGCGGGTTTACTTCAGCGTCTCTGGCTTTCAGCGCTAGCTCCTCGCTCCAGGCATCAGCTCCGGCTGCGCAGCGCGAGCCCGAGAGGCAGAGGAGCTGCNCAGGCTGAAAACCGACTCAAAACCCAGGCGGGACAGCAGCAGGACGAGCCGTGAGAGCTCTCCTCTGCCCAGCGGGTTTACTTCAGCGTCTCTGGCTTTCAGCGCTAGCTCCTCGCTCCAGGCATCAGCTCCGGCTGCGCAGCGCGAGCCCGAGAGGCAGAGGAGCT
>VZSC01011978.1:2947-14575 GCA_013398225.1 Steatornis caripensis
GGGGGGGGGGGGGGGGCACTATTCGAGGGCTCCCCGTCACTCTAACATGCCAACAAGTTTGTGGGGTCTCAGCCCCCAGTCGATGGTCCATGGACTTCTTTTCTCTTCCACCCTCCCCAGTTTCGGCGGCTAATGAAAGCATCTTGCCATTAATCTTGAGGCCGTGCAGGGCGGGCGGCCAGTGCCTGCCCTGCTGACAAAGGGACCTGTCTGCGGCCCCGCAGAATGATGGCCCTGGTCCCAGCCAGGGTGAGGGGCACAAAAGCGCAGGGAGGTGATGCAGCAATTGTTGTGCTGCAATTAGCTCCTTGATTGATTAATGGCCCTGTATTATCATTAGGGGCCTCAACTTCTCAGGGAGATGGGGCGGCCCTGCAGATCCCTGGTGAGCAAATGCAGAAACAGTCCCTCTGCACCCCAGACTGACACTTTTGGGGTGCCACAGAAGGTGGGGCATGGGGATGAGGTGCTCCACTGCCTGCACTCCACGTCTGTTGGGGGTGATGGTATCACACCCACATGTCACTGGGGCCAGGAGCCCCTGCCCTGTGCCATGGGATCCCTGATGTCCCTGCCAACAGGGCTGTCCCCAACCCATTTTTCAGCCCCGCTAATTTTCTACTCCACTGACAAATGCCAGTGCCGAAACTGCCCTGACAGACAGCAGGGGGGATGCTGCCCCTTTCATTCAGGCTCACCCTTGTAGACATCAATCCTCACTGGCCCACTGCCACCTTAGGGACACAGCCCAGGGGTCACAGCCCCCTGCCCGTGCACCCCTGGGTGCCCCACCAGCACCCACTCTGGCTTGCAGGTGCTGCTTCTCACCCAGCTCCCAATGACCTCAGGATGCCGTCCCTGCCCCACAGCCCCTCTGTCCCCTTTCTCTTTGCTATCTGGCTCCAAAATCCCCCATTCCTCCAACAGGCACATGCATAACCACACATGCACAGCCGCACCCACACACCCACACCCATCTGCACTCCTTGGGAGGCTGCCTCCCACTTGGAGGAGGTGCAGGATGGGGAGGACAGAAGCAGGATGGCCAGACACAGAGAGATGAGGAGCAGCACTAGCAGGGAAGCATTGGGCTCCCTTCCTCCTCCTCACACCACTAGGCACTTGCTTAATTAGCCCCAGCCCCAATGGTGAGGGAGTTAATTAGCTCTGGAGAGAGAGATAATGAAGCCGTGGAACAGCCCATGAATCTTGTGGCTGATGGATGCTTGGGGGGCCACGGCAGTGCTGATGCTCCCACTCGTTCCCCACAGCCCCGCACCAGAACCAGGACTAGATTAGACTCATGGGACAGCACCCAGACCCTCAACCCACCTCCAGATGGGCTCTGGTGTGAGCCCCGCAGCCGTGCCAGCCCCCTGCAGTACAAGCCCGAGTGAAACGAGTTTGTGGGGTCTCAGCCCAACCCTAAACTCGATCACCACTGTCCCACAGGCAGGTGAGTACCCTCAGCACCCTTCCCATGGGCACGGCTTGGGGATCACTGCTCCTTTCTGCCCACTCTCAGCCCCGCTGCTCCCTCACTCCCCCTGAGCCTTCCTCTGTTAATTAGCTCGGCATTAACCTCTGCCTGGGGTTTACTGGCTATTGAGCGGCATGTTCATTAATCCACACACGGGCAAAAGGCTCTAATTAATACAACCGGCCACATGCCCGCGCTCGGCAACTTTTAATTGTCGCAGGCCCAGCCGGAGAGGGCAAAGGTTAAAGCATTTATCGAGTCCCTGGGAGCCAGCTTGGCCCCCCCATGCCGATAGCAAAGATTTCCGATGCAGCCAGGCTGGCTGGCGAGCCTTTAACCCCTAGGTGCCTGGCGCTGCCTGGATGGACCGCTGACCCCACTCCTGCGGCATCATGAGCATTGCTAAGAGATAGCGGTAATGGGCATCCTCACTGGGCATTGCTATCATAGAGCGCTAAGGGGCATCACTAATGGGCATCTGTAATGGGTACTGCTAAGGGCGTCCCCACCAGGCATCACTTAAAGGCTCTGTAACTGCTAATGGGCATCATTAGCAGGTGTTGTTAATGGTTGTCACCAAGGGGTATGCTAACAGGCATCCCCACCACCATTGCTAGCGGGCATCTCTGCTAGGCATCGCTAATGGGCATTGCCAACTGGTGTGGCCACCAGCCCCAGATCCAGGTGGGGAGGAGGGGGTCCAGGGGAGCATCTCTGGCCAGCAGGCACCCATGAGGGCATCCGCCTGGGGCAACAGGGGGCAAATCTGCTGAGTGTGAGTTTATGCATGTGCATGTGTGTGTAGAAGATCGTAGGGACCGCCCTGAGGGGCTTGTAGAGACCTGCAGAAGCTCAGTGCCTGAGTGGGCCATGCCGTGGGCTCCCCCAGGCAGCCAGGGCAGGGGTGTCAGCAGCACCCACCCCAGCCACCCACCTTTACCTCTCTTCTGCATGAAACCGAAGAGGTCGTCCAAGAACTCTTTGCGTTTTGGGTCCTCATCCAGTTCGTAGAGCTGGGGCGGGAGAGAAAGGGGTCAGCGTCATTGGCACATGTGGATGTGTGAGGCAGAGGAGTCAATGCCAAGATCCGTGTCCTGACTGTGCCAGGACCTGGCATCACCCCTGGACCCACCTTCCCTTTGCCAGCAATGAGAGGCTCGCCCTGCCCCATGGACAGGAATCCACAATGCACCCTCTGTGCCGGCAGCCCTGGGCTCTCCCGGTGCTTTGGGGCTGGCGCTGGCTCCCCACGCACCAGCTGTTTTACAGCCTTACAGCAGAGACGCTGCATTGATGCCTCAGATTCTCTGCCCCTCTCCTCATTAGCCAGAGGGATGACAGCATTTCATGCCAGGAAGATGATGCCAGTGTAGAGAGAGCAGCAGCAAATCCCAGGCCCCTGGGCAGGTCCATGGGATGCTCAGCCCTGCTCTGGCTCAGCAGCCTCCTGGCACTGCCCAGTGCTGGTGTTTACCAGGTCCCAGCATAGGATCAGCATCCTTACCCACGGCGACGTGCGTCCACCTGCACAGCGGAGATGCTCCTCCTGTCTAGGGGCAGGGCAAGCTGGCACGGCTACGGCACTGGGTGCTGGTGAGGGAGCTGCAAGCGCTGGGTCTGCCCCACTCGACCAGGTTGACAGGGCTATGGACAACTTGATAAGCATGGCCTGAGCTGTGTCACCACAATGATCGATGGCCCGGGGCAGCATGAGGCACCCCCGCAAAGGGGCACATTGCCAAATCCTCTGGGGTATGGTGACCCCAAAGCCATCTTAAGCGTACGAGCGTGAAACCATGAGTGTGGAGCTGTGTGTGCACTGACACTGTTGCTTGTGTGTCATGGCAAGTTTGGGGGTGCACTGATGCGTGTGCAAGCTAATGAGCATGCAGGTGCTTGTACAGATGTGCACATACGGCTGTGTGGACACTTATGTGTACCGGATGGATGCAGCTCCGGACAGACAGACACAACCCCTCAGGCTGAGCTGACCAACGGTACTGAGAAGGCGAGCGCAGCCGCTACACCAGGAACACGAAGCACTGGCTCCGTGCAAAAGCCAGGGCTCGCCTGATTCCAGCACAGCGCCTGGGTGACCATGACAAATTGGAGCCTGCCAGATCGATGGCCCAGCAGTAAAAGTCAGAGCACATGAAGGAAAAATTAGCACCAATCGAAGCCGCTATAGACACCAATTCCTCCCAGCGAGCCTGGTAAGAATTTAAAGCCATTGAAAAGAAACAAAAATCAGCAGTCCAGAATGGATTTCCAAAACATATACAAAGAAATGCAAGCTAGAAAACAAAGTCAGGCACAAAATAGAGTCGTTTAAAAAACAATTGTGCTGGGAAAGGCTGTTAAAAACCAATAGAAAGGGAGCACCCTCCCCTCCACACAGCACATCATTCACTGGGCAGATAAAGGGAGCTGGGCTGCAGGGATGTGTCAGGCTCCAGGGACGTGATGGGGGGATGTAGGGATGTGATGGGGACACATGAAAGCAGGGATATGGGGATGCAGAGATGTGAGAATGTAGGGATGTGGGGATGCAGGGAGGGTGGGACATGGGGACACAGAGGGATGCAGGGATGTTCCTACAGACACCTGATAGTTCCCATCACTGGACAGACACATCTAACGCAGCCCCTCATCCAACGCATGGGTGCCAGCTGCCTGTCCCTTGTCTAACAGAGGCGTGCTCACTGCCTGTCCCTAACCGAGTCTGTGTGTGCTACAGCCAGTCCCTCACCACACCCAGCGGTGCTGACTGCCTGGCTCCGAGCAGCTCCATGGTGCTCCATCCCTACACTTTCCTTGTCCTCTGGGTGCCACTTACCCATCCCCTCCCTGCAGCAGGATTTTCTCGGGATGCCCCAACCCCTGGGTGCCAGCATCCTGCCCCTCCCCTCCACCGTGGTGCTCCCTGCCCCACTCTATGCCCCCTCCCCATTGCCTGCCCTTTCCCACCAGCTCCTCGATTACAGCCACTAGGTCAGGCTCCGAGCAGAGCTACAGGGAACTGCTTTGATTTCTGCCTCGGGAAGGCTGTGCGAGCCCAGCTTTGCCTCCACTTCCCTGCCTGTCCCTGCCTGCAGTAGGGCTCTGATGCCCACCACTCCACACCAAGCCTGTTTTCACCCCCTGCAATCTCTTCATTTGTCAAAGCAGTAGCAAACACCCCAAAACTGGCAACCTGCCTCCCATCCCACAGCAGGGTGAAGCCACTGCCTTCCCAGGGGTTCAACCCAGTGGGTGTGCTCCTGCACCCGTGCCTTTGCCAGGGTCTTCAATGCCGCTCATGTTTCTCCTCCCACCAAGGCAGGCAGGATCCCACCCAGCGCGTGCTGCCACTGCCTCCAGCCCTCAAAACAGGTGTGACCTCCAAGCACCAGAATCTATTTTTCCACCATTTATTAACCTCTAACCTTTTATCTGCAGGGCACTGAGATGCAAAAACACATTACATCAAACGGGGAGCAAAGGTTGGCTTTTAAGAAGAGACAAGAGTGGGGCTGAGTAACAGAGGACTTGCCTGCAGGCTCTTTGCATGCGCTGGGGAAGCACCAGGCATCCCATGAGATTTGGGGATGCTCAGGCTGGAAAGGAAGTTGTTTGGGGGGATTCTTGCTGATGGGAGAGGGCTGAGTTCCAGCCAAGGCTGGCTACGGCATCCAGGCATCACAGTTTCACAGGAGTGGCACAGGGGTGGCATTGGTGGTGGCACAGCCTCCAGGCAAGGAGGGACCCCCAGACAGCTCCAGCCCTGAGCAAGGAGCCAACTCCATTCATTACCCAGAGCTCCTGGGCCTGCTCTTCACCCTCCTCTTCCTCCAGCAGGATGGTCACCACGGCCCCTTCCCACCTCGCTTGGGGATGGACCATCTAAGCAGCAGATCATAAGCCCCAAAGGTCACACACAATCCCTGTGGGGACACACACACCTCACATAGGTGTATACAATCCCCACGTGAGTGAGTGTGCACAAGCCCACACAAATATACCCTACCCAGGCATGCACAACCCTGTGCAGGCTCGTACAACCCCACGTGAGTGCACACAACCCCCCATGGGCACCCCCAGCTCAATACAAGCGCGTGCACAACTCTGTACATGCACACACATATCCCACAGGGGTGCACATAAGCTCGCATGGGCACATACGACCCTGCACAAGCATGCACAACCCCGCGTCGGTGTGCACAATCCTGCATGGTGACACAGAACATCATGTGAGTATGCACAACACTGTACACACAGACACAACCTGCACAGGTGCAAATCCCTACGTAGGCACATACAGAATCACAGAATGTCGGGGTTGGGAAGGCCCCTCTGGAGATCCCCCAGTCCAACCCCCCAGCTAAAGCAGGTGCCCCCAGAGCAGGGGGCATAGGAACACGTCCAGGCAGGGTTTGAATCTCTCCCGAGAAGGAGACTCCACAGCCTCTCTGGGCAGCCTGTGCCAGGGCTCTGTCACCCTCACAGGAAAGAAGTTCTTCCTGGTGTTCCGGTGGAACTGCCTGTGCTTCAGTTTGTGTCCACTGCCCCTTGTCCTGTCGCTGGGCACCACTGATGCAACTGTGTCCAGATGTGGACAGCCTCCTTCGGGCACACACAACCGCAGGTGAGCATGCATAGCCTTTCATGGGTGCACACAACTCTGCACAAGCATGCACAACCCCATAGGTGCGTGCTCAGCCCTGCATGGGCATGCATCCCAGATGTGCATGCACAACCCCAGACCAGCATCCACAATTCCATATGTGCATGTACAATGCCAGATGGGCACGCACAACCCCATACAAACACAACCCCATATGGACAAGCACAACCCCAGACGGGCAAGCACAACCCCAGACAGGCGTGTACAGCCCCAGACAGGCATGCGCCAGACTGTCTCACTCCCTCAGATGGAAACCCTCCACCCTGCAGGGGCATGCACCACCCCAGAGCATCCCCCCACTGTGCACCTTGGAGTAGTCAGGCAGGCCTTGCCTGGGGGCAGTTGTGCAATGCAAGCAGTGGCTCCTGCTTGCGGTGACCTATGAGCAAGGACCCTTTTAACGTGTTTGTATTGATATAATTAGTAACTCATTTAACGCCATTGATGTAACTATATTCCTCTATAAACAGAAGTATTAAACTGTCAAGCCTGGGGATCGATATCCTGCCGGTGCGCAGCGCAGCTCTGCTCTGCCAACTTCGGGGACCCCATCTACAGTGCTTGGCTCCCCTAAAAGCCACAGTACTCCTAGCATCCCCCCACCTCCACCCTGCACTGCCTTTCGTGTGCTGGTGCAGGGCCAGAGCAGGGCGTCCTCATCCCCACACCACCCTGGGTGCAGCTCTGGGGACCCCTCTCCCTCCTGTCATCCCATTGCCATGGTGACATCTATATCCCTTAAGGGATGGGGATAAAAGGGGCTTGTTGGACAGGTTAAAGGTCAGTGGGTCGAACACCGTTTATTAAAGGGACCGGAATAGAGCTCGTGCCTCCCCTTCCTCCTCACCGCGATTAAATAACATCATTAGCACCTCTCACTCAGAGTCAGGGGGTTTGTAGGGCTGGAGCTGGGCTTGCCAGCACCCTATAGCCCAGCTGATGCCCTAGACAGAGGAGGGATGTGGTGAGGTGCAAAGCCATGCCCTAGGCGTCTCCAGGATGCCCTAGCCATCCCCATGGCCCACCACAGCCCTGCTGCCAAGGAAAGCGATTGCAGCCGGACCCCCCGCAGCTCCTGCTCAGCTGCCAACTCCTGCTGGCAGCAAGGGGTCAGATTGGCAACCAGGATTTAATCCACTTAATAAGAGCTGTATCGATCCTGGACCCTGCTCAGCTCCCCTCTGCCTCACATCTCCCCGCCCGCCCTGCAACCCCGAGCCGCTTAATATGCACCACATTGATTAGCCGCACTGCTAATTTTTCCACCTGGCCGCTGTTCACGCAGGGAGCTCAGGCAATGCTCATCCCTGCGCACCCCCCAGCCTCCCGGGGTGCAGCCACACACCACGGGTGGCGGAGCGCTGACAGGCTGTTTTGGAGTCCTTGCACTCCTCCACAGCATCGCTGTCGCCTCTGAGCTGGGAGTCAGTGCATGGCCAGGCACTTGGGCACTGGAGTGTCCCCTCCAGTGTCCTGATGGCGTAGGGGGATGGGAAAGCTGTCAATGCCTCAGTTTACCCCTCAGGCTTGCAACCACAGGGACTGGCTATTCCCAGTCGTGCACAGCCCTGTGCACCCTCCAGGGTGCAGGGACCCCAAGAACGGCCACAGCCGGAGCCCCACCACCACTCCCCCCACCATGGGGCACACACAAGGGAGCTAAGAGCTCGTGGGTCCACCCCCCCGTACCTGGAGCTGGGGGGCAGCTTGCTCCCCGCCGGGCACAAACCACCCCCTGACCTTGTGAGCCACCACTCGCCTCGCCGCCAGCTGTTAATAAGTTAATGGTTACGGGATGGCTTTGCACGGACACTGGCTGCATTGGAAGGCGTTGCTGGCTCTTGAGGGGGGGCTGCTCCCCTGACCCCACAGCCCCAGTGGGCACTGGGGTGCTTGCTCGCCCCAACAACCTCAGCCTTAGCTGGACAGCCCCACCAGAGCCCTCTCCCAGTGCTGGAGCTCCCCCCCAAAGTCTTTCATTGTGCTTAATATTTAACGGCGCTTTATAGAGCAGCAGGTTTAATCAGCGCTGATAATGCGGTGGATCCAGCAGGTCATTAAAACCCCCCTCCCCGCAGCAGCAGGCGCTGCCGCTCCCAGGAGAGCTGCCTGCTGCAAACATTAACCTGGCTTCACACAAGGTGAGAGACCATTTGCTGGCGGTGCTGGCCTTGGCAGGGCAGCCCCCCACACACAGCCTAGCCCCAGTGTGAAGGGGGGAGGTTCACAGGGTCCCCAGCCTCCACTTCCTCAACTCGTTTCGCAGGAGGGGAAACTGAGGCACGGGGTGCCAGCACGGCTCGCCTGATGAAATGTGCTGCGCGGTGCCACCATGGGCGCTGTCTGCAGCCCCGTCCTGCTGTCCTACTGTCCTACATCCATCTGTCTGAGGGCTGCAGCGTGGAGTGGGGGGCATCCCAGCTCCTGGCGAACGTGTGTCCCCCATGTTCGACCCCTTGTTACTTGTTCATGGCTGAACAGGCAGGGAGTCAATGAGGGGATTTGTTCGAGTTAACCTCCCTGACCCGCCCGTGCTTGCCACGCCGCCACCTCCCCCTTCATCCTTGCTTTCGTCTCCATCCCTGCCTCCCCCTCGATCCCTGCCTCCCACGGTGACTGGAGCTGGGGGACGCCCCCCAGCACCAGCACCACCACAGGTGTCCCCCAGGGACATGTGTGTACACACCTGCTATACATGCATACGTGTGCACNCTCACGTCCAGACACACATTCCTTGGGCAAACACCACCTTGTGCACACTCACACAGCCCCTATCCGTGCTCTCCCTCTGCACACACAGCCCTCTATGCATGCTCATACATCCCCTATGCAAGCTTCCTGTGTGAACACACTCCCTGTGCACATTCATCCACTCGCTTTACACACTCTCCCTGTGCATATCCACACACCCATGCACACTCACATGCCCCCTATACCCCTTCTCCTTTTGCACACATATTTTGTGCACACTCACACATCCCCTATACAGTTTCCCTGTGCGCACATACACACCTGCTGTGCATGCTTACACATCACCTAGGTATTCCTGCTGTGCACATACACACAGATCCTGTGCACACTCATGCAACCCCTATACACACTTTCCCTGCACACCCCCACACACCTCATACTTGCTCGTGCATTCTCTATACACTCTATCCTTGGTGCATGCTCGTGCATCTCCTATACACACTGTCTTCTGTGCACATTGACCCCCAAGCACACCTGAGCTCACTCCCACACACCCATGCAGCTGCAAACCGCTATGGGCACCCCAGTGGGACCAGATGCCACCTCCCTGGGACCGTATCTCTGATTCCCTGTCACAGCCCTGCCCAACCTGCTGCCCGCACGAGGGATTTACCTCGATTATTAACCCAATTAGAGGATTAGCAGAGGCCCAAGCCGGCAAGGGGGTGCATTGTCCCCAAACTCCCCACTCACATCCAATGCCAGGGTGGCAGCCAGGGAAGGAGGCAGGAGCAGCCATGGGGCTCGGGGTTCCTGCTGGCATGCCTCTCCTGCCTGCAGCACCTTTATTCTCACACCCTTTATTCGTTTTTACATCTTCTCTTTGGAGCCCCTGACCCCAAGCCCCGGGCACACTCCAGTTGGGGGATGCTGTCATGGCACCCACTGAGACTCTCAGCATCCCTCAGACTGTAGCACGGCTGGGAAGTGCCCTGGAGGGCAGCAGGGGAGGCAGGGAGGTGACACCCACCAAGACACCTTAGTACCGTGGGCTGGGGAACGGGGTGTAGGGGTGGTTGTGGAGGGCAGATCAGCCCCTGAACCCTGCCCTAAACACCCATGGGTCCATATGGCTCCGTACATGGACACACTGGTCCATGTGTGCACAGGAGTGCCCATACATGCTGGGACACTACACCTGTCCCTATACATAGAGAGGAGTGTGTTCAGATGTGCATGAGCACACCATACACGCGTGGGCACACACACGGTGCCATACCCATGACTACACACACACACACACACACACACACACATACAAGTCCATACACACTCGGCCACATCCATACTCACCTGGGCACTCATATAGGTCCATAAACACATACCAGCACTCACACAGGTTCATAGACACTTGGGCACTTAAATAGATCCATACACACATCGGGTGTCCCAGGGATTACTGCACACTTGGGCACTCATATGGGTCCACACACACGCATCAGCACTCACATAAGTTCAGACACACATGGCCATACCGCTACACTTATATGGGTATTTATATGGATCTATACACTCATGTTGCACCTCTGTATACAATCCCAGCCATACGCTGGCAGCCCTCCAATCCTGTCCTGTGCCCCTGCACTCATGCTGCTGGGCTGCCAGAGCTGCTGCTGCTGGGATTAGCATGCTGAACCTTGCCACTGCCACCACCTCCCTGCTGCAGGTAGTCCTGGCACCAGGGCAGAGCTCTGCCTGCAGGTTTGTCAGCAAGAAGCCTCCAGGCAGCCGTGGACAGGAACAAACACCATGTCCATCTCCATCGACTCTGTGGTATAACCAGAGACCCTCTAATTTAGCCCTGGGAGCCCTGTGGTTGTCACTCCTGCACGTGGCTGGAGGTGGGAGTGGGGGCTGCAGCAGGGAGACCACCTCCACCTCCCCACGGTCCGCTTCCTGAGCTACCTTCGTTCCTTGGCAGGCAGGGACAACCCCATAGGAGAAAGCAATGGGGAAGGAGGAAAGAGGGTGTGCACTGCAGACCCTGACACCTGATTTTGGGATGACCCTGAGGCATGGGGTGGTGGTCCGAGGCACAAGGAGGGCTGCAGCCACCTTGGATCACTCTCCTCCAGGCTTTGAGATGTGAGTGCATGCATTCACGGCCAGCAACTCCCCCCTCCAAGTGCATGTAAAGGGCAGGTGGGTGCATGAGGTGACTGCCAGCATCAGGGACAGACAGGGCAGGAGCAGCAGCACGGTGAGAGGAGGAACAGCCACACTGGGGTTGGGTGAGAATGATGGCAAACAGCTGCTGGCGAAGCCAGCCATCCCCAAATTAACTACTGAGGCTACCAGACACCTGAGAGTCCCCAGAGGGCTGGCTAGGGCAGGAAGGATCTCTGGGGGGTACTGACCCACCCCGACTGCAACCAGATGTGTCTGAACATCCCGGTGGGGCCCTGACAGGGAGGGCATCCTCCTGCCCTGACAAGNCTGCTGGCGAAGCCAGCCATCCCCAAATTAACTGCTGAGGCTACCAGACACCTGAGAGTCCCCAGAGGGCTGGCTAGGGCAGGAAGGATCTCTGGGGGGTACTGACCCACCCCGACTGCAACCAGATGTGTCTGAACATCCCGGTGGGGCCCTGACAGGGAGGGCATCCTCCTGCCCTGACAAGGAGGGCATCCTCCTGCCAGCAAACACTCCAGAGCTGGCACAAAACCCATGCGTCTGAGTCCCTCTTCCTCAGAGCCTTCCCGTGGTGCCACCTCTGGGAAGAGCTGGGGAATGG
>VZSC01011979.1:2694-16788 GCA_013398225.1 Steatornis caripensis
CTTCTTTCACTATTTTTGAGATAGAAAATTAGCTGAAATTGATTCTTCCCCATGAAGAGTTTAAATGAATCAGCAAATTCCACTAAGAACTATTAATTCCTTATCACTTTCCTGCAAAACATTAACAGTAACCCTCACACTTCATATTACACTATTGATTCTTCTGCATTGAAATGTTGGTACTGACTTCTATAATTACAAAGAAAGAATATCCTAGTTTTTTGCCAGGAAGAAACATCAGAATGGGCTTTCAGAGAATAAACTGGCTTCTGTACAAATAATCATTATAGTTGTATGTATTCAGAATAATAAATATCTGAAAGTATAACCAATGATGCTCAGATTGCAAGAATAGGCCAACTTTGATTTAAACATTACAAACTGTATAATTTTTATTATCTTAATCATTTGAAGATAATTGTGCAGTCACATACCACACTCTGGAAGTGAAAGGAAGTATATTAAATCTGTTCAGTTTGTATGACTGAAGGATATTTTATGGGAATTTTCAATGTCTTTGGGATAGCAGAATACAACGCACTATACCATGGATACCATAAACCAAAGAAACCTCAACAGCTCAGTTAGATGACCCTCCTGCTCTCATTAGTAACATACACAATTATGTCATTAACAATTATGGCCAAGGCCCACTACTGAGTGGTAATCAGTGGAATATCGATGGACATTGATTTTGGCCAAGAACAAGCCAGAGTTTCTGGAATAGGAAGCTTTAAGACTTAAAAAACCCCTACAAATTAAGATTAATCTGGTCTCCCTCTAATTAATCCAATAAGATTCCTACCTATAGCAGTGGGAATTAGGTGATGCAAGTTCTAAATTCCAGCATAGGATACAGATAATTTCAGGGGAGGGGGGGGGGAACCACCTAAAAAGCCAAAACAGTTTCACCAAAAGTATGTCTTGCCACTCTAATTCACTCCTTTTACTGACTGCCAAAGTCAAATCTTGTTTGTGCATTTCCCCCTTAATAAAACATATAATTAAATCAGAAGATACTGAAATCAAAAGAATGGTATCTATCAGCTTCAAGACCTTTGAGTAAAACCTATACACAATGCATTCGCCTTTTCTTATGTCACATTTCCAACAGAATACAGGGTTGTTTTTTTCTTTTGCAGAAAAAGCACAAATATTATTACATGAGGAGGAACTTCTTTACTGTGAGGGTAACAGAGCACTGGAACAGGCTGCCCAGAGAGGTTGTGGAGTCTCCTTCTCTGGAGATATTCAAAACCTGCCTGGATGCATTCCTGTGCAACCTGCTCTAGGCTAACCTGCTTTAGCAGGGGTGTTGGACTAGATGATCTCTAGAGGTCCCTTCCAACCCCTACCATTCTATGATTCTATGATTATTGTGAAGACTGATGAGAGTGAGAAAGATAATCACTACAATACACCATCCAAGGCTTTTTATTGTAGCTGAACAAAAAAGTTACAATTGCGGGACTTTATAAAGAGAATCTTAGGTACTAAGAGGCAGTATATATTACTTTTGATGGAGATAATTTATGCATTTTGATAGTCTGTGGAATTTTTTTGCAATTTTTTCTCCCTGATAATACGTTTTATAAGTTTATGACCATAAATATTGTTTAAATAGCATTTGGCTTCATGGAAAGCATGAGAGATAAAAATGTTTACAAAAGATTAACTTATTTAATGCTTAAAAAAGCATAAGTGACCAGAAGGTGCTTTGGAAAAAACACCTACATTTTTTAGATTGGAGAAAGNTCCCAGAGAGTTTGTAGAGTCTCCTTCTCTGGAAATATTCAAAACCAGCCTAGACGCTTTCCTGTACAACCTTCTCCAGGCGAACCTGCTTTAGCAGAGGTGTTGGACTGGATGATCTCCAGAGGTCCCTTCCAACCCCTACCATTCTGTGATTCTGTGATTTTGTGATTCTGTGATTCTGTGCATTTCAAGAGCAAAATATTTATTCAGCATTTTAACAAACCAAAATCATTAAACAAATTTGCTGCTAATATCATTTTAGAAACTTATAATTAGTTGTAACTCACTTTTGCTCTTACAAGAGAAAGAAGAATCAGCATTGGACAGACTGCCAAAGAAGGAAAGGTGTATATACTGAGTGTGCATCAAACAGATCAGATGCATGCTAATTGAAGTTAGGAATGCTTACAAACCACTTTGATTGTATTTTATTTTTTTAAAAAAGTGAAATGATTAAGCAGTAGTATGTTTTACACTTCTGGTGGGGAACAGAAAAAGGACAGGAAAATCACCACAATAAAGTGAAAAAATTGTTTGACTGAGGTAGTTAGAACACTGACATTTCTCTTAGAATAGTTTTGTCAAGCCAGTATTTGCCTTCCTTTGTAGTAAAACTATCAGCATTCGAAATAATAAAGGATATTCAAATATCATTAAGATGTCAGAAATACCTGTTGTGAGTTGGAGAGTAGTATGGATGTCATTATTGGTCATTCAACAATGGTTTTTGAGGAGACTGAGCTGTTCTTTGACTTTGTTATAAACGAGATCTGCAAAATGAAAGATCTTATCAATTACAACATTGAAATTAATAATAATTTTCAAAAGAATACAAAATTTAACCAAACAAGGACCAACTTTAAATAAATCTCTAAGTTGCTTAGGATGTTATTTTACTAATTTCATATAAAATATTTCAGTGAGTGTCTTGTAATACAATTTGATCTTTTGTCCTTGAAATATAGACTCTCTTATTCACAGTCAGCAAATGGAAGCTTATGGAAAAATTAACTAAATGTAAAAAGAAATCTAGTGTACAAGAAGAGAGAAACATTTTAAGGATATTTGAAACGTTAAGATATTTGTTTGGGCACCGAGAGGTAGCAAAGATGCAAGGGTTGTAAATGCATTAGAAACCACAGAAGCACCAGAGAACAGTCACATAGTAATTGTTTCTCCCCCCAAAAATATGGCAGCATCAATACCCAGGTGAAGTGCATCTACACCAATGCATGCAGCACGGGCAACAAACATCGTGCAGCTGGAAAACTATTATATAGTTGCAATCATGGAAACATGGTGGGATGCCTCACACAACAGGAGTCCTGCAATGGATAGCTACAAACTCTTTCCAAAGGATAGGCAAGGAAGGAGAGGTGGTGGGGTAGCCCTGTATATTAGGGAGTGTTTTGACTGTCTAGAGCTTGATGATGGTGATGAAAGGGTTGAGGGTTTATGAGTAAGAATCCGGGGAAAAGCCAACCAGGCAGATATCATGGTGGGACTCTGTTAGAGACCATCCAACCAGGATGAAGACACAGATGAAATATTCTATAAGCAACTGGGAGAAGTCTCACAATTGCTAGCCCTTGTTCTCACAGGGGACTTCAACTTACCAGATGTCTGCTGGAAGTACAATACAGAGGAGAGGAAACAGTCTAGGTGGTTCTTGAAGCGCATGGAAAACTTCCTGACACAGATGGTGAGTGAGCCAACTTGGGAAGGCATCCTGCTGGTCCTGTTGCTCCCAAGCAGAGAAAGACTTGTGGGTGATGTGGTGGTTGGAGTTTGTCTTGGGCACAGCAATCGTGAAATCTTAGTTTTTGATTCTCAGAGAAATAAGGAGGGGGGGTCAGCAGAACTGGTTCCTTGGACTTATAGATGTCAGACTTTGGCCTCTTTAGAGGTCTGGTTGATAGAGGTCTTTGAGAGGCATTCCTGAAGGGCAAAGGAGTCTAGAAAGTTTGGGCATTCTTCAAGACAGAAATCTTAAAGGTGCAGGAGCATGACTGCTCATTGCTTGGATTGACGTACACTTTGCTGGGAGAAAAACTGTCTGGATGGCCAGGCCTGAAGAGTTGTGTTGAATGGAGTTACAACCAGTCATTGGCTGGTCACAAGCGGTGTTCCCCATCACTCAGTATTGGGACCAGTCCTGTTTAATATCTTTAGCAGTGACCTGGACAAGGGGATTGAGTGCACTCTCAGTAAGTTTGCAGACGACACCAAGCTGCGTGGGAGTGTTGATCAGCTTGATGGTAGAAAGGCTCTACAGAGGGATCTAGTCAGGCTGGATCAATGGGATGAGGCCAATTGTATGACATTTAACAAGGTTAAGTGTTGGGTCTTGCACTCAGGTCACAGGAACCCCATGCAATGCTACAGTCTTGGGGAACAGCAGCTGGGAAGCTGCCCGGCAGTAAAGGACCTGGGGGTGTTGATCAACAGCCAGCTGAATATGAGACGACTGTTTGCCCAGATGGCCAAGAAGGCCAATGGCATCTTGGCTTGTATCAGAAACAGTGTGGCCAGCAGGACTAGGGAAGCAATCATCCCCCTGTACTTGGCATGGTGAGGCTGCACCTTGAATACTGTCTTCAGTTTTGTGCTGGACTGTGTCCAAAGAGCAATGAAGCTGGTGAAGGGTGTAGAGAACATGTCTTACGAGGAGCAGCTGAGGGAAATTGGGTTGTTTAGTCTGGAGAATAGGAGGGTCAGGGGAGACCTTAAATCAGTCTCTACAACTACCTGAAAGGAGGTTGCAACAAAGTGGGGGTCGGTCTCTTCTCCCAAGTAGCAAGGGGTAAGACAAGAGGAAACAGCTTCAAGTTCTACCAGGGGAGGTTTATATTGGATATTAGGAAAAACTTAATCACTGAAAGGGCTGTTAAGCATTGGAGCAGGCTGCCCAGGGAAGTGGTTGAGTAACCATCCCTGGAGGAATTTAAAAAACATGTAGGTGTGGTGCTCAGGGACATGATTCAGTGGTGGAGTTGGCAGTGGTAGGTTAACAGTTGGACTCAATGATCTTAAGAGTCTTTTCCAATGTGAATGATTCTATGATAAGCAACAAGACTAGATCCTCCTTATACAGACAGATAGATCTGTATATCTGTCTAAGATACCAAAGAAAATTAGAGAGAGATTTATATGAAAACAATGCTGAACAAAGCAGAATTCAAAGGAAAATATGTTTTTTGCCACGACACAGAAATTCCTGTTGCAGGACTTTGCAACTGGTACAGCAAAAAAACCCAACCCAATACAGCATGAGAAATACATGCCAGATAATAACAGCATGAATAGAAATTAAAAATTGTGACTAAAAGGTAGCCACAGTTTGCTTTAGCAGCTTTAGCAATGTCCCAATGGAGATGTTTCTTTAAGCAGCAGGTTCATGGCAGCAGGCTTCAGGGTTTAAAACCTAGAGTCAAAAGGAGATTAACATCCTTCCTCAGCAATAAAAGCTGGACTACAATAATATAAAGGTGCTACTTATTTGTAGATTTAAGACTTATTTTTTCCTGATAGGAAATAACAATAGAATCTTATTCTACTGCCCAAAGCAAAATGAGGTAACTACTAGTGCTGTATTTCAGATTATCAGCATGGGTGCTTTAATATCTTTATAACATTCTATGTCTGGCAATCAGTTCATTGTTTCCTACCCTGAAAACAGTGCGACAAACCCTTACAGATGATTACTACACTCTATTCCACAAACCTCTGAAAGCTGTTTTGCAGTTTCTTTACAAGACAGCATCAAATCATAATTGACAACAAAACAGAATTGCAGAACTCATTCAGACACAGCTTGTTAGTGTTAAAATATCAAGATTATCTTGAACAAAATTGCACAATGTATACTTTCCATTTGAATTGTCAACTACCCTGAAATAGTGCTAATAAATAAATCCAGATATAAACAGCTGCAATTAAAATATGGATGTTTCACGTTGTTCACAGTTTGACATGCAATATTGATAGCATGAAATATATTTTTATTTTATTTGCTATCAAGCAAAGGATAATAGCATTTACAGACAACAAAACTGGTCATAAATTCCAGTTCTTTACATTCCAGTTTGTTCAGTCACATACTATTCAACACAATGTGCATAAAAGTTAACATCCTGAAGTTTGTTTGAAAGTTTTAACTAATGAATCCTTCATAACTTATGCATATTTTTAGAAGTGAAAGAAAAGTTGTACTGCAATGATTTTTATAAAGCAGAAACACAGTTTTTTAACATACCAGAACTGACTTGTGTGTATACAGATTTCATTTTGGAACTCACAGTAGGTCACTTCAACATTGAATTGATTCAGTTAAACGGATGAATAAGCTAAAGTCATCATGATTGTATCCACAATGTTCAAGTTAGTATTGAGTACATATATTTGGAATTACCATCTCCTGCAGACTTCCTTATTTTTCACAGTTGATGTCACCTATGTAACTATTAACTGTATACAATAACAGTGACAAAACAAATCCTAGTTTGGAAAATAATTATAAGAGCCAAAATCTGCTACCTTGGAGGAGTAAAAGACATCATCTTTTAGATTTTTTCCTCCCAATCATTCTCATTCTCATTCTATATCTGTTAGATACTGTGTCCCAGACTTAGCCTTTGGTAGCTTGAGAGAAATCCCTAATATTCTTGGACAAAGGTCAAGGAGGAAAGAAATGTTTGGCAAATGACGTATTCACACTGATTTCTGTCAGTCAAATTTCTATAAATTGCTTTCTGTCTACTACAACTACTGTCTACTTTCTGTCTACTACAACTGAAATTGCATATAGCTGCTTCATATTTAGTATCTGGATGAGGCTATCATCAGAAAATATGGAGACGAAAAAGAATCCTATATAAATCTTGACAAGAGAATGAAAAACTTGTTTAAAATATCCCCCACATTAAAATCAACTCCATAATTCTAAGAACATTAGGAAATCTTTAGTCATTCAAGGAGCTATTGTATTAACATTTCAAAAATTAATATACTGGCCAGATTAAATAATTTATCTCGAGTTCTACTTGTCACTGTATTAATTATTTCCTTTAAATCATGAGAGCAAAAAGAATACAGCTATAAATGTATCTGCATTTAAAAAATACAATTAATTTAATTGAAATCATACAAACTTTAAAAGAAAGAAGAAAATATCTTATCTTCCATCTTACATTTTTTGATAACATAAGTCAATTTGTTATCATTGCAGCACTTTTTGGCTTCAGTTACAACAAGGAGTTGAAGATCGTGTAACATCTTCAACTTAACTACAGGACAAGGAAGAAACAGAAATTTTTGCACATTCTTTTTGAGAAATTTTCTTAAAAAGTAGTGAATTAGAAGACGCAAAAAAGAAGTTAAAGTAGTTGAAAGCACACACCATTCTAGCTTTCAACGTTTTATAAAAATCTTCACAAAATATTGTAGTCAAAGGAAACGACATTACTGTGTAATTAATTTAATTAATCTTGAATTTCTTGATTAGCAAGAAATCAAACATTTGAAAGTAAAAGTACCATATTTCAAAAATGTTTCAAGAAAAACAGACTAATGTATTATTCCATAATAGATTTATATTCTCTGTTAAAAAATAAACAATCACCCCCAGACTCATCCCTGGAAAGCTATGATCTCTCTTTCTCTTGAAATCATGACACACAAATCTCCCTGAAATCCTGGTCTAAATCAGGCTAACTGTGTTTTCGTGTACATAATATCCTGCCAGAGATTGCCTTCAAAAAATTGTGTGAGGAGAGCAGTAAAAAGTGGCACACTGAAAGCTAGCTATGGCTCATTAAAATAGCCATCTTTAGCATCTCATAGGATTGAGGTGACATACTTTAAATTTGCTGTTAAAACTACAGCCAGCTCAAGACCTTTCTTATGTACTTATGAAAAACTTAAGTCAGTGCTGTGATACATAACCATACCTTATGCTATAGGCAAAAAAATATGAAAATGAAAATATTTATCTGAGTACTGGGGAGATTTTTAATACTTCATCCACAGCAAAGAAATGTTAATGTTTCTTTGGTTAGCAATTTAACTTTATTGTCTGTGACTAAGCGGCATTTACTGCTTTAAAAGGAGCGTCTGCTGGTTACTTCATTAAATATTTTCAAATTGCTTTGTGATTTTTACATGAGAAATGTGATTTTTGAGTAATGCAATCAAGTGTCTAAGATTAGATTTATCTCCACTCTCACCTCCAGTAGAAATATTTGGAAATGCATTTTTGTATGCCTCTCATAATGATTTTCAGAGGTGAAGGTTTTAAGAATTGTGAGTATGAGGTGGCCATACAGCAACTGCACAAGGTTACAACAGAATACAAAAGAAATGTATTTTTTTCAGTTGTTGTCTATTAACCACAGGGTTTATCTAGTTCCATGTTGCTTGCGGGTTCCCGGACAACGCTACAAGATCAATGTGATCAAGCGAATGCCAACTTTATTCACAAATAGCTCGGCTTATATACAGTGTTCCACCCAATTGTGCAAGCTCATTAACTACAAGCAGCTGTGCACGCATGTGCCTCTACATGATTGGTTGCTTAATGCTGAGCATGCGCAGTACATGCGCATGCGTCAGCCCTCTCCACTTCCGTGTTTACATCTGACTTAGAGCCACGTGGCCTCTAAGTCAATCAGGTCTGGATTGCTCACAACATGTCTGTTGTCTTCCCACAGTTCCATATACATATCTGTATCAACCACATATTTTTACCTCAGTCTTTACTTCAAGTGTCTCCATAGCAGTTTCTTCCACATTCATTTAATGATCATTTTGTGTGTAACACACACATGGAAAAAGCAGAATTCTGAGTTTTCTTCACTCTACTGCTAACAAACTTGATAGACATATCCTTAATACTTAGGCATTCAACCAGTATTTAAATTCTGAATTTATCTCAGGCAAGGACAAATGAGGATTGTATTAAATAGTTAATAACATGGTTTTAATTCCTCAATATTCAGCCTTCTTCAAAATTTTAGGCTTATTTCACTCTTTTTGCCACTGTGGGCAGATTATTTTCCAGTTTTATTTGCAAACACAGAAAATCTAAAATTCTTCAAGTTAGGCTTATATACAGAAACAAAGTTAAGACAAGCTTGGATATCAGTCCAAAAAAGCCAAGATTTTTTCTGAAGGAGTTTATAGAGATAAAAATCAGTAATAATTTTGTAGCTTCATTTCAAAATAACAGATGCAGAACATTGCTAAAACAGTACTTTCTCATTTTACCCTCATTTTGCACAGTATATGAATGCAAATAAACCAAGTAATATGAAAAGAAACGACAAAAAAAAGAAGTCTAAAGTAAGTACAAAGAAGTGAATTACTATGACCAAAGGCCTTTTGACTAAGAAAAAGTTTACGTTACTTTACTTTCCATATTTTACTTTACTTTACTTTTATTTCCCAAAGTATTCAGAACCCATCACCTGTAGGAACAGCATATCTCATCTTGTGCTTGATCTCATGTATCCTTAGCATAGGGACATACCAAATGCCAGTGCTTTAGAATTTTATTCCAAAGGTGATTAATTTTATTTTAAAATTACTCCCTTTATCAGATCACATTATCTCCTTTCTTGATTTCTTTAATAAGCACTACAGTAACTAAGAATGTTACATTCATAGGATAAGTATCAATCAAAAAACTTGGAGCAATTTGTATCTCTCAGAAATTTTGTTTTAGTATACACAGGCTCAAGGAAAAAGGTTTTTGCAGTGCAGTCTTACTACAAAGAGTCATTTCACACCTATGGACACCTAAAATGGAACAGCAGTTGCAACAGAAGATACTGGACCATTTAAAGAACACAGAGGCAAATCTCTCTCTTCACTGCGTTTGGCAGGCTGCTGCCACAGCCCTGACAGCCGTGCTAGGCTTTATAAAAGGCTTGTTCAGGCAATTGGCAGTAAGATGTGGACTTTCTCACTTCAGCTCATTGCATCCCAATGCATTCATATTACTGTTATATAGAATTCATGTCCTACTAAATGCAAGAACTTTTCTGGTAGCTCAAATGAACAGGATTGATTGATTGTCTCCTGCTTCAAGTGAGCCACGGCTTACACCTGGTACTTCTGTAAGCAGCAGCAGAAGAAAAAGCTGAAGACTACGGCAGGATTTTTTCCCACCATTGGAACAGACTGACAGACTCTTGTGCCACCACTTTGTGTGCTACTTTTTTTCCATGAAAATGTGTCTGGATTGAGGAGCCACTTTCCCCAATCACTGAATTTATTCAAAATCATTTGGAGAAATAGGTAGAGAAGGAAAGGAAACAGACTTATAAAATTAACATAAGAGAAAAGAAATAACTTCTAAATACCCTTTTCCCTTCCTCAGTGTCTTTCCTTTGTTTTTCATTAACAAGTTATTTAATTAAATTTGCTCTTCATTCTCTACACAGTCATTTTCTTTGTAGGACTCTTCTATGATTAAGATTTACTTTGGACAAGAGGCTAATGAGGCTGGCAGCAATTCTACAAGTCTGTGTGGAAATAAGAGAACACATCACTTCCACCATTGGCCCCGAGTATACCAAACTTCAATATTTGTTTACACAATGACTTGCATTAAGCACTGGAGAAACTTGGTTCCCTACGTCCATACAAGCAAATCTCATCATCTTGTACATGGAGTAACTCAGTACTCCCCAAAGAAGAGCTGTCAGTTTCATCCATCTTCTGCTGAATTAAAATGCTCAGAGAGCAGGGGCGAAGTATTAATACAGGGAAGGAAGAACTTTAGGACAATGTTTTGGTAGGAAGGAGGAGAAAAGGGAGAAATCTGTCCCTGTCTCATATTATTTCAGGCAGAAATAGAGAAAACCATTCAGGATAGAAATATGTCAATCATATAGGGCCAGACTTAGCAAATGTCCTTATCTTAAAAGGCCGATAAAACAAGTACTTGAAGTCAGCTGGGACTTAGGCAAAGCCTTTAAAGTAAAAGATATGCTTAATTCCCTTATTCCTTTCATGAACTGTGATCATATTTTTCTAGTTTGCCTGCTGTATAAAGGGTGACGCTACAGCAGCATGGACAACTCCTGAAGTGTGAAGCTATCAGTGTTGATTAATATATTGAAATTCTGTGAAGTTATTTTATTGATACACATATGCTTAAAACATTCTGTAAAGCACTAGTATTAGTAGTATTTTACCATTTTCAACCTAAGATGCTGTTTCATAGATTTAATCTTTGAATATGACACAAAAATCAATCATCTGTGTAGTATGTTAAAGGTTACATGTTGTTCCTTCGGTCAGTACAAATCAGTGCTGACAACAATTAAGTAACTGTAATGTCTATTTTTTCATTGCCTGTTATTTTTACTAAGTAGCATATTCAGAGGGCATTTATTACATTTAAATTCATTGGCTCAAAATACTCTCCAGAGACTGATCTTTAAAATAATATGCATATTTTCAACACACAATTTTAAAGACACACTGCCCTCTTCTGTCAAAACAGGATGAATATCCATAGAACCAATCTTTGTTTTGGAAAATCAAGCTGGATTAGAACAGATTAAAAAATATTACTTCATATAGAAATAAAAGACTATGTGCTATGTTCAAACAGCATATTTGAAAATGTTCATTTTTGGGTTTTTTTGTTCTTTCTATGCAATCAGTAAAATTTCTCTTTTTCCCAGTTCAAAGAGACATTTCAGAGCACTTACAAGCAAGGAGACACACTGCAACAGTTTTGTTTCATAAACAAAAAAATCAAATTCTTCAGTTACTTTCTTGTGGAGTAGCTTTACATACAGCAGCAATTTCACAAATCCAAGTGCTAATTTTTTCTTTGCAGATTTATGTATTTTGATCTCTAATTAATATAGGCATGTTAACTTTTTGGCACTTTTATCCATTTCCCTACATTTTGTAATATTTTGTTTTCCCAGTGCAGAGGAAGAATAGTACTTAAAATCTTATGGAAACCTGATAGCTTCACCAACATTCAAAAATGAAGTAATCAAATTTTCCATATAAAGCAATATTTCATCTTCAAAACTTGCATCATTATCTTTCATCCATTCTGCCTTGAATATCCACTGTCTAAACTGTGACACTAATATAATTAGGTGTTTGTATTTAAGACTAATTGATCTGACTAACATAGTGATAATATCCTTTTTTAAAAAAAACCCTACTATTCCAGCCTTACCTTACTGGTGGATTTGCCATACACTCATATAAAAGCCTGCAGCTCTTCACTGCGTTGGTCTCTGAAAGAAGAAATTGAAAATACCACTGATTGATAAACTTTCTGAGTTTTCAGGGTATTTTTGGTCTGCTGTTTTCTGTAATTGTTAAGAAGATTATCCATATAAGAGCAAGAATTGCCTCTGCTATTAGAACACCAGTGAGAAGATTACCCAGTCAGAATTTTGTCTTTATTTAGAAAGACAAAGCAATACCAGCCTCTCCCTGCCACAAAAAAATAACACTGTGGGCCTGTTAGTGCATTTCAATACCAGAGATATCATCACAGTGGTCAACACTAGTAGAAAAAATATCCTCACTGCTTTTACTGAGGAAATTAAATAACAAAAATTAGCTTTATAAATAAAATATCTGTACCTAAAATGCCAAATGTCTCTTAAAATTATGGGAAAGCCAAGACAATAAGGAAAAATCTAATGAGGCTTCTCAGGCATTTATAAACTAAAAGCTAAATCAATTCCAGAGTATTTTGACATATAACTTTATAATTTTCCATAAGGCAATTTCTCTGTGTTATTGCATTAAGATATTTTTGATGCAGTTTGTATCCCATTCCTTCAAAGACTTCTAATTTAACTTCACTTTTTAAAATCTTTGAGACATGCCTCTGGTTCAAGATACTCTAGCAAAGCACCTCACTTCTTCCAAAAGACTTGTTTTTCATAACCTGTATCTTTCTGCAGATGTGCACAAATACTACTTGCCAACTTCAGGATGAAATTTTGGAAATTTAAACAGAAGATTGTCACAAACACCAAGTTCTGTACTAAAACATGTTTAAGAATTATATAAAGACATGGTAATTAAAATTTCACAATACAAATAAACATGTTCAAGCAAATTTTCAGTGAAGGTCAATATTCATGCTGCTATCATGAATTTGAATACTTTTTCAAACAAAGGTAAGCAAAAAAGATTAACTGAGTATCCATTTGAGTGGGTCGTTTCAGGCTGGTCTAACATCAATTCAGAGAAAGGCCATTTTAAGTGTGTTTGGCTTTTTGTATGGGGTTTATTTCCAGAAGTTTTCAACTTACCTAAAGTATATGAATAAAGCAACAGAATTCTCCTGCTACATTTTTTTCTCTATAGAGTTGTACAAAGCTCTGGTTTTTGTTTGCTCAGAAGTCCTCTGTAAATCACAGATTACAGACTTTCAGAGAACTCTACAGAGAACAAGTATAGGGCAAAGGATGTCTTATTTTTCTGGTCTTTTGCTGTTCTCAGCAGGTAGTGGGACTGTATATTACCTCTTATAGTTTCATACATTCATCGCTAAATCTAAACATCCCTTCCCTCCCACTGCATTGTAGGACTATAATGTTACGTGTCTATATGAGGCCACAGAAACTAATTCTGAGCAGGGTATCATATTTGCTCTTCTAAAATTTGTCCCCCATTAATAATATCCATTCATATAAAAGCTTCATTTACTTCATACTCTAGCAGGACATTTCCTGTTAGAAGCCAGTGGACAAATTATGACTAACACCTGAATAAGAATGAAAGCAACACAGTTATCATCCATAACTGTACCTTCCACACTGGGCAGAATAGCAGCTGCTTGTTGAAAGTTCTGTCTGAAAGGTGCAAGTAAAAAAAGAGCAGAACCATAGCCTTATGTTTCACCTTAAACACACTGATGAATCACCCAAACAGGGTAAGAAAGAGACTGACTACCATTTCAGAGTCACTAGCTTTCAAAGTTTTACCCCCAGTGCTCCTCCATCCATTATCCCTCATCAGAGGTAGAGTACAAAGCAAATCAGCAAGTGTGTTGGGTCTGTATGGCAGGGCTTTAGTAGCAGGGGAAGGAGCTACACGGGCAGGTGGCCCCTCTAAGAAGATGCTCCAAGCTCCCCCAGCTCCAAGTCGGCCCCACCTCGGGCTGAGGCTGGGCCATTTTGAGACAATAGACGTGCCTCTGCCATAACTATTTAAGAGGACAAAGGAGCATTCCTTGACATCTGCAGCAGAGGAAGGAGGGGGAGGGGAGGAAAACACCTATGCAGATACCTGGAATCAGTGAGGAAGGNCCAAGCTCCCCCAGCTCCAAGTCGGCCCCACCTCGGG
>VZSC01011980.1:0-13359 GCA_013398225.1 Steatornis caripensis
ACATTCCTACTGATGTTCCAGCACTAACTATAAACTTCGAGACTTGTCACTGCTAGAAGCAGCTACTGCCTGGAAAAACTTGCAGTTAATTTCAGAGAGTGCAGCTTCTCAGAAGAGACTTAATTAAAAAGCAAAGTTACTGAAAGAAAATTCATTCTGTCCTAGCCCAAACCAGGACAAGGGGTTCACCCACCTAAAACCTGTCACCCATGCATAGCAAAGACCCACTTTATCTGTTATCTAACCCTGGTCATCTATGTTCACTACTGAGCTCCTTAACATGAAAGACTTGTGAGTTATTTTTGAGTGCTAAAAAGTGTCTTTCCAGAAGGATATGTGCCTAGTGCTTATGCAGCCATGAAGCAAGCCAAATTCTAATTTCCTAATTCTCCAGAAAAGCTTGACGTGCTGTGGTTCAGGACTAAGAGCTTTACTGGTGCTGCTGAAACTTGTTTTTTGCATAATAATCTATCAGATATAATGCTTATCTAAAATATGGGCAGCAAGGATTCTAGGCACACTTTCTGCAGATGAAATCTTCACTGTCTCAGTCACAGCACTGAGAATCTTTGGCAGATGCACCAGCTCTGACAAAGACTGGGGCATTCTAACTGTTGAAATCAGAATCTTTTGCCTGCTTTCCTTGCTTTTCATAACTTTACAATGACTCTTGCCAGGTACACGGTCACCGGAAGATGGGACCCTCCGCCAATAAGATCTGACCACAGATCAGGTTTGACTAGGGTATAAATGGAGTCCTGCTGGAGGGCAAATTGAGTCTGTCCTCCTCTGAGCAGCACGTTTGCAGTCAGAGACTCTCCACTTGGATTGGGACACCACCCAAGGTAACCCCTCAAGTTTGAGAGCCCTCATCTTCTTAGATAAATGATTGTGCATTTGGGGTCATTGTTCTAAGAATTGATTGCAAAACCTTAGGAATTCTTAAATCAGGAGTGTACTATTAATCCCACCTGCCATCCAAATCTGTAGTTTACTAATGTTTGTCAGAGTGCTAAACAATTTTGATTAGAATAAATCTCAACTAGAGTGCCTGCCTCATGTATTTCGCGGGTGCCTCCAGAACAGAATCCCGAGAGGAAAAACAGGGGCAAGTGTTTTCTAGTGGTTGGCTCTGCTCTTAATGCACAAGAAAAAATGATGTAGAAAAGAAAATATCCCTCTGCAGATACTGGAGGTGACTTCCTCTACTGACTGTATGAAACATTTAGTCATTTTAGGGGAACAAGCTTATCCTCCAGGGCTAGACAGCTAAAATCTAGTGGAAAGAGTGCTGAGATTAAAGTTTGGGTATAACAGATTGGGACCTATCACTTGTTATATGCCAAAATATTGCAAAACTCGACATATTCCTATATGATTTTTTAGTATTTGTGAGAAGTTGTGGCAGTCTGATAATGTTCCCACTGACTGAAAAAAGGGGAAACATAACCCCCATTTTTAAAAAAGGAAACAAGGAAGACCCAGGGAACTACAGGTCACTCAGCCTCATGTCTGTGTCTGGCAGATCCTCCTGGAAAATATGCTAAGGCATATGGAAAATAAGGAGGTGACTAGTGACAGCCAGCATGGCTTCACTGGGGGCAAATCGTGCCTGACAAATCTGGTGGCCTTCTACGATGAGGTTATGGCGTTGGTGGACAAGGGAAGAGCAACTGATGTCATCTACCTGGACTCCTGCAAAGCCTTGGACAGTGTCCCACACGACATCCTTGTCTCTAAATTGGAGAGGCGCGGACTTGGCAGATGAGCCACTCGCTGGATAAGGAGTTGCCTGGATGGTTGCACTCAAAAAAGTTGTGGTCAACTGCTTGATGTCCAAGTGGAGACCAGTGACAAGCGGCATTCCTCAGGGGTCTGTACTGGGACNGAAAAAATTCAATTTACTTAATTTGTATGAAAATGCAACAAAAGAAAGTAAAATAATGATGATGTGGGAGACAAACAGCACAAGTGTTATTACTTATATTTACCATATGCAACACAAATAGAAAACATTAACGTTAAGTATGAGTCATCTGAGCAATTTTGTTATAAAAGGATCAACTACTTTTACAACTCAAGTGGATGAAGAATTTGCTTTTTTCCCCTTATTTTAGCTCCTCTGGGAATCTTGCCAATATCAAAAGTTCTCTGTGAATAAAACACATCATACTACAATGCTTACAGTGTCTTACTATTCTAAAATATGGTTCTCTGCAAATTATATTGTGTTGATACCATGTTTATATTACATTTAATGCTAGCCAAGACAACGTTTTCTCAGTTTCAGTTGAAAGAAAAGCCTTCCAGCTAATAGCCTTGCAAAGTCACCCTGGAATTCAAAACTTAATGTAAGTATGTTCATGTCTAATATAAAACTTGAAAATGAGGTCAGAATTTGTTGTTGAAATTAAAACTTAATGAACAGTTCTGTCAACGATGTACAAGGCACAATAGAATTTAAGTTACTCTCAGATTCCCATCAGGTCTTAAAAGATAATATTATGTAGATTATTTTTTTTCCACAAAAAAAAGAAGAAACTACAACTGCAAAATTCATATATGAAGCATATCCTTTTAGCGAGAAACCAATCCATACAAGTAATTGCTTTGTTAAACAACACTTCACATACTAACACTGTCTGGCTGTCTCTAAACATCGTTCCCAAATATTAAAGGGAATTCCATTAAATGGTACTTAAAAAAATGAAATGCCGTGTTGAATGGGGTGTCTGCCTTAAAGCAATTCATTAAATAAAGCCACTGGCTCCTTGAGTAACATAAACATATAACTCTAATGTTGGACAATTGATTAATTGATATGATTTTGTTTTTACCTTACCATTTCAATTAGATGGTTACCACTGTAACATAACTTCATAAAAATTGTTCAAAAGCAATGAAGGAAGCAAATATATGAGTTTTATTTGCATAATGTTATCAGTGGGATAACTTAATGGATACTGGAAAAATCTGACTCCAACAGAAGAAAATGAGTTCATCACAATTGTGTAAATTATTCCATTAGACAAATGGCCTTCACTTGACAGCTTGAGAAAGGAAGGGAAAAAATTAAAATAAAAATAAATGTACAGCTCCTTGATCACAATTTGATGGTCATTTATACTTAAATGTGTCGTAAGCAATTTATTTTAGAGAATAAACTACTTGAATCATTGCCAGTTTCTGGAAGTGAGGGGTTTACACTGGTTTCATTTATACCAATGAAGTTACAACTATGTCTTGAAAGGCAGATTTGAATTATAAAAATTTCCCAAGATTAAGAGGTCTATAAACATTTCAATCTTTTGCAGAATTTATGAGAACCACACTTTGGCTGTGATTGTTGAATTCACTTTACAAGTGAAATGATTTGTGGCCATACGTATTTGAGAAAAAGAAATCTACCAGCCAATATTTAAAAAAGTAAAAACCTAAAGCCTTCAAAGTCTGCATCAGCTAACTATGCAAAATGTCAACTACCTTTTGTTTCAATGGCAGCTGTTAGAAGCAATTCTGGGAGATGTATGCTCAGAGCAATTCAGTGAACTATGAAAGAAATTACTCCTGGCTTTAATAGCACTGGGTTCAGGTTCTCACAGAGCATTTCACAGATTTATTTTTAACTTGCATAATACAATGAAGAACAGAACAGAGAATACAATAATAATTCTTTACTGATTTAGTTTCTGTACTTTTCATGATGTTTAACTTTCTGTTTTCTTTCCTTTTTCAGCAGAATGTAAATATTTTTAATTAAGTTTCATAACTATGTGATCATTGATTAAATTATAATTGATTAATTACAGGTATAATTAATTTATATTATGCCTGTCACTGATTGCCTTAAAGTAATACTCATAATCATATTGTATCAAAACAGATAATGGATGATTCACTTTTTGTTGATAACATAAAAATATCAAAATCCTTTTTAGTTTTGTTCTCCACAGATGTGCTAAGATCTTTAAGTGAAATACCCTATTTTGAAACTCAACCTATTACACATGATGTCTGATTGCAGCATTAGGCCTAAAGTTTCTCTGTTACTCTGACTTTTCCCAACATTGGGACAAATTTCTCTGCTACTCTGATTGTTAGCACTGGGCAGGCATAGTGATGTTGAAATTGGGTAAACAGTGCGTATTTAGTGGTAATGAAGAAGAACGGGAAGTAGCTATACAGTTTTCCTGCTTTATTCCTACTCTACAAACCCATTAGCTCATTTTTAGTTACTAATACTACAAAGGCATTCGGACAATGCCCTTAATAACATACTTTGACTTTTGATCAGCCTTAAATTGCTCAGGCAATTGGACTAGCCAATCACTGTAGATCCCTTCTAATTTAAATATTCTATTCTCTTCTAGTCTAGTCTAGCCTAGTCTAGTCTAAATTATTTCACCTATGTGGAAATCTATTCATCTGCAGTATTTTTCCATTCAAATATATCTCAGCTAAGAGCAAAAGGGAAGCTTACATGTGATACAGTTTGGAGAATTATTAGTGTGCTTGAACGAACAGCTGATATCCCATAGCCTATTCATTTTTTTTAGGATTTTTGTGCTAGCATAGCAATGCAGGCATAAGTCTCCGTATCTCAAGTAATTAATGTCTTTCCTCAAGATACTTCATATATTTATAAAGGAAATGCATTTTTATTCAGAGATCCTAAGCAGGCTTGCATGTTGACAAGGCCTTCTGTTGTGGTGCAGACTCCGCTTCCCCCTACTAACAAGCCACATTGCAATGTCAGATCCTCCATCACCGTATAAGAACAAAGAGCTGGGATAATTAGGTACTGTCTGACTCTGCCTGCTGGTACAGTAAGCCAAGACACAAAGTAATACAATACCTCTCTATCCCAGGACAAGCACAGCGAGCTGGGACTCCTAGGCACTCCCTAACTGCACCTGGAACTCCAGATGCAAATACAATGAGTTGAAGTGATTAGGCACTCCCTGACCACCTCTGGAACCCCTGTTGCCCAGGAAACGTACCTAAACCTCCTCCTGCATGGGTCACAGCCCACATCTGAGAGATGCCAAGACTAATTATCTGACAAGAATTATGACCATGAAATGATAACATTTACCAAAGTCAATCATCTTGTGATTCTATAAGTAATCGTCCCAAAGTGAGACCCTTTGAGCTCTCCAGGACCACAGCAGGCTGTGACCATGTATCTCCCTCTCAGCTGGGATGCCTCTCAGAGCAGTTTTCACAAGGTTTTGTGAAGTAATTGGATCCTATACTGACAAACACCAGCAAAGGAAAGAGGAAGTCACTGCATTTGGGTTTTCACAAAAGCTTTTCACAGATCAAAATAGTGAGTAGCTCACTATTACTTGACTGTGTGTGATTTTCAAACAATATTAGGTACCAAATTCAACATCTTAATTAAATGTTAACATCTATATCTGTGTGAGTGTGTGTATATGAATGTGTTTTAAGTTNTTGTGAAGTAATTGGATCCTACACTGACAAACACCAGCAAAGGAAAGAGGAAGTCACTGCATTTGGGTTTTCACAAAAGCTTTTCACAGATCAAAATAGTGAGTAGCTCACTATTACTTGACTGTGTGTGATTTTCAAACAATATTAGGTACCAAATTCAACATCTTAATTAAATGTTAACATCTATATCTGTGTGAGTGTGTGTATATGAATGTGTTTTAAGTTAGGAAACTTTAAATCATTAGCTGAGTTCTTATAACTTGATTATTGACTAAGTACTGCTAATCACCTAATTTAGTTTTATGATTTACTTTAGTAGTGTTAATACACCATCTATTGCTGCTATTAATTGTTGTAAGACCCATACTTACATGTTAAATCACTTTCACTGAAATCCCACTATACTCCTTTAGTAATAAACTGTTGACCAAGTCTGGGACTAGAAGTGGGTTCAGCTGCACCTAGACTCCTTTCTGAGAAGGAGTTTAGAAAGCAAGGGGGTACACTTTGAACCTCGTGACTCAATGGGAAGCTTTCCTTACGCGTTTGTTAGACAAAAACTATTGACCAAGTCTGAGACTAGGACTGGGTCCAGCTGCTGCTTGACTCCTCTCTGAGGAGTTTAGAAAACAAAGAGGTCCTCTCTAAACCTCGTGATTCAATGGGAAGGCACTCCTTATACCCTTTTCCCTAAACCCTATGTACCTCACTTCAACCTAACCCTGACTCGATTTCCCTATCTGACCACTGTATAATCACTTCTTCTCTGCCCTCCCCTTGCCATTCACTGTGAGATTTGCACGTAAGCACCACTCTGAACCAATTCCCTTTCACAATCCCTTCACATAGTAAGTAATAGAGTGAATCTTGCCATTGAATTCTGTAGTCGCGTTTTTTACAAATTAATATTAAAATGACTTTTCCCTCATATGTTTGATGGCGATTCTTTGAGCAACTGTTAAACCTTAAACCATAACCGCTCTTATCCATGACAGCTTCATGTTCATCTCAGGTTTATAATGGAGTTGGACCATTGCCTTGTAACATCAGGAAGACGGCTTGGCTATATATATAGTCTTTACATTGTTTACATTAACTATATATTAATACTTGTGCCTCATTGTTCATATGTGTTTCTTTCCTACTTCAAAATTGTATCTTTTTAAGTCAAATGGTTACTAAGATATGAAGTCAAATCATAAATTTTTATTTAACCTTATTAATATATTTAACTTTCAGCTGCAATATTGTTCAATGTTTCTAAATGTTTATAAAACTAGAATTTTCAACTATTAAAAAGTTCTGAAAGCTTTCTGCCAAATAGTTAAAATTTTCTAAAGGTTTTTCTCAAACAGGAGGATGGTGAAAGCCTTGATTTTAATAATGATTAAAACCAAAATGAGAAATTGAAACTATTAATGTAAGAACTCTGTAAAAAGCATCCTGCAACTGATTTTATGCATGTTTTAGTCAACTTCTAGGCAAAGTTAAGTGAGCATGTTTAAACCATCTTCAAAAATAAGAGTTTCCACATGCTTATGTTTAGCAATGGAGTTGCAAAACAATCTGTATATTTCAGTGTATTTAACTATTGTTTTTGTTAGCTATCCAGCTTTGGAAGTCTCTAGCACTTTTAAGTAGGTCAGTTCCTTCTTTATTTCAGAGATGTAATGGAAGGCCAAGAGGCATGCTTATGAAAGCATTTGCTACACTCTTAATCTTTCTTGTTAAATCTGCAATGCCAAAGTATTTTTCCATTTATTAATGAACACCTCAAAATACACAAACAATCTGATATCAGCACTTGACAACAGCAATTAAGATATGGCCATTATATTTGCATAGCCTCTTAAGAAAAAAAAGATTTGAGTATGGCTCTAAGGCACCAGATCTGCATAATACATGTACTACACGCACCGGCAGTAATTGGATATATTGCTGTAAGCAGTATGTTAAACCCCTTGTATATTCCTTGTAAACTTTGATTGATTGTCTCTGTTTAACTCATGCCCTTATGTATCTCTTTTGAGAACTATACTAGACCTACATAGAATTAAATACTCCTGGCTTGCAATGGACTCCTAATACATTACAATATCTTTAGAAGACAGATCTGTTTTTTAATGAGCATGTATTATTCTTGAAGTACTGCTTTTTGAAATCAGAGCTTAGATGATCAGAAAACCTGATTAGCAATCAGGAAGAAATTGGTCACAAAAGACTGTTAAAGCACAAAGTTTTCTTTCAGGTTTCCCAGTGTGTATTTGCTTATAAAAAATTCTCACACTAAAATTATCTAAAATATTGTTATTCAAAAAGCACAGGTTTGATAATGGAGACATTTAAGAGATATTTCAAATGTATATTTAAGTATGGATATTTTAATATGTAGTTATGAATGCAAAAGAAATATTATAAAAATCCATTACTAGAATTTTCAACATGGAGTTTGGTATCCATGCACATAGAAAACAATGTCTTTTATATTGTTCAGTTTTAAAATCTTATTTCAGATCTTGCATATAATGGATACAAAGGTGTTTGTCTTACAGGAAGGAGCTCTAGCATAGAGACCTAAACTGCTTCTCCGAAAACACATATCATCTTCCTTCCAAGAAATATTACATATCTCTAGTATAATTGGGTTTCCTCATCGAATTAGCATAAGTGAAAAATCCCTGTCCACCATCGATTCCAGTTATTGTTTCTCCTTCATTAGAATAAACTGTAGCATAGGATTTCTATGCATGAACTTCAAACACAGTAGAACTGTAGGAGCCTTTTGGGACCCAGTATGGACCTTCGTATTAGCAATAACATTATGGTTATTGCTACTAAGCCCCCACACAGGAATGTACTATCATTAGAGGCATCCTGGACATCGAAAACATGCACACTGGGCTGGAGAAATGTCATAAGGACTGAAGAGAAAGCAAAGGATCTACAGGTGATGCATGTTCTGAAATGGCAGCTGAAGGACAAGCATTCAAAATTATCCATGACCATTGGTGCACTAAATCAGACTTTGGTATCTGTACTGATGCTCAAAAGAAACCTTGTTCTGCAAGAAGTAAATAAGATACAGGAAGTTTTGGAGAGAGGAAGTTTTAGCAAAACAAGACTTTGTTGACTGTCCTTGCACAATTAATAATTATAATATTTCTGTGGTTGAACTTTATTTTGCATTGGTGTTCCAGTTGTCTGTATTAGGTGCTTTATATACAACCCATTAAGTAGTTTAACTTTGAGGGTAAAGATTAGATGTCTTTCAGGCAAATGCTTTTAACTTCTCTCATTTGTATATGTCAGACCTAAACAAAAGTGCCAGAACCTGGTGAAAAATTCTTCATTATTATTGTATTTGTGTTGTTCCTAATTGTTAATGGACAAGTTATACCTTGCTTTGGCAAAGAGGAGATTTTAAGCATGGAAGTCCATATCTTGCTAGCAGTCTGTTGTACATTTTTCTTCCCCGTACTGAGGAAGTAACCTCCAAAACTACAATTTGAATGATTTACCACCTTTACTTTGGTGTGAAAAGAAAAATAACTCCATTAACTCAATGAAAGAGCATATAGCAAGACAACAATATTTTTTTTTTCCCAAATGGAAGGAAATTAAGAGATACCTCAGCATTTCCCCTCTACCCAAAAATAACCCAAAGAACCTGGTGCTCAATGTCACATTTTTTGGATATGATGAGAAAGGGGGTTGTACTGAGTCTGGTTGGGATAGACTTAACTTTCTTCATAGCAATTCATATGGTGCTATGTTTTGGATTTTTGATCAAAACAGTGTTGATAACACATCAGCATTTTAACTATTGCTGAACAGTGCTTGTACAGCATCAAGGTTTTCTCTGTTTCTTACTCTGCCTCCACCAGCAAGTCAGCTGGGGATGCACAAGAAGTTGGAAGGAGACACTGCCAGGACAACTGACCCCAACCAATCAAAGAGATATTCCCTGCCATATAATGTCATGCACAGCTATAAGAAAGGAGAGGAGGCGGAATTGGGGTAGATACTCATGCTCAGAGACTGACAGCCAATTGTGTGGCTCAGCACTAGATGGAGGTGGATAAGTGGGTTTAAAGAGCCAGGGAAGCCCGAGGAAAAGCAGAGAGACTTCTCAGAAGCCAGCAGCTCCCGTGAGTGAAGTTGAAGCAAGGTTGATGCAGCTTGGGAGTTGCCAGGAGCAATCACAAGAGATTTAAAGGGCCCTATGGAGCTCTAGTGACCAGGACAGGCAAACAGGGCATGGCTCATCAGACAGGGCATGGCACAGCAGTTTGAGCAGAAGTTGACACAGGAAGGGCCCTGCAATCTGCTTGCAGATCCACAGCCCAGGGAAGTGATCTTAATCTCTGACAAAATGGTGGGCACTCACTTCAAAGCCAAAACCAGAGTTCCTAAAGAGAAAGCCCCTAAGATGGCTGATATATCCACCCAGACTGAACTGGTAATGAAGGAGACCTCAGTACAGGTGATATGTTGCAGGAACCGCCCAGACCCTCCTGCTGGTGAAAGGATAAGTACCTGCACAAGATGTGCACAGGTTGATGATCTATTGTCAGGTAGCCAAGTTGCAACAAACAGCTTAAAATTTGCATAATATTAGTGGAGCCGAGATGGAGACAGATAGGTGGTTTCATAACCATTTTCCTGTAGAGGACACTAGAGTGAATGAGGCACCTTGGACCCTGGTGACCCACAAAAGCGGGACTCCGATTCAACCTCCACTATCCAGCATCACAACCAAAACCAGCTATGAACCTTAACACTTATATACATCCACGAGGCCTGCAAGGAGAGTCTGTACCAACATGCAGTGGATAACTTAAAAAGAAATGATGAGTTCTCATAGTGGGTGACTCTCTATTAAAAGGCACTAAGGTACCCATCTGCTGACCTGACAGAGAGTCAGGAGGTATGCTGCCTTCTGGGAGCTAAGATCAGAGACATTACAAAGAGGGTGCCACAACTTGTGCTCACAAAACCACAGACTATTATCTACTGTTATTCTTTCATGTGGGCACAAATGATACTGCAAACCAGAACCTGGACAGGATCAGGGAAGACTATAAAACCCTGAGGGTGTAAGCAAAAAACATCAGTGCTCAACTCATCTTTTTCTCCATTTTACCAGTTAGAGGTAAGGGCTAACCCAGGAGCAGATGCATAATGCACATCAACTTCTGGCTATGTGGGTGGTGCTATTGAGAGGGTTTTGGCTTTTATGTCAACAGGATATTCTTTGATGACTTTAACCTGTTAGGTAGAGATTGGATCCAGCTGTCCAGAATAGAAAAGGGAATCTTTGGCAGAATCTTTGGGTTAGGCGGGCTTTAACTGAAGGACTCAAGGGGTGGGGTCCAAAATGGCAATACTCATGCCATCATATCCAGGTGGGGAATAAACCAGGCCAACCAGGACAGTGATAAATGTTCCTTAGATGCCTACCAAGATGAGAAACAGAAGGCCAATCACCTCAAGGGTGTGTATGGCTATAGTGGATCCTTTGACATCTCCCCAGATTACCTCTCTGAAGTGCCTGTACACCAATGCTTGCAGTATGGGGAATAAACAGGGTGAACTAGAGATCTGTGCGTGGTCATGGGGCTGTGATCTCATTGTAATTACAAAGACATGGTGGGATAGCTTGCATAACAGAAATGCGGTCATGGATGGCTATGTACATTTTAGGAAAGACAGGACAGCAAGGCGTGGTCATGGAGTTGCTCTTTATGTGAGACAGCAGCTGGAATGTATCGAGCTCTGCCTAGGAGTGGATAAAGAATGAGAATGAACTCATGGGTAAGAATTAAGTGGCAGGCTAATATGGGAGACACTGTTGTGCATGTTTACTACAGGTCGCCTGATCAGGAAGAAGAAGTTGACGAGGACTTGCACAGGCAACTGAAAGTGGCTTCACAGTCACAGGCCCTGGTTCTCATGGGGGACTTCAACCACCCTGATATTTGCTGGAAAGACAACACAGCTAGGCATGCATAGTCCAGGAGGTTCCTGCAGAGCATTGATGATAACTTTTTGACACCGGTGGTGGAGGAGCCAACAAGGAGAGGAGTGCAGCTGGACTACATACTAGCAAGCAAAGAAGGACTGGTTGGCGATGTGAAGGTTGGGGACTACCTTGGCTGCAGTGACCATGAGATGGTGGAGTTCAGGAACTTGTGTGGAAGAAGTAAGGCAACAGGTAGGATTACAACTCTGGAATTCAGTAAAGCTAAATTTGCCCTCTTCAAATACCTACTTGGAGGAATCCCATGGGTTAGGGCTATAGAAGGTAGGGTGGCCCAAAAGAGCTAGTTAATATTCAAGAACCATCTCCTCCAAGCTCAGGATCAGTGCATCCCGGTGCATAAGAAATCAAGCAAAGGAGGCAGGAGACCTGCACAGAAGAGCAAGGAGGTTCTAGAAAATCTCAAAGAGAAGAAGAAAGTTTACGAGATGTGGAAAAAAGGACTAGCCACTTGGGAGGAATATAGGAATGTTGTCAGAGTATGCAGGGATGCAACGAGGAAGGCAATGGCCCACCTGGAATTGAAGCTGTCAAGGGATGTAAAAGACAACAGGAAGGGCACATTCAGGTACATCGGTAGCAAAAGGAAGACTAAGGAAAGTGTGGGCTTGCTGCTAAATGGGGCATGTGCCCTGGTGACAGAAGGACACAGAGAAGGTGGAGTTCCTGAATGATTTCTTTGCTTCAGTTTTAACTGCTAAGGCCAGCCCTCAGGATTCCCAGACCCTGGAGGTAAGAGAGAAAGCCTGGAGAAATTAAGACTTGCCCTTGGTCGAGGAGGTTTGGATTAGAGACCACTTAGACAGACTGCACACCCACAAATCCATGGGCCCCAATGGGATGCACCCACAAGTGCTGAGGGAGCTGGCAAATGTTATTGTCAAGTCACTCTCCATCATCTTTGAAAGGTTATGGAGAACAGGAGAGGTGCCTGAGGATTGGAGGAAAGCCAGTGTCACTCCAATCTTCAAAAAGAGCAAGAAAGAGGACCCATGAAACTACAGCGCAGTCAGCCTCACTTCCATCCCTGGAAAGGTGATGGAACAGCTCATACTGGATGCTATCTCTAAACATGTGGAGGAAAAGACTATAGGGAGTAGTCAACATGGTTTCACCAAGGGGAAATCCTGCTTGACCAATCTGATAGCCTTCTATGATGGCATGAATGGCTGGGTGGACGAAGGGAGAGCAGTGGATGTTGTCTACCTTGACTTCAGCAAGGCTTTTGACACTGTGGCTCACAACGTCCTCATAGGAAAGCTGAGGAAATGTGGGCTACATGAGTGGACAGTGAGGTGTATCGGGAACTGGCTTAACGGCAGAGCTCATAGGGTTGTGATCAGTGGTGCAGAATCTAGTTGGAGGCCTGTGACCAGTGGTGTTTCCCAGGAGTCAGTGCTGGGTCCAGTCCTGTTCAATGTATTCATCAACGACTTGGATGAAAAGACGGTAAGTTTGCTGATGATACAAAGATGGGAGGACTGTCTGACACACCAGAAGGCTGTGCTGCCATTCAGCGTGACCTGGACAGGCTGGAGAGTTGAGCAGAGAGGAACCGCGTGAAGTTCAAGTGTAGGGTCTTGCACCTGGGGAGGAGCAACCCCATGTGCCAGTACAGGCTGGGGGTTGACATGCTGGAAAGCAGCTCTGCAGAGAAGGATGTGGGAGTGCTGGTGGACAACAGGTTAACCATGAACCAGCAATGTGCTCTTGTGTCCAGGAAGTCCAATGGCATCCTGGGGTGCATTAAGAAGAATGTGTCCAGCAGGTCAAGGAAGGTGGTTCTCCCTTTCTACTCTGCCCTGCCCTATACATCTGGAGTACTGTGTCCAGTTCTGGGCTCCCCAGTTCAAGAGAGACAG
>VZSC01011980.1:34650-49119 GCA_013398225.1 Steatornis caripensis
TCCTTCTCTGGAGATATTCAAAACCCGCCTGGATGCATTCCTGTGCAACCTGCTCTAGGCTAACCTGCTTTAGCAGGGGGGTTGGACTAGATGATCTCTAGAGGTCCCTTCCAACCCCTACCATTCTGTGATTCTATGACATTTGATATGTGTAGCAGATGGTGCAAGTCATATCATAGAATCCATACATATATGTATATATATGTATATATATATATATGTACATATATGTATATATGTGTATATATCCATACATATATATGTATGGATAAATTTATCAGAAATACATCAAAGGTATGTGGCTATTACATAATAGAAGTTCTAGATGTAGGATAAAAGCATCTGTTGCTTTATAAAGAGAGTTTAACATACTGGACTTTATTAGGTACAATGCTTATTAACACAGAGATGCTGTGTACTGTTCCATTCTTTCACACATTTATGTATATCAGATGCCCAAAAGATCTCATTAGTTCTTACTTTTGCCTGAATGAAGCAAATGAGAAAGTTGCCTTGTCGTGGTTTGGGCCCAACCGGCAACAAACCACCACGTGGCTGCTCGCTCACTCCTCCCTCCCCAGTGGGATGAGGAGAAAATGTAATGAAACTTGGTGGGTCAAGACTTGGACAGGGAGGATTCATTCACCAGTTATGGTCACGGGCAAACACAGACTCAACTTGGGGAAAAAAAATTCAATTTATTCAGTTATCAGTCAAAGCAGATTAGGAGAAGGAGACACGAAAAGCCAGATCTTAAAACACAAATAAATAAACTTCTCCCCACCCCTCCCTTCTTCCCAGGCTCGAGTCCACTCACTCCAGATGTCTCTTCTACCCCCTCAGCGGTTCGGGGGACAGGGGATGGGGGGTGAAGTCAGTTCACCAAAGATTGTCCCTGCCGCTCCTTCCTCCTCAGGCTGGGGGCCCTCCTCACACGCTTCCCCTGCTCCAGCGCAGTGTCTCTCCCATGGCATACAGTCCCTCACGAACCCCTCTGATGGGAGTCCTTCCCACACAGTGCAGCCCCTCAGTAATGCACCGACACAGCAGGGGCTGCCCGTGCAGTCTCCTGGCACCTCCCCTGGTGTGGGCTTTTCATCTGCTGCAGGTCTCTCTCTGCTCCACCACGGTCCTTCACAGACTGCAGGTCCATCGCTGCCTTGCCATGGTCCCTCAGAGGCTGCTCCACTGCGATCCTCCATGGGCTGCAGGGGCACAGCCTGCCCTCTCACTGCAGGCTGCAGGGGAATCTCTGCTCTGGACATCTCCTCCCCTCTTCTACCTCACTGACTCCCAGTATCTGCATAGGTGTTTTTCTCACATCCCCCTCCTCCCTCTGCTGCAGGTCTCAACGACCACTCTTTTGTCCTATTATGAAATACGTTATCACAGAGGCCCATCGATTGTCTCTAAATGGCCCAGCCTCAGCCCGATGAGAGGCCGACTTGGAGCTGGGGGAACTTTGAGCAACTTCTTACAGGGGCCACCCTTCTGTGTAGCCCCTTCCCCTGCTACCAAAGCCCCGCCACACAGACCCAGCACAGTACTGAGATGATGGACTCTGTATTATACGTTCTGACATGTGTTGTACTTTAATCAGACTGTCTAATGTAAAACTCTAATACATTGTATACAAATTTGGACTAAGCAGTGCCGTAGTCAATGTTTGGTAACCTGTGGGGCTTTCTACATCAGTGGGCTGTAACATCAGTTCTTAGCTATAAAAATAGGAAACCTGTCATAAGCCCTTAAAAGAATTACTTAAATAATTTAAAGTATTGACTTCTGAATTTCTTAAAGGTTTGAAGAAGATTTCTGTAGGGGATTATTTTAATGAGAGACCAGAAACATTTGAACATGGTTCAGAGAGCAGTTCCTTCACACACTTAAGTTGCTTCCCTCATTCTCATTATTTATGGAAGAATTATTTGTTTCCTTAAACTATTCATGGCTAATAGAAATTGCACATAATTCTCAGTTGCTTGAATGGAAACAATCCCTTTTGATCATTTCCTTCTTTATATAGTCAATGTATGCAATTTAAAATAATGAAGCAAAAAGTCATGTCTGTGAAAGTAGACACTATGACATCCATAGGAATACCAATGTTTTAACTCTGTTTAATATTACAAAGGGTGCTAGTATGTATTTACAGTAGAAACAGCAAACAGATTGAAATTTAATTTAAATTAAATTAACTGCAGCAGGATGACATTGTAATACATAGAACTGACAATCAGAAAAAAAAAAAAGAAAGTTTTTAGAAATTGATAAATACATCAAATCCTCTCTTCCTTTGTGGTCTTTAAACTAAAGATCATGTGCAAATATTATTGTTATCTAATTAAGCAAACCAATGCATAAAATAAAATAAAATTCTGTCCAGAGAACAGAAAATGTATTGAATAACAGGTCTTTTTATTCCTTTAAATCAGTATTATCATGTAAAAGAACAAAAACTGTAGTTTGGTAAATCATGCAACGAAATCTGCAAATAAAGTACTTCCTTAAACATACTGGTTTTAGACTACATTATTTCCATTATATTTCAGTTTATGAATGAGGTCTGTGATGTTAATGTACCAATAAAAAGCATTCTGTCAATGTGTAAAACAGAAAGTGAACTCAAAATACTTTTTCCTCCATTATCACAATTGAAATAATTAATTGCTAGAAAGTCACTCTGGTCATCTTTTTATGAATGTTTAGTTCTTGGGTAGATGTGGAACTTCCTGTCATTAAATTTGTGACATTCATTTAAGTAGTACTGTTTCTCTTCTCTTTTCCTTTCTCAGCTACCTAACATTTTTTCATACAAATGGAGGTTTTGAGAAACGACTGAAATTAAAGTCACAGTGATAGAGGGGAAAAAAAAGCACAAAATCTCATACAAAAATACTCGCTTTCACTGATATGACAACATATTTTTCCTATCGATCTTGTACAGTAACATTTCGTAGAGTGCTCTCAGCTTGCAGCCTAACATTTTTCTGTGCAGATATGTATCTAAGAGCAGCAACAAGATTCTTGCTATTTTAGCAGTTTCTGTGATGCAGCAAAGAGACAAGACAGTAATTTGCTGCAACACGATGCAACACACTGCATCAGCTGCGAGCATCCCAGTGATCTGCAATGCACGTGCACAGCTCAGTTTGAGGCATGTCACAGAATTTTGTTACATTGCAGTTTTACTGAGACATACATAGTTGTCTGCAGTTATCTTTATTCACTAACATGTGCTTGCCATATTCACAATGCTAATAAATAAAGGATGATCAAATGGAATTCAGGGCGGCTGTTGAATCCAGAATCACTGAATACAAACCAAGCCAGTGAGAGAGTCACTTCCGTCCGATGTTACTGATAGCATTACCATTTATGTTTTCAAAATTTAAACAACTGGAAGAAGTTACACATGAAAGAATACTTCAAGAATTGGTTAATTGTTTTTAAAGAATTTTATTCTTAGTGGAAATCATAAGTCAACACAAACAAAATGTTTGGGTTTTGTAGTAGTTGAAAAGATGAGATCAGTCTTTGAAAGAGTGTAAATAAATAGAGCTGTTGGAACCAAACAAGTATCTAATCTAGTCAGGTCTGAGACAGGTGTTGCCAACATGTTCATGAACAAACAGAACATGTCCTACACAGTTCAGAGCATCTGACCACCTCTGCCATCACAACCAGATATGGTACACAGAAAGTGCAGAATTAAAGTACAACTGGTAAGTATATGAACACTTGTGACTTAGAGAGTTCAATAGGCGATGTTTCTGAAAGTAGGGCAAAACTGGCCTTCACAGATACGTATTACCATTACAGCTTAGTAGAATGAATTAAAACTCAGATGATAATGCACCTAGTATTCCATCGCAGAGACACAAACACTCCCTTTGCTCTGACAGGAAAAATTATTGTCCTAGACATGCCTGGACAGAAAACGTTACTCTCCTATGATCCCCTAATATATTTACCTCCAACAATGCATAGCTCTAAAAATAAATAATAAATACATCTTTATAAATTTTCTTTAGTCATTGTAATGAACAGCAACTCTACATAAGCATGATCATGAACATTTACATTTGCTTTATTTCCTTAATTTATATAACCACCCTAAAAGACAGAGTGATTGTTCTGTTTCTTCAAGCATCTAGAGAGATTAATAATTATTGTACTATTAACTTCAGGCTCATCTATTTTGACCCTCTCGTACCACAGAGTTATGGATATTTCCATTATGTTAATAATATAATATACGATTATAATTCTCCCATTGTGACATTCAGCTTAGAAAATCTGTGGCTGACTGCTTAAAAGCATACTTACATTTGATGCAGACATAAAAGATTATCTTCCCAGTGTGGTTAAATAGCTACATATATACCACTTAAAATCTGCCCCAAATAAGCTGAAAGGAGTGGGGATCGAAAAGACTTTTGCAGGATTTTAAAATAGATAGAACAAAATAATTTTTGCTACCAGAAGAATGAAGAATTCTCCATTACTGGAAACTAAAGTTACTGGTGTGTGTCACAGAAGGACATTTCATAGAACTGGAGGTTTTTTCGCTGTGCCATACAAGCTTATGTCCTCAAAGTGAAAAGCTTTAATGCAACACATGACTCGATCTTCATATACATTCTGCTCATTTCTTCCCTGTACTGACCAGGAATAAGAGTGCTAACAAATGCAAAATGCGGTTGGTATTTAGTGTCTTGGAAGGCTATTTTGTAGCAGTCACGAAACACCCAGCAGATGGTAATAGCCTTTAATCACTAGTTAAGTAAAAGGTGAAAGTAGAGAGTTAAAAGTCTGGATGGGACATTAAATTCTATAAATGAAATCATAAGCTTCAAACAGGTTGCTATTTACACTGTAATATATGTCTGTAATCTGCTGAACGTGAGCGCAATGTAAACAAAGAGATAAATAAAGCAGTATATATAAGACCAATTTTAAATGAGAGTAGGATTCTATATCAATAAAAATGTCAATATTCTATTCTGGGAAAAATAAAAAGATATTTTAATACAGTGATTTATTTTAAGAATCCATGTGTAAATTTTGCTATCTACTTGAGTTCACTGTGTAGGAATACTCATTGGTTGCATTGTAGATATTCCCAAAAGTTCCATCCTTCTTAAAGAGATTCAAAGCATAATAGTTCTCATGACATATTCTTTTATAAGTATTGTCTGTTCAGTGACATTTTAATGTCACTGGATCTTGAAAATTCATTGGAACAAATTTAGTAAAGAAACTGCTTCAGTAAAAGCTTATTTGTATTTATTTCTAATACTAACACATAGATTATTGCTATCTCAAGACTAGGAAATAAAACAAGGATGACAACTGGTAACAAGTTAGGTCTTCCTTTAAGCAAAGGAATTTAGCTTTTAACTGAAGCTTCTGAATTCTTATAATTTCATTCTCTTTAAATATTTAGCTGGAATCAAGTGAGTCCAAATCATTTAGAGACAGTTGTAGAATGTAAACGACATACTGTTCAGGTTAATAATCCATTCCATTTTAGTTATGAAATGAAGAAAGTAGTACTTTCGTCTTTCACAGACAAAATACAAGATTTAAAAGGTATGAAAAGCTCACATATGTTGCTGTTGAGGACAATAAAATTATCTCATGGAAACACAGTGAATGAGAAGACAGCATTAGGATAAAACTAACTGATTTTTAAAACTTACTCATTTGGTGCTAGGAAAACTTATGATTGTCAATAAAGTCAACAAAATGCTATACGTGGCTTGGCATGTTCTAATAGTTATGACAAATATAAGCATTCATTTAATGTTATCAATGCACGAAGCATCTGTTTATCCTTCCATGAATCTACAAAGTTCATTCAGCAGCTATCAGCTTATTTAAATATTTTAGAAGTTTGTAGCACCATGGCTGAATTCATATGATCATTTACTCATTGAACAAAAACAAGTTCCTTAAACTTCCGGGAGACTTTAAGAAGAAGGGAACTTCCATTGTTCTGTTAGCAGAGAACAATGCTGTGAGATCACAAGCAGTGGATAGCTATAGTAATTTTGTTAAACTGACAGGGTCCTTTCTGATGAAGAGTTAAACTGCTCAGAGTTGGTGATTTGAAGTAACACTCACAGTACAAAACTAGTGCTTTAACCTAGAATACTATCTAATACATGTGGTAGGGATTTTTTTTTTAGTTTCTGGTCTCAGCTGTAGGTCTGTAAGACCATAAAAATTCACCTGCCATTAATCTTATGTATACTGTTTAACATAAACATTTCTGAGGTGCAGACTTCCAGAAAGCATTAAAATGCTACAAAAAGAGGCCTTGCATTTATGTAAAATGAGAGACATTTCAGATTTAGTAATAAAATCTATTTAATTTCATAAAAATTATGTAAGAGACATCCAACCTTCTTGGTGTCCTATTTAAGAGCAATTTTGGTCACTGATGCCAGTCCAGATCTCTGTTTTTACCAAAATCACCATTATTTGACGTAGCACACGTGATGTTACTAATTCTGGATAGGGCAAAAGTTAAGGTCCAAAAAAAATAAGCAGATTTGGCTAATCAAAAATTTCTCACAGCCAAATCAGGGAAGGGTAAGTTTCAGCCTTGCCATTAAATTCTCTGTCTTCAGTAGTTTCAGTCAAGTTCTCAGCATCATTATTGTGTTAATTTTTGTATGTGTATTTGCTTTGAAGTTCAATACAAGAAATAATTAAATTTATATATGCAATGACTGATACAGCTGATAAAAACCCCATTTATCTGAAAGTCAATAGCTCTGATTTAGTACAACCAAGTACAACAACAACCAAGATGTTGTTTGTATTTCTATCTTTCTATTCTCTGGACTACTACCTGTACCCTTTTTTTTACTGTTAGGAATGAATGTTTCTCATTGCATTAAAAGATGTCTATTGCAGATTTTTTAAGTCATATTACTCTGGTTGCTAAAATTTTCTGCAAAGAAGTGAAAAATATGACACTATTACTAGGAAAGTAAAGCATATAGTCTTTAATCAATACTAAAGTGCACAGGTTTACATTGTTATAGGGTTGATTTTTGTATGCTAATGCTAGCAGGCTAATTTTCATCTGAAAAACTTATTTAATATATGGAAGCAACATTCAGGGTAAGAAAGACGAATATGTAGACATCAAAATAAATCTGGAAAATTACCAAAGAATGTGCAGGAGTAAAGAAACTCAAGCCTTAGAAGTTTAACTGAGACTGAGGGAAAGGAAAAGGTAAACTGGTCTTGAATAATTGCAGTGTCACTCAGGTTTTCATATATCAGTATGAAAAGTCCAAGAAAAGTATGATCCTAGAATCACAGAACCACAGAATCAGAGAATGGTCAGGGTTGGAAGCGCCCTCTGGAGATCGTCTAGTCCAACCCACCTGCTAAAGCAGGGGACACCTAGAGCAGGGTGCACAGCAATGCTTTCAGGCGGGTTTTGAATATCTCCAGAGAAGGAGACTCCACAGCTCCTCTGGGCAGCCTGTTCCAGTGCTCGGTCACCCTCACGAAGTTCTTCCTCATGTTCACATGGAACTTCCTGTGTTCCAGTTTGTGCCCATTGCCCCTTGTCCTGTCACTGGGCATCACAGAAAAGAGTCTGGCCCCATCCTCTTGACACCTGCTCTTTGGAAATTTATAAGCATTGGTTTACAAGCATTATAAGATCCCCTCTCAGTCTTCATGCTATTTATTTATTTAGTTTCTAACTAAATTCATTGGAACAAATGCAGCATTTATACATTCAGTTATTAAAGTATTTTCTGAATGTGTGTATGGACTTCAAACAGTTCTCTGGAAAAAAAAAAAACAGAGGGAAAAACTGAAACTAAAAATATTAATTTACATTTTAAAATCTGATAGTAATTTGACTTATGTTGCATGCTTTAGGCACAGTCATTTTCAATACCTACTATTAAGACATGTTCTGAATTTTAATAAGCCACTTGCTTCACATTTCTCCCAGACTTTGCTACTCATTTAAATCAAAGCCTGGTACAAAGTTGATGTAATATTTAATACAAATGATACTTGAGTTTGACAATTCATGACCTAGGTGCAAAATGACTTAATGTATTCCTACTATATGAAAACCAGATTATTTACCTTATTTATAAGCCTTCCTTAAACTCAGAAATCTCATGAATGTATGTTTAACTGGTATGCATGTAATGTTAAATTTCTTTGCTTTCATTATAGAATCATGTTATTATTATTAACATTCAAAAAACATCCTTAGTAAAAAAAAAAAAAGGTAATCTAAATCTTTGATTACTTGCATAGTGATCATTTTATCATTTTCTGGTTTTGAAATATATTATTAGAAAATTGCATTAGATTGCACTCTCTTAGGGCATAAGCAAATAAAAAAAAATCAAGATATCCGTAAAACTCCAAATGATTTTTTAATTGCCCTTATAAGATTCTCCTTATGTAAATTATAAACAAGTATTACTGGCTAAGTAAGTAAACTGAGTCTTGTGCTGTGTTGCCTTACACACCATGAAGCTACGCAGAAGTCAAACTTGAAAACTTAGATACTACTCTCAGACTAATCCTTGGAACATGTTTTAGGTCTCTCTACAGAAAGACTCCCAAAATGCTGTATTGTAAGCAGGCCTAAATATTTCTGAAGTGGTACCCCAAGCCTAATGCTTTCTTTATTATATTTCTTTATTACGGGATAACAGGATATAACAGGTCTCAATCTCTAAACCTCCATTTGCATCAGAATCTAAGTCACATACCTGTTTATTAAATTCAATATTAATTTATTTCATCTGTGAAGAGTGAAATTCATTCATTCATTAGAAAGTCTTGGGAATTACTCTGCCTACTGCATCTTTTCCTCCAGTGTTCCCTTCCAATCTGACAACTTTTATTGTTTCTCAGATCATGAGGCAAATATTCGTTATTCATCATTTCTAAAGCATACAGTTTGGCTTTTCAGCAAGCAAAATCCCTGCTATTCTTGGGAGTTTTCCAGTCTCAGACCCTGTCACAGACATACCATACCTGTGAGTCCCCTCCTACCAAACCCATTCTGTTGAACTGTACTCACTGCATGCAACCTATTCCTCCCAGTGGGGAACCACCCTGGTCCCCAGAGCAATCTCTTTTACAGAACACAGTATACTGTGATGAACAGTAAACTTTGCGGCAATGATTCTACAATGTACACAAGTTAAAATTGCTAGAAACAAGATAATTTTAAGATATATAGAAGTATTGTTGAAAAAAAGCATAAGAGAATTTGTTTTCTAATTGGTCAAATTTATATGTATGCATTTGATCATAATCTAGCCCTCAGCTAGCATCCAATTTATATAGTTACATACCAGGTCAGACACAAAAACCCATAAAAAAACCACAAACCAACCCCAAAACAAACAATAGTTTGACATCACTTGACAACTACTACCTAGAAATAGAATGCTCATACTGGAAGGTGCAAACATCAATGGTCAAAATTATACAAATTTAGAGGCATTCGTCTTCCACTTTCAAGACATACAAGCAGAATATCACTGTTCCAACTGGCTTATTTGCCAAAAGAAAGCACTTCAGTTAAGCTGATTCTCTGAAAAATAGGCTGTGTAAGTGCTGGCTTGGTCACGTTTGTCCTGTTAATTTTCCTTCTTTTCTTGGGCTGGCAATGGATGATTCTGAAAGACCATAGCAGAACAGAGGTTTCAGATGCCTTTGAATTCTCTCTTGAAGCAAATATGACATTTTTTGTAGCCTAGTGTGGATCTGGCTGCTTGTCATTTTCTAATTAGCGGAGAAGATATGAAAGGCTTGTCATCATCACCTGAGCCTTCAATTTAGCTTGAAATGGAACACTCCTAACTATAGAGGATTTTACTAGTTTTGTTCTTTTTCCTTAAACGCATATTAATTTCTATTATAAGTTATGTCATTTTAACTTTAAAAATATTCTTTTGCACCTACTTCTACCGCTTCTAGACAAATTTTTCTTCTTGGTAAGTTAATGGCAGTTTTGTCATAATCATCAGTGGGAATAGAAGTAGTTCCTATAATGTGGCCGTTATTTTAAGCCAAATCTTAATATGTAACAGACAGTACTGTATTGCTGTATTATCTCTTAATTAATTTGCCATAAGATATACTGATAAAAATGTATTTAATCCACTTTGTTATGTGTCAGTTTCAAATAATATTCTATCTCATTATCAGAGTTCTTCCTTATAAAAAATGCAAAACCTTATGCGCATCTAAGAGGTTGTTAACTGTTTAAACACTTTTTAATGCACTAGTCTGATTATCTCAGGGCCTGCTTGAGCACAGGCTAAGTCCTTAAGTAAAGCACTAGTACATGGAGAGCTATGACCTCCATCCCCACCAGAGATTTACTAAGAGCCACCTCAGTGAAACTTTCTTCAGCTGTTTCCATCTTGCGCTGCACAGAGGGAAACCACTGCACTGCAGCAGAGAGACCATCACCCCTACACGCCAGCACAGACAGTATAGACAGGAACCAGAGTATACCACCCCTGCACAGTAGCTACAGCAGACTGAAAGTTTCTCATTAGGTAAAACATGATAGAGCAGACAATACAGCATAAAGATATTAATTCTATATTATATAAATTATATTATAAAAATCTCTATAAATATTCTAATTTCCAGTGAGTGGTTTGGCATATAAAAAAATGCTGGAAAATAGATTATTAGACTTTATATTCCAGGCAACAGGAGACCAGTAACAAGTTTCAAAGAAGAGTCAGGGCTAATCGTCAATGCGAGGTTAGTTGCGATGTTGATGAAAGGGCTGTAAGAGGCCAAGATGCAAACTGAGAGACAGCTGCATTAATTTTGTCACAGTCTAACCAAACAGTTGACAGAAATATCAAGAAAGCTTTATATAAAAGAAAAAGATAAAAAAAAAAAAATTTCCTTCACCTAGTAGAGAGAAAGTATCTGCATCTCTCTATTGTTTGTGGAGAGAAGCTATGGAATGAATTTAGATAAGATGCCTTGTGTTTTAGGCTGTTCCAGTGAAAGGAATCTTAACAATGAATGCTGAAGAAATTTACTCAGTGTTAAAAGGAAAAATGAAAAAAAAAAAGGAGACAGAGATTGCTGTGATACCTCAAAGTAATACCTGCTGACATAAAAAGAAAAGAAGAGGAATGAGAAGAAAGAAGAGGGAAAAATAATGGATGAAGAAGTCAAGAGAAACAACATTTATAAAGAGTAACCACTCAGACGACAGATAGACATTCTTGGAAATGTATCACTTTTAACATTAGTTAATGTAATAATAGTTCCAAATAAGGCAACATGAAATAACACATGAAAAAACCACACTGTATCATAACAGAAGGTAAGTTCAATGACCTATATAATTGGAACATTTTTTCCCAACCCAATGCATAGGCAATGCCTAGGCTGAAAAAATAACATCTAAAAAAGCATACTTTTTCCAAAGACTGTTCAGTAATCTGTGGTTTCCTGAATCAAAGTGGTTTCTAAGAATTTAGAAAATTTAGACTTGTTCAGTCTTTCCTTAAAATTAAGTGTGCTTTCAGTGTTCTCAGCATCCTGAGAGAAGATGTTCCATAGCTTGTATTTTGAAGCAACTCTCTCATAGAATCCTAGAAAACATGAAAATTGAAAAATTAGTTCAACCTCCTGCTCAAGGCAGGACTAAGTTCAAGATATGGTCTCCTTTTGGCCTCTTAGTTTCATCTGATGTCCCATAGTTCTTTCATAGGAAGAGGCAGGGGAAAAGTGGTCCATATTCACCATCTCTAAACTGGTCATAAAAGCCCGCTGTCTTCTCTTCTAGATAATATTTTTTCAGACTAAAGAATTTCAAACCTATTTATAATTCACCCAACTGATTGTTTTCCTACTTTTGAATATCTGTCTTGCCATTCTCTGAAACTTTCATAATACTTTTTTCCTAATGCTTTTTTTCTATATTCTTTTTGAGACTGAAGGGCAAAAAAAACCCCTTAGTATTGAAGAAGTACCTCGAATTTATACAGGGGAATGTTCTAACTCTTGGGAAAAGCAGACCAAAGCTCCTCACCACTACTGTCCAACATACAGCATGAATGCATAATATTATACTGTTTTGTTTTGATAAAAATATATAATATTTGATAAATTTCAGGCATATTTGAATGACCTAATGTTTTCTAGTTCCACTGCTTGACAGAAGAATCATTCTGGAAACTGTCTCTGAGTCACTGAAAGAAACAGATGAAGATTTCTGATATAATAGCAACTACCAACAGGCTTTAAACATCATGATATAATTTCAGACCAAAATACAGCATGATTATGAACTCCGATAGTTTCTATTTCAGATTTAATTTCCTATGTACTCCCTCAAAATTGTAAAGAAATATTTTCATCACAAAAGTGTATATGAACAGTGTTAAGTGATTTAGAAATCATTGAGGCAGTTTTGTCAGCTGGTTTGGCACGATTTTTTGATTCAACTGCTCTGGTCCTTAAGTATCATGCTCTGCTTGTTTTTTAGTGTTATGATGATTAAATGAATATCACAGTATAAAGATATAAACCATGTGAAGTCATAAACAAAGATTTCCACATTGTTGTTTTTCCCACACAAATTTTTGACATTGTATTACGCTGTCATTTTCACCAAAACAGAAATTCTTTATTAATTGATCAATCTGAAACTAATGTATCATTTGCAAGAAATTTTTTTAAGAGCTCATTATGAAATTAAGATATTAAGCTGCTAGGTTACATATATTGTAAACTTTGTCACTGAATGCAATAGAAATAATTACTTGCACTAATTTTCAACTTATTACGTTTTCAAATCAAAACATGAAGTTAACAAATTGTATTACTTTTCCTTTGAAAAAAATGCTAAATTTTATTATTCCAGTTCAATACAGTGTCAGCAAGTTATTAAGTTACCAATACATATATCACTAGGGCCTCTACTGAATACAACAGTTACATTTCCCTATTCTACTTGAATGTTTTCTCCACAGCCCATGAAACTGCTATAGCAATTGCTGATCAAGTAAATATTCAGTAAGTAAACACTCTAAGATACTGCCTAATTGAGAATGAGCGAACAACATCTGCTGAAACTGACTCTAAGGAAGGCATGTTTGTAGTGTCTTGATTAGCCATGCTTGTTAATTCTAATCCTGACTAGAACATTTATTTCTGGAAGTGTTAGTAATAGCAGATAGTAATTATTCCACAGTGAAGGAGAGTGCAAGGGGTCAGTTTCTCATTAAAAAAGGAAAATTAAACATATCAGATTTAAAACAATTTTTCACCTTTTATTTAGCATTATTTTGCAGAAATTATTTCCAACTAAGTTAAATAATTTATGTAGAAAGAGAATTATTTTATCCTTTATAGACAAGAAAGACCTTCATATGATGCATTCCCAATACCAAATGAAAACGTATTAAAACTCTGTTAGACTACATCGTGATCAAACATGCTGGAATATTAGGTCTATTTAGGAAAGAGAATGCTCCTTTCATCATAGTTGCTTCTAGACTACAGAGTAGGTTCTATACCATAAAAATATTAAAGTAAAACCACATTTTGCTGAGGTGAAGTTCTCAATAAAATTATTGATCATAATGTCTATTATGGGTCAAAAGAGTGAAAAATTAATGATAAATTTGTTCTAATTCAATTTCAGTTTCCTTAGTTTTTTTAAAAGAATTGTCACACTTCATAACTCAAGCAAATTTACTAACGATTAAACTGCATGATGCATACAAAAAGCTCTTAATTTTAAAGGTCTAGCTCCATGTAGAGATTAGGTTACAGCTTCATTCTGAGGCAGGTAGTAGACAGAGAGTACCATTGTTCATGTATATTTTTACATATGAGAACCATAATTCTTTATTTTTTGTGAACTAGGGCAGTATGTAAGGATCTTCCCTATCTGAGATATAGTTTGACATATAAATCCATAGTAATCACCTTTAAATCCCATTATGTTTCATGTGGAAAGGCAGAAGTATTCAGAGACTGCCCTATCTGAACTGTCTTATATGTGGGGTTAGTGGTTGGCCGTATTCCTAGAATCATAGAATCATGGAATGGTTTGGGTTGGAAGGCAGCTTTAAAGATCATCCTGTCCACCCACTACCATGCCTGACTAGAAGCTGAACTAGTTCTCCACAGCCACAGACCTCTTTCACTAGATTATCTTGCTCAAAGCCCCATTCAACCTGACCTTGAACACTCACGATTATGCTGCATGCGCCATCTCCTTCATAAAGAATTTCTTCTTGTATCTTAAACTATTACCCCTTGTCCTGTCACTACAGGCCCTAGTAGAAAGTCTTTCTCCATTTTTCTTACAAGACACCTTTTAGTATTTGTAGGCCACAATAATGTCTCCCCTGAGCCTGCTGTTCTACAGGCTAAACCCCAAATGACTCAGCCTTTCACTGAATCACA
>VZSC01011981.1:22629-36357 GCA_013398225.1 Steatornis caripensis
CGTTCCCGCGTGCCGCGCGGCGGCGGGCTGGCTCGGCCGGCCGTGGCGACCGTGACCTCGGTGACCGTGACCTCGGTGACCGTGACCTCGGTGACCGTGACCTCTGCGCGTTTGCCGGCAGCCCAGGGGCAGAGCCCGGAGCATGCGGACGCCGGCAGAACCGCGGCGGGCGCTGGGGGCCCCCTCCAGCCCGCGGCACAGAGCCAGGGGAACCACAAGGCTGAGGAGTCGGATGCAGCCAAAGAGACCGAAGAGCAGCACGGCGAATCGAGCGTGCCCGGCCAGAGAGATCCCAGGCTGGACACGCGTAACGGAGGGGTGATGGGCAAGGACCAGAAGAGCACGGGTGTGGCTGGCCATGGCAGCGGCGTGCAGCAGGGCACCGACGGCCAGGGCAGCAATGGCCACGGCGGCCAAGACAGCGTCACAAGTTACCAAGCCAACGGTCAGGGTGACGGCACCAGTGACCAGGTCCAGGCCAACACCCAGGACAGCAGCAGCAACAGTCACAACAACCAGGACCTGGGTAATGACAAGAACCAGAGCAACAACCAGGACAGCAGCAACCACGACCAGGACAACAGCCAGGGCGTCAGCAACGGCGTAAACCCGGGCAACAGCCAGGGCGGCAGCAACGTAAACCCAAGCAACATCCAGGGCAGCAGCGGCACAAACTGGGACAGCAGCATTAAGAACCAGGGCAACAGCCAGGGCAGCAATGATGCAGACCAGAGCAGCAACACTGAGAACCAGGACAGCAGCATCAAGAACCAGGGCAACACCCAGGCTGGCAACAGCCAGGGCAGCAACGATGCAGACCAGAGCAGCAACACCGAGCACCAGGGCAGCAACATCAAGAACCAGGGCAGTAGCAGCGATAACCAGGTCAAAACCCAGGGTAATCAGTTAGACTCGCTGAGAGATAAAAACACATCACCGCAATCATCTTCCTCCGCCACTGAGGGCGACAGCCTTTTGGAGGACAAAGGAAGCTCCAGAGGGGACGAGGACAGGGCTAAAGGCAGCGGCGATGCCTCNACAGCAGCATCAAGAACCAGGGCAGTAGCAGCGATAACCAGGTCAAAACCCAGGGTAATCAGTTAGACTCGCTGAGAGATAAAAACACATCACCGCAATCATCTTCCTCCGCCACTGAGGGCGACAGCCTTTTGGAGGACAAAGGAAGCTCCAGAGGGGACGAGGACAGGGCTAAAGGCAGCGGCGATGCCTCCTCCTTTAATGGGGAGAGCGGGAAGAGTGTTCCTTCTCCCCCCAGGGACCAGTCGGAGAGCAGCCACTTCTTCGCCTACCTGGTGACCACGGCTATCGTCGTTGCTGCCTTGTACGTCGCGTATCACAACAAGCGCAAGGTGAGCAGCCGCGCTCCATGCCCGGGCTCTCCACGCCTGCCCTGCGGTTTAGGCCCTCCCTCTCCTCTCACCGCTGCGGGTCGGGACCGGCTCGGTTGAAGGCTTTTCCCCTTGCCCTGGCCTCTGCTTCTCACCGATGCCTCCCGCTTGCTGCGCAGTGTCGGTTTGGTTAACGTTAATTTGAGCCTTGGTCCCGGCAGCTTTGGGAGGAGCAGAACGGGTGTTGTAATGGGGCGAGGGGTTGCGTCTCCGTGGAAATTGGGAGGCCTTAGCTATTTTCAGCTGAGAGAGGGGAGAAGGAGAAGATTGCTGAAGTTACCCTGAGTCTCCTCGCTGACCATGAGCTTGCTGTAGCGGGTTGCAGAAGGCTTGTCCTTAGACAAGTCCCGCCTAGCGCAGGGGGATGCAGCTCAAACGACGCAGCCGTCCTCTGCACGTTTTCTTTCCCCCCTGTAAATCTATTTTTGAGGTAGGAGAAAGAAACCAAATCCTTACTGGTTTTCTGCATGTTAGGCGAGCCTCGTTAGCGCCTGCTTTCGATCTCGGGTGGGTTTAAATAGTGGCATTTGCTCGTTTCGAGTGTTTTTTCCAAATGAAGTCTGGTCACTGGGAGGAGGTGGGTGGAGCTGGTCTTTGGCGCTGCGTCTTGTGCGGGGAAAAACCTTGTTTGGTTGTTGCTCTCCCCCTCACCTTGCCCCCGTTTCTCTCTCTGAAGATCATTGCTTTCGCTCTGGAAGGAAAAAGATCGAAAAGTGGTCGACGGCCCAAATCTGCTGATTACCAGAGACTGGACCAAAAGGTAAGGTCTACCCGGGGCGGGGGCTGCGGTGCCTGGTGTGCGCCGTAGATGCGACATGTTGGCTTTTCACACCTAGAAGTGGCCACAAAGCCCCTGCTTGGTGTTGGAAAGCCAATTTTTTTCAGCAAAAACCCCGCTCTTGGTCTGGAAATGGGGTTTTGCCAGAAAGTGGAAGCAATAATGCTGGGAAATGGTGGCAGAGAGGGCTAACGGAGTCGAAGTTTGTGAGCCTCGAGCTCAGCCGCGCTGAAGAATAGCTTGCTTCTGGCTCACGTCACATGTCCAGAGAAGTTCTTAGCAGGGGAAGGGTGGGATCTGGGGAGAGTTCCCTTTCTTCTTCCCCTTCAAACTTTTTTCGCCTCTTGTCCGTGAAGTCAGATGTGCCTGTAGTTACTTTCTGCGATGGAAGAAGAGGCGAAGGAAGGAGACAAGGAAAGAAAACGTTTAAAATTTAAGCTGGAACTTAGTCTTTCAGAAAGCTCTCAGCATTCGCGGGCCCACGGTGGTGGCTGGTTTCAAACGCCGTTAGGGGCTTTGCCCATAAAACCAAAGGTGGTGGCGCCTTGCTGCCAGCTCTGCAGCAGCGCAGTGCGCCCGTGGGAGCGGAAGCTCCGTCCTCTCCCTTCCCCAGTCGCAGCCGTGCCTGGCTGGGGAAGCCGCGTGGGTGCTGCCGAGGCGATTTGCCTGCTCAAGCCTCCCCTTTTGGTCTCGCCAGTGTTTTGGGAATGTTTCCCTTGCCAGGAATTCCCTGACTTGTCCCTGAGGCACAGCAAAGCAGGCAGGCGGCGAGGAGAGCTTGTTTTTTATCTGAGAGCCCATCAGAGACGCTCAGTGCCCAGTGCTTTGTCAGAGCAGGAAAGCGATGCTGAGCTTTCACACCGTTCAGACCTTTCTTTTTGCCTCTCCAGATCTAGATTCCTCCCCGGGTGTTCAGGGGAATAACAGCGGCCGGCGCTGGAAGTGCGGGAATGCTGGGACGCCCACTGCCTGCCCTGCTGGAGCGCTCTGCGTTGTAGCTGTGCTGCTGTGTTCAGACTTCAGACGACGGGGAGAAGGGGAAACGCTTTTAGTTTTGCACCTGCGCCTTGGTAACGTTGAACCCCTCACTTCCTCAAAATGCATTTCTCCTTTCCCAGCCGCCTGAAGATGAACTCTTGCGCGTGGGTGTCTGGCTTCTAGCCTGTGACCCAGGAAAAGCCAGTCCCCAGCGCTTCGCAGAACTTCTGCATCCAAGTGAAATGGGATTTGCCATCTGCTGTACTGACATCTCCTCTTGTGGGAGAAAAAAATACCCAACCCAACCCCAAATTCGCCTGCTAAATGAGCCGCCTGAGCGTTCCCCTTGCAGAGTCACAGAGCTGCCTTGGTGACCAGCACGGTCTTGCGTGAGACGCGGACGTTCTCCCCCTCTGTCCGTCGCGTTCGGATGCTAAAGCTCAGGGCGCGACTGATTGCACTAGCTCGGAAATGGCCCGCTGAGGACCCTGCTGTGACCTGGGTGTTTTCTCTCCCTGGGGCAAGGACAGCGTTCGAGTTCAGCACCCAGATCTTGCCTTCCCTCTGCGTCTTTGGAAACGCTGGAGATCTCTTCGGCCCTTGCATTGTCACTTCAGGTTCCTCGCCTGCATCTCGTGCTCCACGCAGGGCTTCTCCCTCGCAGTCCCGGAGTCCAGGTGTTTGCGCTGAAGGTGCCGGTCGCGGTTCAACGCTGTGAAGGAGGGTACATTAGGCTCACAAAGTTTAGTGCCAAATCGCCGCAGTGTGGTTGCGGTGGCCTTCACCCTGGCAAGTTACTTTCCTCCCCCTTGTGAAGCATAGTTACGTGGTAACGCAAAACGCGTGGCTGTTCTGAAGCGTTTGGGACGAAGGAAACTTGCTGTCCTTCAGACCTCTTCCTCAAAATCGCAGTGTGGAGGCCCCGGAGTATTCGGCGCCACCAAAGGAGCCTCCATCGGCTGTAGAGCTTGCTGTGACTGAGCCCTTGGCATTGGCTCTTGCCGGAGAAGTGCGGCTCCTGCCCGGCTGAGCGGCGAGGTGGCTGCTCGTCGCCTGGGTCGCGCAAGCCATGGTGGCGCCACGCCTGCCCACTGCTGCTCGCCTTGGGAAACCATGGCAGCCCACGGCATGGGTGCTGTCTTTTCTGCCCGGGAGTCGCCACGGGGCATCTCCTCCCGCGCCGGTGACCAACGTGAAAGGGCTTATGCTGGTGCCGGCACGACCTCTTCCCGCTCTCCCACGGCTCCACCAGCCCCGGCTTTGAGGAGTTCTGGGTGGTTGAGTGCATGCGTCAGCAGCTGCCTGCCGCCGAGCCGGTCGCTCCGGTGTTACTGCGGAGCCCTTAAACTGGGGCCTGGGACGCGCTGGCGGTGGTCAAGGCTGCAGAGTTCAGAGTTCGTGAGTTACAGCTGTGAGGTTGTCTTTATTCTTGTAGTTCTCCTCCAAAGATACTTGTTTGAGACGAGATGTTTCTGAAGAGGACGTGAAGTGCCTGGCTCGAGCTTTTGGTTTTTGTTTTTGTTTTTTTTGGGTTTTTTTCAAATATGGGCACAAAAAAATCTGATGTGAGGCACCTAGAGCAGGGGTACCCGTCTGCGCCCGCAGCTCATGCCAGCTGTACGCAAAGTCGCCCTCTCCGTGTGCTCGCCGACTGTGCGGGAAGAATCCCGGTGGCGTTCGCTTCCCCCCGGCTGGCTGCGAGAGCGACTTGTGGGGCCAGGCTGGCCTTTTTCCAGCCTTCCGGAGGCCGTGAATGGTCGGTGACCTGCCCTGTGGTTGCTGGAGACAGTCGCGTTTGACGAGGACAGAGGCGTTGCCGTGTCTGGACGCGGAAGCTACAGCTGTGGTGTCCTTTTCTTCCATGGTGGTTCCCTGCTAAGAGGAGAGAAGGGGCTTGACCCTCTCCGGAAAGAAAAATCCGCTTTTTGCTTTTCTTTTTGCTGGCTATTGGCAAGCGCAGAGCAGGGGGACTCCCCTCGTGGCTTTAAATAGCTTTCAGGGTTTCTGTAGTAAACTTCTCTGATGTGGCAAGTACTCGCTGGAGGTGTTTGGGAGAGCAGGAGTGTGAGGTGGAGGGAGGGGAACGGAAAGCGAGGCCGGGAACAGGACCCTCGGGGAAAGTGTGCCTTTGGGAAAGGGTGGGAGCTCCCGCGGCGGGGCTCGCTGCGTCGGAGACCCCACAGGAGAGGGCTGAGGCTCGCCGCCGCGGCTGATCCCCGCACAGGATGCGGGGTGCGAGGGGGGTGGGCTTTTGTCCGAGGATAGTGGGGAGGGGGGATGCTCCAGCACGCGCGGTACCGGGTGCGTCTGAGCTGCTCGCTCTGCCGTTTGGGGAGCGTGTGCTGCCGGTTTCCTGCTTCCGCCTATTCTTTTTTTTTAAACATCACAATAATTGGCGAAGGTTTGTTTTCCACATCCACTTGCTTTTCTGCCCTGCGGGCTTTTTCAAATGCCAGTCAGTCCTCTGCCCACGCGAACGGCGTTGGAAATCCCACCCCCGTGGCCACGGTTGACAGCGAGCCGAAGCGACGGGAGTCCTCTGGAGAGCAGCGCCGTCGCGCCTCGGCCGTCGGGTTCATAACGAGGACGTGTGGCACGTCCCGGTGGGAGCTGTCGGTTTGCTTGGTGCCCAGCGCGGGCTCTGGCAAAACGGAAACGCCCGGGAAGCGCGGGGTTCGGGGAGAGGCAGAGCTCAGGGCAGGCTAAATCAGGGTGGGGGGTTCCCCCCAAATCCCCCCCTGCCCCGCGGTCCCCGCGTTCCGCTGTAATTGTCCGGGCTGCGTGGAATCTCTGGGATTGACTCCCCGTTTGTGGATGGCTGTGGCGTTTGCGCTTATGCAGTGTGTCTCGGGCGGGCCGAGGTGCGCGTAGCCTTTTCCCTTTGGGCGCTGTGTGTTCTCGAGCAGGTGGCGCCGGTCAGTGTGTAGGGGTTTGCCGCATGTGACCACTTCTAGGCCAGCTGCCTTGCCGGTGTGAATCAGCAAATGGTTTGTTTTCTGCTGCAGTGAAACGCAAGTTGCTTTGAAGGATCAGAATTTTTATATTTCTTAGTATTTTTTTTTGTTTTTTCTGTGTGGTGAAGTCAATAAATGGATTTAAGAAAAACAAACAAGCAGTTTTCACCTTTCCTGTGCGTGTTCTTTTCATGGTCTCCTTTGGAACCTGGTAACACCGGCGCAGGCTAGTTCCTCTTTGTGCAAAAAAAATTAAAAAAAAAAAAAGGTTTTAAGAAACAGAGCCCCGTCTGAGCCGAGCGTTTTGTCGTCAGGGCTTGCAGGGGCTCGATTTGCAGGTGCAGACTTGGCCCTGGCGTGACCGACAGACCCTGCGGGCGGAAGCAGCCGAGACAGGTTTCAGCCGAGAGCACATTTGAAATGTTTCGGTCCGCTTCGCGATCGCGCCACGTCGGCGGCCCCGTTCCTGCTGACCGGCTCAGTCCCCATAGCGAGCCGGGGTTGTTCGGGACCTGACCTTAAGGCAGAGTTTGAACTGCGTTTAACAGAGCCTGGCCACAGAGCTCTCGCGTTGCTGCTTTCTCCCGCAGGGAGGCTCCGAGGAGGACGCAGCCGGATCCCAGCACAGCCCAGCTCCTGTGAGTGGCGGAGACTGGGAGAGACTGGGAAAGCCAGAGCCCGGTGGTGCCACCACTGTTCCCCTGTGCCCCCTGCTGCCGCCTGGCCGGCCCGGACACAGGAAGAGAAGGTGCAGTGGTCAGCGGCAGGTGATGAGGGCGCTTCTGGGCAGCGTTTGCTGCTGCTGGATGGAAGAAGCTTTCCCCTTTTCCCCACTTTTCCCCTAAAAGGAGCAAATCCACCCTCCTGCACTCTCCTCCAGCGTGGCTGGGCCCGACCGCCTGGCAGCCGGGGGGGAGGGAAAAGGGAAGGCGCTCGTTTCCCTGCTGGTGGGGCTGCCGAGAACTTGGGGGAGGAAAAACGGCTGGAAGCGGGGGATTAAAATGAAAATTCTGTTTGGCTGCGCATGGGGCTGCCGCGTTGGGTGCTCGTCCACCCTTGCCGCGAGGAGGAGAGCGCCTGCTCTGCTGCGTGCGTTACAGTGATTGTACGGCGAAGCGGCTACTGAACTGTGTGCTCCGAGAGCCCTGGGGCCCCTCGCTCTGCTGCGCCCTGGTTCAAGCATGCGTGAAGGTCGCCAAACTTTTATTCCTGCAGGTAGGGCGAGCGTGGGGGGGTGGAGCGACCCTGCGGGCCCATCGGGAGAGGCCGCGGCGTGTGCATCCCTGTCGCACGTGCCGGGACACGGTGAGCGCCGAGCATGGGTGGTGTTGGTGAGTCAAAGTCCAGGGGTGGAAAAGTTGCGGACTGAAAGCGAAATGACCTGCCAGGTGGGTCGGGCTCTGTTTATCGGATCTGAAGTGCTTGCGGCTGTGCCGAGGAACGCCGGTACGGACGGAGTTTGTACGAGAGGCCCGCAGGGTGGGGGCTGCGCAGGTTTAACGTGAGCTTTGTGCACGAGCGCGGGGCAAAACTCGGCGCGCTTTGGGGCTGGGGGTGCACCAGTCCCGTCCCTGCGCTCTGCATGGAGACGCTCGGGCTCCTTTCCTGGTGTGGCCTTTGTGCTGCTGCTTGGTACCAAAGAGACCGTGGGAGGAGAGGACCCTGAGCGAACGCACGAGGCCCGCACAGGGTCCCAGCCCGTCCCTCTCCACTCGCATCCTGCATTCCCCTCTGCCCTTGCTCACGGAAGAAGGATGCTCGTGGAGGCCCAGTTCCCCGTCGTGAACTCAGAACCACCTGGAGCAAACGCTCCCAAACCTGTTCCCCAACCTCTGCTCCAGGTCCCAAGCTGACCCCCAACCTGCGAATCCACTAATCGCCCTCTACTTTATTACTATTTCTTTAAAGCCTCGAGTTCTTAGGCAGCCTCAAGAGCAAACGGCGCAAACGCGAGGTGATCTTTGCAGTGGGGCAGCGCTATTTTCGTTATGGGTAGGGCACCGGCCGGGTAAACACACTGAGCTTTGCCTCTGTAAGACAAAGGTCCGGGGCTGTGAAGGTTTGTTTAGATAAAAAAAAGAAACAAAAAAACCCCAAAGAAACCAAAAGGGTTGAGGTGGCGCTTGCGAGGTCGGAGCTCTTTCATGTACAAAAACCGGGGGCAAGCGGGTCTCAGCGAGCCGTGGGCAGCCGTGGCGGGGGGCGCTGCTGCGGGGCATTGGGCCATCGCTGCCGGCATCGGACGTTTGTGCTCTGCAGAAGGCCCCGCGCTGAGAGCTGCCCGGCTGCGCTCGGCTCGTTGAAGCCTCCCCCGGCAGCTCCGGCACCCCCCAGGCAGAGCCGCTCGCCATTGCACGGGCGTTTTCTCGTGGGTTTGTTGTAACATGGCCTTGTTTCTCCGCACCTGACGGGGCTTCTCTCAGCTAGGCCGCTGCTCGTCGCCCCCACATGGGGCTTCCCTGCAGAGCCGGCAGCTCTCAAACGCCGGCTGCCTCCTGCGCCCCGCGTGCCGAGAAGGGGAAGACCTCCTGCAGCAGGTTGGTGATGAAGCAGGGCATCTCCTTGCAGCCCTCGTAGGTGCCCCTGGCCTGGCAGCAGCAGGCCACCTGCCAGTTAATGCGGGTCAGGAGGCGGTTGAGGGCCAGGTGACGTTCCTCGCCCTTCAGGACCGTGAGCAGGGCCTGGAGGAACATGGATCCGGAGACGTTGAGGAAGGCCACGTAGCCTGCAGGGTACAAAGGACAGAGAGCGACGTTGGCTGCGCCGTGGTGGCAGCGCTTCCAAACAGAAACGCTTTTGGCCGCCGTTGGCGTGTCAGGGCCGTGCCTTACCCGGGCTGCAGGCAAACATCACGACGGTCTGGGGAGGGAGGGCGAGGCAGATGGAGAAGGAGTCCGGCTCGCGCTCCGGCTCGGCCTGCCTGCTGTCACACTCCACAGCCACCCCTAGGTCGAAATTTTCGCCCTGGCAAGCCTGGGGGCAGAACGGCCGCCGTGAGCTCCCCCATGCTCTGCGCTCTCCTTTGGGCCCAGCCCCGGGGCGAGCCTGAAGCTCCTGGGCTCTCTGGGGGCTCCCTGCGGACCGGTAGCCCTCCCTGCCGCCCCGAGCCAAGCCTGCAACCCAGCCCGCGGTGCAGAGCCCCTCCCAGCCCCCATTCCTGTGCGCTGCAGCCCCGGCGCGGTTCCTCTCCCGCCTCCGTGCCCTTCCCATCTCACCCGCTGCTGCCCAGCTTTGCCGAGCCTCCCTTCCCGACATGCCTGGGGCTCGCTCCTCTCTTCCCTACGCGTTTCTTGCAAGCCTGCTTCCCCTTCCCCTTGCGTTTACCCCTCCCCTGCACGTGCGAACCCAGCGATACGCCTGCGAACGCTGGAGTCCGCCAGGGAAGCGCTGGCAGAGGTTCCCCTGGGAGCGCAGCCCGCGGGCAGCCCAGCTCCTGCACCGTCCTTTATTCTCCGTGATGGCTTGGGCCTTCCTGCAGGGACGGAGGGCCGCGACAGTGCTGGGGAGGCGCTGAAGCTCCGAGGGCGCAATCCACCCCGCCACGGCTGGTCCGCATTGCAGCAGGAACCTCCCAGCGCTGGGGGAGTGGGGGGCAGCCCCTCGCCTCCCCCTGCGCCAGCTCCCCGCCAAACGCCGGTGGCGAACCCTCGCTCGGGCGGCGGCCGGCAGGGTCTGGCACTGGGCAGCCCGGAGAGGTGGACGGAGGCCCCCGGGAGCCGTGGCGCTGGACGCCCCCGGCCCTGCAGTGTCTCTTCCGCGAGGGCAGCGGTGGCGGCATGCGTGCGGGCTTTGCCGCTGATCGAGGGGCCTGGACCAGAGCCTGGGTTTGCTGCCTCGGCTGGGGGACGCCCCCACCTGTTGCTGCTCCCCAAGCAGCGGCCGAGCCCTTTGCCAGGGGGAAACAAATGCCGCGAGCGATTTGCGCTTGCTTTCGGGTGAAAAGCTTTCTGCGTATTCAGGTAGCGCTCGCAGAGCTCGCGCCAGCTGCTGGCGCCTGTCCCGGAGCCGGATTATTTGCTCAGCGATCGAATCCTCCCTGCCAGACCGGCGTTAAAGCGTGCTTCCGGGGCTGCGTTCCTGCCGGGGCCTCTTCCCGCTCCCCCTCCTCGCTGCCTGGGAGCCAGCCGGCGGCTTCATTTCTTTTTTTCCCCGCTCCAGCACCAGTGCCCAGCTGGGCCCCTCCCAGCCCTACCCCTGGCGCTCGCTCTGCCCAAGTGCCACGGTGCCAGTGCATGAAGGCGGCTCTCACCGACACACCCGTGCGCCGGCGGTGTCGGGCAGCGGTGTTCGGCCCCAGCAATGGCACGCAGCGTGGCAAAGCACTTGGTTTGGCCCAGGCTGGGCCAGAGGCTGCAAAGCACCAGGAGAAGCGCTCCGGTCCCGAGGGACGGGGAAAAGCCCGGGGCGGTTCCCTGGAGCGGGGACGCGCGTCTGGGTGATGGGGACGGGGGGGAGCTCGCGTGAGCAAGGAAACCTCGAAATCAGTGAAAGCGTGGCAAAAGAGGGGTGGAGGGTTGTGGTGGGGAGCGACGAAAGGCACGAGGTCTCGCACGGATGTCGCAAGATCCACGATTAAAACCGACCCAGACCAGCAGCTGCCTTGAGCCTGGTGCTTGTGCTGGTCTAATTCTGCACAACCTTAGGAAAACAGGGATCAGATTATCATCCAGCAGCCATGTTACCTGGATAAAGAAGATTTTGGGTATTTTGGTGAGCACCGGGCAATCCTCCAAGGATAAAATCTGGAAAATCCGGGTCAGCTTAACCGGCTCCACGTCGCAACCAAATACGATGCCCTCCTTGCCGTGGCTGGAGATGATGGTCACAAAGTACTCCCCGTGCTCACAGCAGCACTCTGCAATGACACGGCCAAAGCCGGGCCTTCGGCATCGTCACGGCGGGCTGCGGAGGGGCTCGGACCGAGAGGTGGGGAGCGGGAGGCAGCTGGGCCGAGGGAAGGGGAGGAGGGGGCCGGGGCTGGCAGGGGCTCACGTACCTTGCCGGTAAAGGTCCTCTATCTCCTTGGCCGTCTTGTTGTACATCAGCTTCACCGTGTAGTTGAGGTGTGAGAGCACCCTGGAAAGCTCCTCCGCTTCTCTCCTGGCTCCTTTGCGCGTCTCGAGCACCACGGCGCCGTTGCTGCTGCAGAACTTGGTGTTGACGATGATGAGAGCCCGGCTTTGCCGCGGCTGGGCCATGCTGGGATGTCCCCTCGGCTGGGGAGCGGCCTCCAGCCCCGCAGCGCTCGGCTAGCAGTGAGCCCTGCGTGCTCCTTTGGCAAGTCCGGGAGGGCATATCCTGCTCCGCTGGCTGACTCAGCACCAGCGTGGCTGATGTTCAAGGGCAAGGCGGGAGCAGAGCCCGGTCGCCTGCCCGGGGAGCGAGATGGCACCTGGGCGTCAGTCACGGGGAGAGGAACGGGCAAGGGCTCGGGCTCAGCCCCGGCCCCGGCCCCAGCCCCAGCTGCGGTGGGCACTGCCGGCTGCCGGAGGGCCGAGCTGGCGCCATTCGGCCCGGTGCTTACGGAGGAGGGAAGAACAGAAAGAGGGGATTATTGTGCGAGGGGTCGGCGGGGTTGGAGAGGGCCAGGGCACGGCAGTGCCTGCGTCTGGGCAAGCACTGGGAGCGGCCACGCAATCCCTCCCTGCCCGAGTCCTGGCTTCCCCAAACGCCAGGCCATTGCTGCTTCCCAGCGCCAACCGCGGGGAAAACAGCCCCGTGCGGGTTCGCCCGCGAGCGAGCTCCTGCAGGGCTCCTTGGCCGGAGCTCGGTGTTGCCCGTGCGCAGCCGTGCCGGCTCCCCGGGAGGCGGCAGGCCCGACCAACCTGGGTTTACCCACTTCGGGTCCCCGCTGCCAGCACCTCTGCAATTATTCCTCCCCAAACACCAGCGGGTGCAGGGTGAGCCCCCCGTGTCACCCTCGCAAGGACAGGGCCCCACTGCATCCTCCCCCCCAAACTTGCCCGCCGGGAGTGCCGAAAAGCAGCCCCCTCGCGCCCCGCTAGCCCCAGCCCTGCAGAGCCGCGTCACAAGGTGCACGTCACGAGATGGCGACGATGATTTCCTTTATTGCCCGTCTCACGTGCTTCCCGAGCTGCGTGGAGAGGGCTCTGATCATGTTCCCAAGATTTTCCCAGCAGACAGAAAGGACAGAGGGGGGTTGGTTTGGTTTGGTTTGGTTTGGTTTGGTTTTTTTTACATTGCTAAGGGTGTGCGTGTTCGCACCGTCACACGTCTCCGGGCGACGCGGGGCACAGCAGCACTGAAATATTGGCAGCACTGCGGGGCCGCATCACCATCCTGCTACTCTGCCAAGGCACATGACTTTGAAAGCACCGTTCAGCTGGTAAAGCGCCGTTGCTCTTAAATAGCTTTAAACCTGGCTTAAATCCCTTCAGGCCTGGCCTGGGCAGGTGAGAAGGGCCCGCTTACTGCACCGCTGCACGAGCCTGGAGCCGGCTCCTTCCCGAAGGGCGGTGTCCGTGAGCCTCTCCCAGGCGCCTCTGTCAACGCAGTGACGAGGCTTGCGCTGGCCCTCGCTCAGGAGCAGCCGCTGCCCGCACAGCATCTCGCAGGGCTCTGCCAAACCTGCCAGACGCTGCCTGGCCGAGCCCGGGCACGGCCCCGTCTCGGGGTGGTGCTGCTTCCTCTGCCCTCAGCCGCCAGGGCTGCCGAGTCCCACGTGGAGCTTTGGGAGCCCCACGGAGCTTTGGGAGCCCAACCCGATGCCAAAGCTGCTGCCTCAAAGCGGGGGAACCCCCCCGGAGGGAATCACTGCCCTGGACCCAGCGGGGCTGGGGGCGCCGGCCAATGCTCTTCCAAGGGCCGCGGCAGCTGGCGGGCACTGGCGGGCACCCAGCGACCAGGAGGAGCCGTTGGGTGCTGCCTTCCGGGGCAGCCTAGCTTTTGGGGTGGCCTTGGCCTCGACTTCTCGCTGCTGTGCGCGACAGCTCTGGGAGACCCCCGGCCCACGCCGGGAGAAGGGGTTTGCCCCCAAAAGGGCAGCTGCGGCTCGGCGCTGGCGTTTACTCGCTGGCGGTGGGCGTTGTGGTGGAGGGAGGTGAGCTCGGGTCGGGGAGAGCCGAGGTGGCTGGAAATGGGAATGGCACCTTCCCGGCCTGGAATCCTTTGGCTTCGCGTTAGGGAAGGGTGCACTAGGGTGGTTTGCAGCAGGAAATAAAGCACTGGGGGTGCTGGTGGGGCAAGGGAGGCCGTGGGCGGGCAGGCGCAGGTGTCAGTCCCTCTTCTTGGCATTGGCGGCCTGCGTGCGCCTCCGCAGCCACATCATGTCGATGTAGAGGTTGCGCTTGAGGACAGCGCTGGCGCAGATGAAGGCTCCTTGCAGGGCTCCCGCGAAGCCCGCCAGGCACAAATCCTGCCCTGGGAGAGCACAGGAGGTGGCGCTGGCAGCGGCCGTGCTCCCCCACGAGCAGCCAGCGCTCTCTGTCCCCAGCCCCAAGCACCGTCCCCCTTCCCGCTGCCCCANTTCTTGGCATTGGCGGCCTGCGTGCGCCTCCGCAGCCACATCATGTCGATGTAGAGGTTGCGCTTGAGGACAGCGCTGGCGCAGATGAAGGCTCCTTGCAGGGCTCCCGCGAAGCCCGCCAGG
>VZSC01011982.1:0-35000 GCA_013398225.1 Steatornis caripensis
ATTAACTCTATCATAGCCGAACCCAGGACACTGGCCAACACAAGCATTCAAATTAAAATTATTTTCTTTCAATGTTTTTACCTTGTCATATTTACATTGATAAGACTAACACAATGAATGATCGAACTGCTCATGTTACTTGGCCACTTATTTGAATTGTAGCACTAGAAATTTCTACAATGAGAATTTTTCAGGTGGTGCAAACTATAGTTTGTTGCTTCCTAAGGAATAGGGGAAAGAAAAAAACTAATAAAAATATTATACTGAGATAACTTTTTAAAGAAATAGTTTCTATAACTTTTCAAACATGAAAAAAAGAGGGAAAATATTTTGAAAGGTTAATTTCTCCTTTAATCTTAAAATCCCTTACTCCTGCACTAGGAAGATTCTGTAGTTTGGATAACAGTGCCAATGCATTATTTGCCAAAAAAAAGTATTTATTTTTTCAATACATGTGCCTGCTTTCTGCCACTCCAGTTTCCATCCTTTTTCACTTGGAAATGATAAATTTTGAGAGAAGGGAGAAACCAGTCACATTTCCAGATCTTCTCCAAGGGCACTTTAGTATGCCACTGTTGTCCCTCTGCTATCAGCAAAGATTTTATATGAAAAAAAAAAGTTTAACAATCACTGTGCAGCAAAAATTCATTAGTAGATTTTGGTGCCTACAGGTGCAGATATGCTTAGGTATTTGTGTTCATTTTAAGAATGGTTTCACAGTGGTAAAGAGTAGCTACATTAGCAGTATTTCTGGTAGAAAGATTGAGAATATTGTAGAGAACACACAGACTGAATTACAGTCTTAAAAGTGAATGAACAAGTTCTCCCACTGGTGGGTGAAAAAGAAGTAAGTTTTAGTATTCTTTTCATGGACAATATATATTTTTTACTGTTTTGCTAAAGTAAATCCTTCATACTTCATTACTTACTAGACTGTATAGTTCCATACACTAGGAATATTTCCACATTTCAGGTGAAGATGATATAATTGTATTTTAATGAAAACATGCAATACTTAGACTATATTACTTTTGCCAAATGAACTATTAGACATTTACAAGTATACCATGAACTATTATGATAACAAAATTATACTTGTCAAACAAATGAATAAAGTCATTTTAAGACACGTTTCTCTGTTTTTATTTGTGTTTGTTCACTTACTTACTACATTAAATCATAAAGCATAGTAATCTGTGATGGAATGTCCACCCAGTGTGAATTACTAGATTTTTAGTGTACATATCTTATGAGATTGGGGTTTTTTTTGTTTCTTTTTTAAAATTACTTAACTACTAAAAGCTTTGGTGATATCAGGACAAATACAATAATGTCTAAGTTTCTCTTACAGACTACAATTTAGTTTGATTTCTGGTCACAGACAAAAAGTCAGGTTCCATTTTGTCATATCTGATAACTCATCTTGATGAATTTAATATTATGGATCTCTCACTTCTCTCAAAACAGTGCAATAATGAATGTTTGTGGTCATGAGTAATGAAGGAAGAATCTGTGATACTGTCTGTTGGAAGGAAAGATCTAGTTTGCAAGATTATTTCTTTATGATATTAATTTTATTGTCATGAACTCCTGTGATTATAAAATAAAATGCTAGAAACGATTCAGCAGAAAGCCTGAATCAAATTCTCTGATTCCCTCAGACAATTTTGTTGATTTTAAGTATGATTCCTGTGAACATATATGACAATTAATTTATTAGAGAACTGGGAGAAAATATGCCAACAAATATTTAAGAAGTAGCTGAATATTCTTGTTCAAACAGTATGTTTCTTTTTACTTTGTTAAAAAATGGAGGGAAGACACTTGGTTACTTACATACCTATGATTAAAGAATGTGTCACGGTTTAAAGCTGGGCTGGCTATTAAACAAATGGCAGACGTTCTTTGTTAACTCCCTCCCTTCCCAAAATGGAGGAGAAAGAGAAAAGCAAAAGAGACTTTTGGGTTGGAAAAGTTAAAACCAGCTTTAATCTAACTACAAGAATTGTGTATTATAATAATCAGGAAAAAATAACAATGAAATATATATAAATATGCACAAAGCCGATATCAAGCTCCCCCACTGATGACAAATATGTCACATGGATACTGCAGGGCACACCCCAGGAAAGTCCCAGACTGTACTCAGCAGCAGGCAGGAGCTGGATTCAGGATCAAAAGTAGAATAATTGGATAAAGTCCTCCTCAGATCCTTAAGCAAGGAGCTGGGTAGAGTTGGAGAGCAGCACCCTGCAACATCACCAGTACCCCCACTAACAGCCCCATACTGGGCTTAAACAGGCTCCTGGGCCATGGGTGTGGGCAGAAGCACCAGGTGAGGCTGTTTAGGGCCATTAGAGCTCATTAGTGCTCTGGCCATAAAGGGAGAGGGAGTGACCCTTGTGATCCGTTGTCTTTATTTTGAGCATGATGTGTATGGGATGGAGTACTGCATTGGGGTCAAACCAGGACAGAATGTTTCCCAGATTTTGAAAATCTCTCTTCAACTTGGTAGCTGTTACTTCATCAGAACAGAGTGTAGATGGAATATAACTAATTCAATAAAAATACAAGATTTGAAATTTTAAACTAATGATTGAAATTTGCAGAATTAAATTATCACCAGTGCAAAATTACTTTATTGGAATTGCACAGTCTGAGTATAAGAATCTACAAGTATCTTGAATGGGATACTAAATAACAAAAGGAAAATAATGGCTTGGCTGGAAATTCAACTTCAGAGCTCTTAACCAGCTTTTGGTTGGTTGTCCTTTCACTCCTTAAATAACATTTTGTTTAAAAACTCCAAATTTTCATGTTAGGAACTTAGGGCAGCCCATTTGTCATGTGTACGCGAAAGTTCTCTTGTATAAGGCAGAACATAAAATAGGTAGTTTCGTATCTATGAAATGGCACATTTCTCTGTGCTATGTAAACAACAGATGATTGTGAGAAGCTAATTGTGATCCATAGTGATGCCGTTCTTACTAGCCAGAGACAAGCATATTCATTAACCTTGACAAAGCACTGCTAAATGACATCTTGAATTTGTCTGCCAATATGGGCTACAATTATCAAATCAATTGGCTTTGCAGAAAATCAGTTCCTATTCTTCTACATGGCTCTTTTCTGTTGGCAATACCTGTGCAATTTTGGCCTTGCCAAATCCTTCTTTGATGGGGGAGCTCCCCAGGATTTGTTAAGAAGGCATTATTTTCAGAAACGTAGCTTGAAAACAAGGATCTCAAAATAAAAGGAACATTATTACAAAATACAAACTAAGTTCAATATTCACATGTCCAATTCCTAGCATCAGTTATTTTGCATGGTTTCTGCATATGGAGACTGAAAGCTTCATTCATGACTGGGAAAATAATGAGGTTGAACAAACATGATTTTCCCCTCCTAAACAGGTCAATTGCAGTTGTTTCTTAGAATGGTAATTTTATACTTTTATGACAGGATGTACAGGTCTGCAGTTTTTACTTACAAGTAAACTAATTAATCAATAGATAATGAAAGTGAGTGATAATTACTGTCTCATAGCAATGGATCGCACTGCAGTTCTTCATGGAAATTTTTTATAATTTCAGAAAGTCATTACTGAAGTTACCTGCTGCTGTAAACCTTCATCCTTGTTTAAGAACTCTTAAATGGTTGTAATATGTTTACTTAATCTCTATCTAGTTCAGTGTGGAATATTTAAAAGCTTATTTGGCATACAATATTGAGATGGCAATCATGAAACATGTCCTTGGTTTTTTAGTCATTGTGGTAGAAAGTTCATCTGGGATAGTAGGATTATTTTACTTTATTCTGTAAGTGCCAATCTCAGTTTAATGGTTTTACTGTACTTTTGTTTGAGAAGCATATTTTTTTCTTCCTGATTAATCTTTGGATAACTTTTTAAAAAGCATTTAACACTCATATTGAAATTTTTTGTCTTCCCTTGACTACTATCAGCAGCCTGCTTGCCTTCCATGGTGCTCAGTCAGCATTTTCAGATTCAGCACTTTCTGTCATTGATTGATAGAAGACACTTCTTTCCCAGTTACTGAGTCAGACACATCAGGGAGAGACAGACAGGCTGAAGAAGAAAATTTAATCAAACAAAAGTAATTTAGATCTAGAATTCAATACTAAAATCTGCTACAAAGTATATAAAATTTCTAAATATTGCTTGGTTGATAGCAAGTATTTAATGCAAAAATTTAAATGAGAGTACTCTAAAGCACACATTTTTAAGAATGATCGCACAATTTACAAAACAAAACAGTGAGTCATAGGGGCTGCATTTATTGTCATTATATTAAAAAGTGCTTTTGATTTTACCATATTGTAACTAAGTATGCCAGCAGTGAATTTGGTACACAGCACGCACTCTTCACACTGATGATTCAATTAACATGTAGTGGCTTTTAATAAATGGGTTAGTGAACTCCATCTAGATCCTAGTAGAAGTATGTTTCATGAATCCAATGGTAAAACAATGCGATAGTCAACACAAAAATTTCAATAAAAACCTGTGATAAAACTGCTTTCTCATTCTGAAGGAACCATTTCATTCCCTAGGGAAAGGGAAAGGGAAAGCAAAGAAGAGACAATGATCACTGCAGCTAGATTTTTGCTGTTGAGCTACTACAGTTCTTTTATTGTACCTGAAGGTTTGGTTCACTATTTTCACAGCAACCTTAAAAAGGTCAATAAATATTTCCTGCTGTTCGTTCAGTCCAAATATCTAGTTCTCATCTCACCACTAGTAGCATAATCTTCTGTTCTGCAAACATCATCCCTTAACTTGACCATTGGAGCATACTTTTTCTGAGAGAAATCCAAAATTAATTTACATTCTAAGAACTTAAGAAATTTTGCAGGAATCCACAGGATTGTTAAGAATTTTTTTTTTTTATTAAACGTATACTTGGAAAAGGAAGCTTCTCTGTCCTGTCTAATATGTACAAATAAAGTGTATGGTATTCTGATTTCTCAGTCCAAGTAAGTGCAAGAACAGTGTCTTGTATTCTTTACCACCACTGACCAACTTTTCTGCACCTTTTAACATCAAGGAAAGCCCTTGAGGGAGCAGGATTTAAAAACAATTTGCCTTTCTGTGCAAATTTAGAAAATACTGTTTTTTTCTGATTTAGTAGGCAAGCAGTAATGTTAAATTTTTGAAAGCTATTTTTATTGTTTCATTTTCTCTCTATCCAAGATCAAAATGGAATTCAGTACTGTTCTAGTTTTGTTGATATTTCTACTGTAATATCTTGAAATCACAAGGTAAGCACTGTTAGCTTTTGAGAAAAATAAAGGGAAGTCATGGTTAATAATCCAGATATGCTTAAATGTCTCTAGATACAAGTTTGTTGGCTGTATGTAGATTGACAATTGGCTTTAGGATAAAGCTTTCAGTTTTGAAATAGTTCTCAGCAGATATATGCATGTAGATCTGCCATAGAATGTATATTTGTCTTGTTTTATGTTAGCAATATGATTCTCAGTTATTTTATAAATGTCCATTGCAAGTTGTTTCCAAAGGACTTTGAAATGTTACCCATCTTCAAGGCACTGTCTTCATAGACAGGTTCAAGTTAATCTTTTAGAAACTGCATACAGAGAAAGGATTAACCCTTTGTGCTCCTCTAAAAATCCATATTAATTATGACTGCTACCAAGAGGAGAGTTGATACTTGATGTAAATGAGCAAAGAAGAGTTTGGATTGTTTTCAGTTATAGACAAAAAGAAGTTTAGGCTAAATTTCCAGATTATTTGTGTCTTTTGGATACATAAAATCTGCCAGATTCTGCATGAATGCAGAGTTTTATCATCACTGAGTACTTTTCAGGAGCAGGATTTAAGATTACGGAGGGTCAAATTCTATGGTCTGCTCTGTCTGATTTATTCCTGGTGCTTTCCTGAGTCTATGTGATATGCTTACTATCCATGTACATTAATGTTAATGTTCCTAGGACCTGTTCTGATTTATATTTACATAATCTATCTATACTGATAGATTATTTAGATGCAGTGAAGTACATTCATCAATGAGTACAGTCTTGTCAAGTGTGATACAGAGGTCCATTTGGCAGCAGGGTAGATTTCAGATTCAAAGTTCTTAAACAAGAAAAAAGCAAGGCAGAAAAAACTTCACGGTAATACAAAATCACTTCTTATAAACACATTTGCATTAAAATGCACAATAAGCCCAAACCACAATAGACACAAAATGCAACAAAATACTCAACAACAAAATCATTAAAAACAAACAAGCTAAGCAACAAAATGAGTAAACAACAATTAGAGCATTTAACAAGCAGGCATAGATGGTCTGAGCTCCTAAGCTTTATATTAGGCAATGACAATTTGAGCTTTAGAATGTTTTCATCTTCCTGCCACTTCCAATCTTACTGCTGAATTCTACATGATGTTAAAATTTATCTTGTGAGATAGCACTCCCAATGTGGATTTTAAAAAATACAGTAATGAATAACCTTATTTTAGCACCTTACGCATCTTTCCAAGCAGATGAACCAAAATCATGTCTGTGTACTCAATCTAGATGATTTCAGATGATCATTGCTCAAACTTCTACTCTCTCTTGGTCAAATCAACTCATTAACTTTACTGTACTTCTGCCTCTGTATCAAACATAATGGTCTTTTAAAAAATCTTTATTGTTTCAAACAAAGCAAACTCTGTGGTGTGGTATTTTCCAAATGTATGGAATAAGGACACACTGTTCTTTTAGATTAAATCTGACCATGTAAACCTGGTCTTCCTGAGTGGCCCTAAGACCGGTAGGTGCTGATTGCTGATGTTGTGTCACAGCATCCTGTCCCTCCACTTCATAGAGCTATATGCTAGAACTATATGCTGCTGCCAGTTTCTTGACACTATCTGCTCATAGCAGATTTGCAGGGCCCATAGGCCTCCATTGCCCTTCTAAAATATTTTTACTCAAATATAATTCAGCACAAGCTTTGACAGTCAATGGTATAGAGCATTTCTCTTTCTGCTTCTTGCATGTATTCAAGACTTCATATTTAGATCAATGCTTTATTCATTAAAATAGTCTGATAGCCTATAGTCAATAGCCTAAATATCCAGGATATCCAGATTCCTGTTTTCAGAGGGGGTCATTTCCAACATAATAAAAAGCAGTAGACAAGGTCTCAGAATATTGCCTTTCATAATTTAGATTTATACTGATCCATTCGGTCTAATCTTTCAGCCCTGTAGGATTGATATTAGAAACTGCAGGAAAAAGATAGAGTTTTGATGAAGACCTCACCCATTTTGTTGATGTAATCAGATTTTATTGTGGTTGTCATGATGATTTTTTCGATTCTGAATTATTTTTATAGTTAAGCAGTTAATTTGAAATAAAGTTTATAGGTCAAGTGCTTAATTGTAAATAATAAAGCTGGTAAATCATAACCATAATACTTTCTCTCAGAACCACTGTACCGTAACACACTTCAGCTTCTAGAGACAAATTACATTATAGCATTTATCTTTTACACATGCAATAGTCTGGAAAATTCAAAATGCAGGGTTCTCAGATATTTCAGATATTTCTGAAAATATATATATGAACACTTCTTGCTTTTTTCATATGTGTATGAACATATATTCTCAAATATTTCCTGCAAACAGCAGTTACACCTTGAATAAAAAAAGTTCTCAAATAAAGACTTTCTTGCTAATCACTGGATTCAGTAAATATCCAGTTTATTGTTGTGCATTATTTTTGCTTTTTAGTAATGCAGAAGGTTGTGTACTATTTTTCAAATGAAATATGCTTAATCTGCAGCATTATATGCAAAGGAAGACTATCTTACACAAATTTTTCATTCTTTCTTCTTTAAACATAATTTGCAATTACTTGTACAGGTGCTATTTGCCCCCTTTTAAAAGCTATACATTTCAATATTTTTGTCTCAATGCAAGATAATGCTTTTCCTTAAATTCACAATAAGTGATAAGGCAGCAAAAACTTTATTTATTAAAATTTTGGCATAATGCTATTCTTAATATATATTTTCTTATTGTACTTTATATATATATATACCTGCTTCCTGTTTGCCACATATACATACAGAGACATACACCCTAACCCAAGAACCCAGAAATATTTTACCAATATCAGTAAGCACGTAAAGTCTGGACTGCATGATGGGATAAAGATCAGATGAATGCCATTCCACACATTCTGTTATCTAGAAGGAATAGAAGGAATATCAGTATCATTCAATAAAAGCAGGCCTTGGTTATCCCTCCAGAAGCTACCACATGATACCATGCATGCTTGACAATTAGTAGAAATATGGGGCTGTGTATTATACAAATAAGCAGGTTATTTGGTATGTGTTTGGTATTGTGTATCAAGGTTGTTTCTGATTTCATATTGCTTTATATACAAGTATCCAAGCTGTGGTATTCACGTCAATAATGATAAATAAGCCACTTTGAAGAGTGATGTACAGCTGTCTTAGTAATAGTTTTACCCTACCAGTGTTAATGGTAACACCAAGTCAAATTAGATTTGAACTTCTATTGTACACGATGAGTTAGGTATTGAAAAATGCAAAAAAATTCCTAAACAGGACCCAAAGTTACAAATTAATGAGGTCCATTGGGTATAAAATAAAATATTTTTTGTTGAATTCGCTTTGTGTAGTTCAAAGCTCTCTTACTGTACACTTCCTGCAATGGTATTAGAAACCTTTATCCAGACAGTCCAGTGGTCTGAATAGCTCTTCACTTGCATCTTAACTGTTACGTTTATAGTTTCTAAGTACATTGTGCATATTCTGCTTTATTTGGTAAGATGTCTTGGAAGTACTAAACTTCAGTAACTCTGATTTTACTTTAATAAGTTATACTTCATTACCGATTAAGATTTCATAGATTTTGCTACTTTAACATTTGAATGTTTACTTTTGGTGTATCAGCTGGCTGCATGCATCTGTGTATTAGGCATGACACATCCTTTTCTAGGAGTACATTTTAACTTCCAATCATACATTTGCAGTTATATAAATTATGAGTTTTGAAAGCAGTTGATAACTTTCTTTTGAGGGAAGAAAAAGAGGGCCTTTTACTCCTCCTTTACTTGCTCTTCTGATCAATATCTACTCATATAATCTGCTGGAGCAGGTATCCTTTGCAGGTCATCCTTGGTCACTACCATGGCTGTTGTGCTAACAACGTGTACAAGGAAAGGGAGACTGTATAAAATGTGAGTGATAGCTCATGGCCAAAACAGAGTTTGAAGTTCTAGTGTGCAAACAAATCTGAAAGTATAGAAGTCCTAATATAAAAGCTACTGACCCTATGGCCCACTTTTGAAAAGGTCAATATACATATTTGATGTTCTGAGACGTTTTGAGATAGATGGTGTGTGCTTGTATACCATTTTCACCAGTGGTAACAGAAAGTCTCAAGAATTTTGTTCCCATAATTCAGAGGTTTGGCAGGCTTATTTTATAGTCTCTCAATTAGAAAATCTGACATTCTCTAAACTAGAATATCTTAGCCATGAGTAGTGTTTATGTTGTCTGGAACTCATGGAAGGCACTTTCCAAACATAAAGGAAGATATTATCTGAAGATATTATCTTTTAATCTATCTAATTATGACTTCAAGGGTTGTTCTAGAGAGGGAATTTTAGAATATTTATAACTTTCTACATTCCTGTATTACTGAATTTAAAGTTTGTAAATAATTGTCCTGGAATATTTGCAAATATATTTAATGTACTGCACTGCACACATTTTATTAAACTGTGCTACAGGAGAGCAAATGTCCAAAATACTAGTCTAGGTGGATTCTTCAAGGAAATCTAAAAATGGCCAGATTTCCAAAATCTTACAGAAAATGGATGACATCACATCCCAGCTACCTCAGGGCACATCAAATACTGATTTAGGTCTCAGCACATCTGAAGTAAACTATTAAAACTATTTCTTCTCTAGACTGAGAAAGGGAATGTATACACTCAAAAAGTGCTTCTGAAACACAATTATGACTTTTCACGAGTTTACTAGACTTGATGATTATATGTAACACTCACCATGGTCTCTTGTCTTTGTTTCGACATACACTTCTAGAAGAGGTTCTATCAAAATGCAGTGAAAAATATAAATAGTAGCGAACTTCAACAAACAGGAAAATTTTAAGACTTCACGTGCTTCTGTGGTCTCAAAATGGAAATGTTTTTCTCCAGTGCAAAAGAATTAAGATGTATTTATGACTGCAAACTGTGGCAGAGAAACAATATTAAAATATTTTCCAAAGTTCAGCAGTAAACTTATAAATTAACTAGGTATTACTTACATCTTTGGTTTATGCAGGGTTTTAAATGTTTGAATAACAAAACAATGATACAGTTTGCCTTAAATTCATTTAATAAGCCTTTTATTGATTCTTATATGTTTCATTAAGTAGTAAACTGCCAAAAAGAGAACAGTAGTTTGTGTCTTGTCACAAACGTGACATGCTTTAGGTAAAATTTGTCATTTCAAAAATTAAGAATGCTTTTATTTTCTGTGTGTTTCAAGCAGTTTTACAGATTTATCAGCACTACAAATTTAGATTAAAAGCATTTTTATGAAATTGACAGTGTAGTTTAGGGAATTTTTGTACGTAATTTTCTTGTCATATAGAGGATATTCATATTCAGCAGCAACTAGCATCATAAGCATAAGAAGTAAAGTAAGATATAAAAAAAAATCTTGAGAACATATTAGCACTGCTACTGACTTTAAGAGTTTGAATGTAAACTTTCCCCAAGCAGATGTGCTTTGAAGTAGAATTCTAAAATAACATCCCCATCTGAAAAAGAAGAGGGAGATTTGCTGAGGGCTATTATAATTCTTTAATATAATAAATAGTGATCAGAAAACAAGTCTTTTTAAAAGGTCATGTTTCCTATGAAAACAGACTCTCAGGCTTAAAATTGTCGGTAAGAAAAGACTGGCTTGAGATACAAGTCACACAGGGTATTCACCTGTCATTTTTTTCACTGAATTACATGGGGCAGGCTCAGTAAATAGCAGCTCTCTCCTGTTATGTAATACAATTCAACCTGTTACTACTTGAAACTTGCTTTTTCTTAGAGAAACTTCTAGTTTTTTTCTTGTTAGGTCAGAAGACAGTAGATGATACTGATAAAGAGATAAAAGGACACGCTGTCTGAATTGTTAACCAGGCTCAGTGATTGTTCATCATTGTTCTAGTCAGACTAAAGCAACATTCAGTGAGTCCTCCATGAATCCACGCTGAAGCAAAAAGAACAATAAGGTGCAATATGACTGAAAAAGTTCACTTACAAGGATTTTAACCTGGATGTGAATTCAGTGGTTGTAAGATGCCTGTATAAATAAGGCCTCAGAAATATTTTGGTAGAAATTAAAGAAAAAAATTATTTGGCTAGAAAAAGCTTATGAGAACTTGAGATAAAGGGTAGATTTATTCTCAAAGTTATCAGATTTTCATAATCAGATCCATTATAAAAACAAACAACCAAACCAAACAACACACCTCAAATAGCCTTTAACTAGAATCGGTCTTGTGGGTTCATTATAAACACTTTATGTTAGTGTATTTTGTCATGAAGTAATTACAAACATTACAGGTGGATAACTAACTCAATAGTGAATGTTCAGTAGTTAATAATCATTATCGATTCCAACTTACAAAGCAAAGTATTGTAGTAAAGCAGTTATTAATTAGATTCTAATTAACACTTTCAACCTTGCAACATTTACAAAACATGTAGGCAAATCATTACTAACCAACCTGCATTCTAGTGCTGTTTAGCCTTCATTATGTTCAATAATAATTCTCATGGGGCCATAAGCATCTGCAAATCTGGCCCGAGATTTCAGCTGAAATTTTTCTGGTGTATCCCTATTTCAATATTTCATTTTAAAAGTGAATTATCCCTGCATTGGATAAAATTGTAATTACCCATAATCTTTTGAAGCTAATCTCAAATTCTTGAAATAGAACCACTTTAGCTCTAATTTAAAATAAAGTTTAGATTAAAAATCTGCATTTCAAGAAAAAAAAATACAGCACCGTATCTATCTTGTTTAAGTATCTATATTTTTGGAGTGATTAATTATGGATATATTCTTGGAAGATGTGATATTTTATATTCAGTATCGCATTTTAAACATTTCATACAGGATGTAGGTATCAAAATTTTAAACCACTGTGGTGCTTCACTTTGCCATCATAAGATTACTATCACTTACCAGAGTAATCTTTTCAGGTCAGAAAGAACTTTAGTCTCCTTTACATGTTCAAAAGCTTTTTAAAAGTTTGCAGCATTTTTGTGTGCCTATAAGTAGTTTTATCATTACAAAGTTCTATTTTTTCCCCTTTCAGTTGTCACACTTCTAAAAATTCCAGACATATGCTTAGTTTTATTATAAGGATTTCTGTTCTGATGCTAGCTTGAGAACAAGGACACTTACTATACCTTAGTTTCCAACCACATCAAACCCACTCTAATTATCATTGTGAGCAGATCTCTCAAGTCCTGTAAGAGTTCTTCTATAATGTGAATGGAGTACGTTGCATTTAATGAACCCTTTAGTCTTCAGAGTGTCATAGAAGACATACTTAATGCAAGTTGCAGACTTGCACTGGATTATTCAATTAGTTTTTGATGTTATACTGGCATACTGCACTGAACAGTAGAATGAGACATCTATGAAAATGTTATTATTCTGTTGCATCACATATGCTAGTTATCACTGTCAAGGCTTGGTAAATAAGTTCATTTTATCTGCAATTTTATAACATTGTTTAAAATCCTTGTTCTCTTCAGCATGATTTAAGCTTTGGAAACTCAGTAGGTGCAGTTATCTTATTTTACCAAATAGGAGCTCTTGTTGTTGAAATGTACAGCACAGATACTTCTGCATAGTGTATGCTTATGTCTGTGTCCTAGAAAGTTAATCTAATGGACCCATAGTTTGTGCTTACTCTAAATATAGTATTTCTTATAAAGCAAAAAAACCATTTTCCTCCCAAAATACATAGTATTGCTTAAGGACACCGGAGCCATTAAGAGTTATGTTTATCATATGAAAAATGTTTCTAAAATTGTAGAAGCTCTAGAATAGGTAAAAAAAGCCCAAAAGACAGAATGTATGCACATATGTCCAAAACTGTGATTCTGAGAAGTCTTCCTTAGATGGTGTCTAACTTGTGTCTTCATTAATTCGTCTGATTTTAAATTCATTTGTTCTCCACCTGTTTATAAATGCTCCTCTGAAGGTGTTGTGTGCCATTTTTCTGAATTCTGACATAAATACTCATGGGAAAAGGCTTTCTCTAATAACATCAATCTTGTCTTAGGTACTTGAATAGAATCAACAGTTTTAAATTAAAATAACACAAGTTGCAAAGGTCCATATGCTTGGAGTTGACAGTCTTGTGGTCAACAAAGAGTAAATAAAATCAAGCAATTAAAGTGTCACTTTACAGGGTTTGCAGTTTTTCTGTGGTTCTGCATAATTTGCTATAGATGTGACATCAGGTGTGGAGGGTATAGTGCCAACTGGAAAAATTGATACCACTCTTTGGACAACTATGAGTATGTTATCAGTAGGCATATTTCTTGTCTCCTACCCTAATGAACTACCCTAACCCTGCTTAAATTCTGAGAGCGAAGATAATGTCAGATGGAACTATAGTAACTGCTGATGATTACTTCCAGGTCTTTCGTAAGTGTAGTTGTATTCATTATGAAAAATAACTAGTGATGTACATAATAGTGAACTTCTGGCCTGAAAAACTGCAGATCCAATTTGATCTCATGGCCAGAGTTAAGTATGCAAATGTTAAAATGGACATAATTACAGCTTTCTAAAAAAAAAAAAAAAAAATTACAAAAATTCCCCTGAGAAATTGAGTGGCTGTGGAAGCATTCTTAATGGAAAAAAGTTTTAATGCCTCAGAAATCTAATCTATTTTTTCTATGGAATAGAGTTATTTTTGTTTAAAAATTGATGTATCATCTTTCTTATCTGAAGTTTCTCTTTAAAAATTGCCTTAAAATTTTACTTAAAATTGTTTGCTTTGGCTTTAATAATTGATAAAGATTAATAATACTTAAAGGAGAACATTTGTATGTGAAAAAGACCCCAAGTATGTGAAAATGTACTCACTCATGCAGATAAGGGGTATAATGGATAATTGTACATGTGTACAGAGTTGATTTGACTTGCATACACAAAGGCATTAGGAATAGATAGGTTGGTGTCCATGTATGCCTCAGATACTTGCAGGTCTCCCTCACTTTCAAAACAAAGATAGCTTTTAGTTATAAGTGAAATATACGGTATTTCCTATTGCCAAAATATTGGATGAATTTGGTGAGATTTTTGTATGTGCTTACAAAGGAGCAAATAAGAAGTTTAAGAATTTGTCTAGCAGAACTGCAAGCATTTTGTTTAGCATGTACATTTTGTCTTTTTAAATTTCTGGGATTTTGTCTGTTTTTACTGAAGCATTGCAAAGAAAACAGCTTGCAGGGTTTAGTTTTTTTTCAGGAAGTTTTTTGCATCCTCAGAAAATGGTCAGTTTTTACTAACAAATATGCACAATTCAGCAGTATTTCTATGAGTCAGCCTACTTTCAAAATACTTTAATTCAAAAAATTAAGTACACTAACTTCTGACTCCTTAAAAAAGACACTATGAAAAAATGTTCAGAGAGTTTGATTCAAGAGTAGCCCTATCCTTTGCGGTGCTTTATTTTTCAAATAATGTTGAGTCAACAAATGCTGAAAGAATGCAGTATAAATTCAGTACTGTGCTTTTTGTCTTCCTCAAAGTAAGGGAGGGAAGAAAACCCATGTGGATTATTTGTGCGGTTATTGGGTTCTGTCAAGGGTGAAACATCCTTGAATTATTGGGTTCTCTCAAGAGTGAAACTTCCAAGCAGTTGCTATGCAAACAAATGCAAGAAAAAACAAATAAAAAAAAAAATATATGTGGGACTTACGTTAGTTAGAAACTTGTTTATGTTTTTATTCTCTGTGTTAGTAGGCCTAAGTGCACTAAAGAAAAACTCTTCCTTATTTTACATGCATTTGTGGAAATTCTGGAAATGACTTTGTCCAAACGAAGCAAGCAATCTTGCTAAAGCAAACTAAGCCCAAAACAATTGAGCAAGATAGTTCCCTGTAATTCTTGTTAATTCTTTAGTGTAAGAGACCATAGTTTTAATGTGCAGTTTGCAAAGTGCATAGTTAAAAGGGATCTTCATGTACGTCCAGGGCTTCTAGATGCTGTTGCAATATGAATTATTTTACACTTATAAGAATTTCTGTACATGGTAATTGTTAAGTAGAATTTTTATTCATAGTACATTTAAGAAAACCTAACCTAATTCAAGAAAACCTATTCCTTCCTGCTTCAACTCAAAAGTTTTTGTTTTGCTTTAAGGTAGGGTCTGCATGTGAAAAAATGACAAGACAGTTAAATAAAGTGATAAAATAAAGCGATTTGTCCTGCTTTATTGAAATGTAATTAAACATAAGTTGAGGCGAAATAGCAAATTTAGAATTAGTGTTGAGAATAGAGATTAAATGTTGAGCAGTGCTTTTGTTTTAAGTGATACTGTTCCATGCAATGTACAGGGTTTTTTTTATTTCTTTCTGAAATACTCCTGACAGAGCTTTTCAAACTGATTTTTTGTCTTTTCTAATATTGTATCATTTCATGTCTCATCTGTATTGCTTATCTTTTCCTCTCTCTGTTTTTGTTACTCAGAGATGAGATTTTACATGCTACATCATATTTCTTGAACAATAATTAAGCAGTAATTAATGATTTTTGTATAATTATTATATATTATATCAGGTGTTACTTTGCAACTTCGAAAGCTCTTGTAGTAACTGGTTTAGGTGTCGTGGAAAGAAATCAGTTAAACAAGACTGAACAGAGAACAATACATTTTTCTTTGAATATTTGTGTTACCAAGGAAGGAAGCAACATTCTATACACATCACTCAGTGCAAGACTTTCAGTACCGAAAAAAAGATTTTACTGTATTGCAAGGATATCTCATGAAATGAAGATAGAATGAGAGGTTTTCTTAAATCTGTCAGTATACTGATTTATTACACACACTCTGTAAAGAGCATAAGAATAGATCTTTAGCTAGAGCGATTTATCAAATCTCATTGTCATGGGATATCAATCTTCAGAAGCAGCGTAGGAATTGTGGTTTCAATTATTGTTTTCTGAAATCTTTATGCTTATCTCTGACAACTTTTACTTCACTTCTCTCAAATTCTAAGTGAGATTCAAGTTTTCCAATTGGACGTTTATCCTTAGCAGCACAGTTCCTACAAAAATGAAAAAAGTAAAATTCTTGATCACATGTCACAACCCAACTAAAACTGTAAAGATCCACCAGATACCTTAAGGTGTGTAAAGAGACACAGTATAAACCAAACTGCCTCCCTGTGAGCCTGTATCAGGCAATAGAGGCTGACTACATTCTAGTGTGTTAGACAACATACTGTCTTTGAGGGAAGTCATTAAGAAAAGTACATATGTTTAAATACTTTAGTATCCTGGGAGCAAAACCCCTCTGTTTCTGTCTGGGAAATCAAGGAAATATCAGTCCTGAGCTTCCCGAACACTTCAGAATCTCTCATGCCCAGGCCAAATACCAGTGATCCCGTTTATCTCACCCTTGAAAGTCTGACTTAGTAAGCATATCTTGATAATGCTCAATTTATTCCTTTAAGAGCAGGCTCCTCATCAGATGTACTAGCTGGTGCAAAAATAGCTAAACTATAGTGGTAAGCTCCTTTCCTTTTTTATGAACATGTGCTTAAAGGGAAAAGATTCATGATATCTCTTGGTGGTTTTCATATAATATGGTCTTCTGAGCCTTGATAATATTTATCTAATCTTTGTATAATCACCTCTCAGCAAAAACACTCAGGCAGAAACCTGATTAATAAAGTGACTAAGGGATGGAAAGGAAGAGTGTTCATGACATATCCTCATTCTCAGAGATTTCATATTAATTTTAGGCAGCTCCTTGATCAGCATAGTTGATTGGTTTGGACTTTGGTCTAGTGACCTTAAGTATTTAATTTAGGATTCCATGTCCCACTGCAAGACTTAGCTGCCTAAAAGTTAGGCAAGGTAACATGCCATGCTTGAGTGCCTGTTTACCTGCAGTAAATACCTCCTTTTGCTTACAGTACCCTATTTCACTTCATAAACAGGCTACCCATGTAAAGGAATAATTTAAAAGAAAATTTAAACCTGTATTGGAAGGTTATGATTAAGGGAAGTTCTTAGGTTACAGAAATCATTAGAATAAGAGTAATATATGCACTTACCACTAGTTATGTCGAAACAGAAATAATAAAATCTCTAAAGCTAGCTCTTACTGTGCGTCTGATAATTTTTTTTTGCATAGGCAAGTGGATTGATTGGCTTCTACAAAAGAATCATCTAGCTTAATCCTTGAAAAACAAAATGCAGTATTTCACTTTCTCAATCATCTGGTAAATCAAAATTTCTAAAACTATTTTGAATAAGATAATTAGCAATTATTTGGTTGTGATCAGTTGGAGGTGAACATGCCCCTTGACCTACCGGCAAACAGCCAATGTTACAGGCATTAAAAAGACAAATATTTCCGTATATAAGAATATGAAAATAAATTACTAAAATTCATTACATTATGAATTTATATAATACCACTCATCTTAAAATGTACAAAAGATGCACCAATATGTTTTAAGTATATGGCCAACTTTAAAGTTTGTCACAGCTATAATAAAGAATATAATTTTACTTTTCTGTGGTTTCACTTTAGAGTTTGCATAAACTTATAATTAAGCAAGTGCTTAAGCACTTTGCTGGATCTTGGCCTAAGAGCTTAATGATTATTTTACAGTATAATGACATGTCCAGTATGAAGGAAAACAAAACCTCTGTCTATAGAATTTATTTGCCATGAAAAAGACTATCGGTATGTTGCATGATAATCAGTTCAATTCAATGTACAGTAAATTGGATCATTATTATTAATTTTCTCATCTCTCAAGCAATTCATGAACCATTTTTAGAATTTCAAAAAAACAGTTCATGAATCAGACAAAAAAAATTAAATAAGAATCCAGCCCACAATGAGGTGATGAGTCAGAGTTCTTTTCTGTAGCAGTGTCGACCAAAGTACATCTGAAATTTAATGAGGATTGGCACTGATGCAGAAAAGGCCATGATGAGCATGAAACAATATGTTGAATTTACATGTTAAGACTTTTTGTTGGTTTTGGCATTTTCACTGAAGATTATCCGAAAAATCCATAAACATCTGGATGAGAAGGGTGGGGGGTATCACTTTATACTAAAATGATGGAGTTTATATTGGGATACAATACTATAAATGGAAGAGGAAAGTAGTTTCTTGCACAGCTGTTTCCAATTTTGTTAATCTATATTTAAGGCCAAATTCACCATGGAATTAAACCACACATTTACATTGATGTGTATGTGTCTGAATTAAAGATATGGGGAAAAAAACTTTTGAAGATCACTAAATCTCAATAATACTTTGGAGGTATTTAGTCAGCTTTATTTTCAGAAGACAAAATTAGCAAGTACAGCTGCTATTTGTGGGCCTGTAGTTTTTGAAAGTGAAGGACTAAATTTTCAAAAGGACATATGCACATTTTTAGGCCCTGAAAAATGGTAGCAAAAAAGGCTGTTCAGTGTTAAAGCTTACATTTCAGTCTGATATCAAACAGTTTTGTTCTAAAGGGTCTGTGTAAACATTTGAACTTGAAGTTGCTGAGTATCTACAAATTTTAATATTAGCTTTTAACAACAGATGCATATGCATATAAAACCTAGGATCCAGCAATGGTTCTCATGGCATATTCTGAAAACATGAGACTGTGCCTCTGTGCATTTGTTTGTAAAACACTAACTATCCATAGCCTTTTTCAAAGGTTTCCGTGTCTTTAAGAAACAAACCAAACTAATAATAAAAAATGGCATGTATTTTGCCCCAGTAAAAAGAAAAGAATGAAGAGATCAGAAGTGGACAATATTGTTTGACAAAGGTCATGATGAAGGTCATAAAATTATTGTGTGTGCACTGAAATTGTTAAGATTTCATTTTTAGCATGTACAACTAAGGGTATTAATGAGATATATACTTTATAACAAAAAAAACTGGGATAAAGTGCACACTATTATTCGCACTACATTATACGGTATGACAAGGATTTTGATAGTGGGATTGGTTTTGCAGCACTTACCAAAGACAGTAAAGGCAGTACATCTTGTTTACTCCACATAGTACATTTGAAAGGATGGATGTAGTTTCAGACATTAAAAAATATCTCCTTTCTTAAACAAATAGCTTTAAAAAAGAAGTAGGTATTATCCCTTTCTGGAGATACTAAATCTAAAACTTTATGTGAAAAATATAAAGACATTTTTAAGGTTAGTGTGTTTATGCAAGTGCTACAGTTAATTATAGATCAGAAATATTGCCAATATTATGCTGCATGGGCTTGATCCAGAGCTGCTTTATGACACATTTATAAATGAAATCTTTCCAGCTTTGGCAGACCATGTTGTAGGTTTGTTGTAGCATAAGTCTACAGCATGACATAGTGTAAGGAACTCAAAAATACAATCTTAAGTCATACCTTTTATTAGAACTATTTTATATCCAAAATGCCAGATCAATATGCACCAACCATTCAGTCATAGTACCGATCTGATTATTGCATATAACTTTTAACAGACTGTTTATAAAATCTTGGTACTTTTGGTACTAAAAAGAAATATTCATACTTGTATAAAAGCATGATCAGCAGTTTCAATGACTCAAGTTTTCCAGGTCAGGATTTGTTTATTTCTTTTAGTTTTATGACTAATGATAGCAATAAAATCTTTTGGAACATTCACTTCTTTATAATCTAAAATTGAGGGAATTTACAGTTTCATACTTTCAGCTTGGTTTTTTCTGTCATTGCACACTTGAAGCTGTTGATGACTCCAAAAATTGGACATTGCTTGGTACAAGTAATAACCTTATCATCTTTAATTAAGGAGGAGATTTGAAGGGAAGTTCATGAGAATTTTAATGCAGCTTGTAAGTTTTTGTTTTGTACAACTATTTCCTCTGCTGTTCAATAAAAAAAAGTTAGTATAGAAACTACTGAATCACGTGGTTTACGTGCTCTTTGAAAGACATAGGCTTCTCTTTGCAGAGAGATACTTACCAGTATGTCATTTGAGCTGTAGAGTTTATATGTTTATATCACTAAATCAGAACACCAACAACAGATTATCATGGACTTTAAAGAAAAAGACACTGTTAATTTGAAGGAAATAATGGTAGACTATTTTTCAAGCTGTGGTTTATCATACGGTTTTAGATCCTTTACATTTATACTAGAAACTTTATGTTATAATTGAGTGTATATTAGGGCCTAAGCTTTATTTTAAAAGTGAAATAAAGAAAAATAACTGCCTTTCTGTTCCTAATGAGTTCTTTGTAGCTTTATGATATCAAGCTTCAAAGGTGAATGATTAAAAGAAGGAAGCTGGAAGGCAAAAGTAATGAAATAAGAGTAATTTTCTGAATGCAAGAGACATAAAAGAATTGAATTGTCAGAGGGCTATATATCAAAATAAAGAAGGTGGAAGGGAAATTTAAAAAGTTTAACAGTATGTAGAGAAGCTGGAAATTCTGTGCAACCCAAAGTAGTATTTGTCAGAAACTGGGAATCCGACCCAAGAGAAGCATTAACTACGTAAGTGGTAAAGGTGAGAAGCACAAAGGGTAATTAGGAAACCTATCTGAAGATTTACAGTCTGATTAGAATTCTACTGATTTTAAAATGATTTTGGATCAGGTGTCTGAGCAGAGTCTTAACTGACAACTGTCACTCATATTGACGGGTCAGTATTTCTGCCATCATCATCTTTCTCTGACCATTCCTGTGAATAACTAATGCCATTAAATAACTAGAATAATGCTAGTCATTTCCAGCTGCCTCTAATGAGTTTCAGCCTGAAGGTGATTTTATCCTTGTAGCAGGAACACACAGGAAGAACACCTATCAGAGTTACCTTTGCCACTGGTTATCCCTAAAGTCACAATGAGGCCGATATTTCTTCCTGCTTCTTCAGACTTTATTATGCATTTCTAGTGGTATACTTGGGCACCTTCTTTACTTCTTAAGATCTTATTTCCTGTTCACCTTTATCCAATGGATAATACAGAAGGATACGGAAATACAGAAGAATATGGCCAGAAGAGAAGGATGATTAAACAGTGGGTAAAACCTTGGACAATGTTGTGGTTGAACATGCACTGTGGACACAACCTGAAGAGTTGCTACTATATGTATATATCCCTTCATACCCGAAGCAGAATCCAAGAAGTTATTTTTTGGGAAATGTAGTTGGAATAGGAGTTCAGATTTTACTAGATCTCTTGCAGGAACAAAATGAAATTTCTTCTCACTCAACTTCTATAATAAAAGAATGACACATTATGGTATCAGAAAAAGTGTGCAAAACTATTGTTTGAATGGGGAATTATAACAATACTGCAACAAATTAGGGCAAAAATATGTATATAAATTTCTATGGCATCCTTCTGTGTACTCTCTCCTTTTGATAATGAGGTTTATATAAATATCTTTAAAAATCTGCCTGTTGATACTCTGCAAGTTAACAAATCTGTGTGACTATTATATTCTAGAATCTGTTTTAAATATTTGTTAGCCAATTACAGCAAAACCTTTCATTTAAATCCAAGGAAGTTTAGTAGATCTCTAAGTACACATATGTTTTTCGTATATGGATGTCTCAAAACTCGTAGTGTATACATACATTGGGGTAGGTGTAATAATAAACAAAATGTTGATTTAAAAAAGTATCCTCCATTATGGGTGTGCTATTTTTGTTTCAAGTCAACTAGATGATCCTAGTTTCTAGGCATTGTTGACAGAGAGCTGACACCTGCTGTAAAAGTTTGAACCATAGATATGATATTCAAAAGCTAAATATGTCTAGATGGTCCTCAGATCTTAAATGAGAAATTCCGGATCCTAGATCTGGAAGTACATCCCAGCATGCATCTTAACTCAGGTTTGGACGGGATGTTCATACGTTCTGTCCCTTTCTCCTTTTACTTTTCACGTGATTCCAGGTTCCAGATGAACGAGGACTGACATGCTGGCTCTTGTCCCAGAATTTAAATATAGCCTAAGTGAACTCTTGTTTACATAGACAATAGAGCTGTGGAGCTCCTTGCTAAAGAGAATGTGGTTGCAAAACATAAGTCTAAGAAAAAACTGGGAAAATGCTCAAAAAGAAGCTATTTTGCATTGCTCAACAACACAGTGCACAAATATCTACAACTTAATCATCAGTAGGACATGTGCTATGATCATTTGAAGACATTGAGATCAACAAGTCATGGAGCTTAAACATCATGTCTGTGCTTATGTTTATGAGCACACATCTGTGGAATGGTTATTGTATAGCTAGTGCAGCAGTCATTTCCTTTCACTGGAATAAATGGGGAAGCTTGGTCAGAGCAGTGGGTGAGTATGAACTACCCTTTTGACTTGATGAGGAAGCAATTCCACCTTTCATTATGCCTTTCTTCCTGCAAAGGCATTACAGTCTTGATAAAGCTTTGAGGTTGGGACTTCACTGGCATATTTATTCAGTCATATTCTTCACTTATTTATGGACTGTTAGCTCTTAATTAATCTTCTAGGTGTATTTGAAGTTGGACTTTATAATGCTGCTTTTTTGAGTAAATTTTTTTACTAAGTCATCTTGTGAAAGGAATTGCCTGAATGAATGTTTTTATATGCATTATACAGTATTTTGTCTCATATTATGTATGTCCCATTTGTTGATTGGAGATTATTGCAATAAATTACCTTTTTAACACAAGCACAAATTGAGCACATCCTCGTTAGATTACAATGATCTTGTACAATGGTATTCAACTCAGATTTTCATTAAAACTACTTTTTAATAATTTTGTTTCTTTTAGTTCTAAAAGGAAAAAAATGCTTTTCCATCTGTTGTTCTTCTCTATTTGCTTTCTCCTTTCAAACAATTTTGCCCTTCTGTTTTTCCAAAAATAGTTGTACTTAACTAGCCAAAGAATGAAGCTACTGTGCAACTTGCCACATATCTCATGAAATTGCTTATTATTCTCGCTATTGTTTTATTATCAAGCAACAAAGGAAGCATTTGAGCATAGTGTTTCTTCCACTCCTAATATAGGTGCTGTTTTGGTCATTACAGGTATGATGATTTGTTAATGGAAAGTTAGATAATATTTTAACAGAACAGAAATCACATCCTTTAGAATATTATCTTACTTATTGTTATCAAAAGCTGTATTAATTATTTTAAACAGTTTCAATACTATTTTTTTTTCTTTGAAACTGAGCTGCCTGCAATGCCTGGAGTCAATCTCCATGGTAATGGAATGATTAGAGGGTAAAACTTAGAAATCTCATTCCTAAAGTCTCTGAGATTTTTTTTCCTAAATCTAATTGAGAATGAGATCATAATTAAAAATTTACAGAAGCAATTGCAAACTCAACTTAGTTTTTCTCTGGGAAAGCAGTCTTACTCTTCGTTGCATTTCCTGTTGAACATTTTGTTTCAAAACTACATAGGATTTTCTTTATTAAAACAGAGAATATAAAGGTAGTGATAGATATGATGAATCTTGACAAACCGAAGGTTTTGTCTGTGTCCTAATGACAAAATCATTAAAAGCCCAAGGTATTGTGGCCTAACTGAAATCCTGAAAAGGTGATCAAACAAGCAGTTAAAAAAGCTTGTGCGAACAGTATTTGTTAAAGGTTAGGCAGTCAAACTCATGAGACACACACTTCATGTGTTTTCGGTCATAAATTGGTCAAAAGTCCAGTCCAATTTTGTATTTTCATGGATTTTTTGATGATGGGATAGGAAAGATGGAAATTTCCAAACAACACAAAGCTGAGAGGGGCTCCAAACCTGTCAGAAGTCAAGATGAAAATTTGAAATGAATATTAAATAGGGATAAATGATTTAAAGTAAATGATTACAGTTAAATAAGGACAAGTGCAAGGTTTTATTTGGAAAACATCAATTTCGTAAATGCAGAGTGAAGATTACTGGTGTACTGATAGTTTTGTGGAGGAGGATCTAGGGATACTGAACACAACATCATGCTGTGATGGAGAAGATCTTTCGTAATGGGCTACATAAATAACAATATTTTATTTTTATTTGAAGAGATTTATATTTTCAAAATATTTTCTCTCTTGAGTACAAATGATACCTTTGGTTGAAAAGGAAGAAGACACAGAAAATAAAAATAATAATTAGAGCTCTAGAGAACATGTTATTTATACAGTCATTTTGAAAGAACATGGGTATGCTCAATCTAGAGACAAAATCACATAGAAATATCAAGCCACTTAAGTGTTCAAGGCTGTAGAAACTCCTGAAGGGGTAAGAACTGTTCTTTATGTTTATTTGGGATAGGATGAGAAGCACCCTGGCTTAAACAGCTAAAACATAGACTGTCATATATTAGGAAAAAGCCCCTAACTTTAGGAAAGCAAAGCATTCAACGAGATTATTTAGGAAAATTTGAAATACTTATTGGACATTTTTAGATAATACAAACAACTAAGAAATGTGAGAAATGGTTGATGACATATTGCTGCAGGCAAATGGACAAGACAATCGCATCACGGCCCTTTCTTCTCTGTATGATTCTGAAAATTTCTGTTTGCATGAAAAACTCATAAGTTCAATTTAAAAAAATAGAACAATAAAAAATACTTTCATGTTTTTGTTGTTGAAAAACATGGGATATAAAACATGATCTTTGAAAGATTCTGTATTACTGTCCATTTTACTTCTTTGTGAATTTTAGGCATTGAAGTTCCCAGAAATTACTTCATTATTTTATATTGGATTTCACAGGTTTCTGTGAAATTCTGTGAAATATTTGATGTACAAAAGGATGAAAAGAAAATTCTTCCTACCATCATTGTTCCAGATTTTCATATTTGACCTAGCTTTCCTTCCAATAATTTAGTCGTATTTAAGACTGTGTTAGGCAGGTATACACTTATGCCTCTGTATAGAAAAAGAATAAAAAAAGCCAAAAATACATGTTGCTCAAGAACCAAAAAGCAGTAAGGGCATATAGTCTTAGTAATATAACATACCAACAGAATCGCTTCATTCTGCATGAATGTCTTTTTTCTAAGTTAATTTTTTGAGGAGTCCTTTGCAGTCTGGTCCTGTTCCCTAGTCCTTGGTCACAGTTTTTTGTAACATGGACCACATATGTCACAAGACAGACTTTTGCATGTTGCTCTGAACCATCAATGTCAACTTTGCATCCCCAGGTTCTGGGGTTCATCAATAGTAGGAGACCAAAAGAAACTTCTTGGTCATCTGTCCTTTCTGGTAACTCTGTCTCTTGTTTGTCCTATTCATAAGATTTTATAATGGAATAGACATAACTTGACGCAAATTGTGATAATACTGTGCTCTGTCAATATTTCACATCAACACAAGGATTCTGACTGATGATTTTCCCCCATTTTGATTATGCATAATATCAGATAAATACAATTAACTTTCAGGTTTTATCATATTAAGTTATAAGTTTATCAAATATTTTAAATAAACCGGTTCAGTAATAATAGTAAGGTCTGCAATTCAGTTAGAAAAGAAAAATGTGGTGCTTGTGTATAAAAAGGAGAAAAACAATGTAGTGACATGTAAACCAAATTGTATTAAACTAACTTAATTTCTCAAGAATTTTTGGTATATTTCACTTCTATATACTGTAGGAAGGTATCTGAGATGATGATACAAAATATTAGTGACCACCATTAATGCTGAAAGAGGAGTGTGGGCATATGGTTAGGTTTCCTTAAAAAGCAGTTTTGAGGCATTGCAAGGAGGCCCAGATCCTATGGCATAGGAGTTTACAGAATCTACTTTGGTTTAGAAGGATCTCTGATAACGATGAACTTATTTTTATTGACTAGGTTTTGAATATCTGCTTTTGAGATTGTAACATTCAGTAGTTGAATCAATTATGTCTGTTTTAAATACTTTAAAGTTTAGTGTTCTTTTTGGAGCTGATTTATTAAAGAATCAACAGAATTATCCACACCTAAAGCGAACAATGTCCTTAAGTGCTGTCATTTCTTAGGAGTCTTCTTTCTGTATGCTCAATCTCTTCAAAACAATCCTTTCTTTTCCTGCCCCATGGTATGCTGAGCTCACTGCTTATCCTTGTGTTCATTCTTCTCTTATCATTTATACTTCTGTGTTTGTATTTACCCAGGTATTGACTTAAGTATTGAGAATAAACATTGTGGAAGGCATTGTAATTTCTATTTATTGCTATAATGCTTCATAAAGTGGCATTCTAGTCCAAGACCTGTGATGATACAAACTTACAAAATTATTATGAAGGATTTTAATGAAAGATGTCATTCATGAAAGAAGGTCCTTGGTTTCGTTTATCCTCACATGAGCAGGAGGGCTAGACAAGATGACCTCCAGTGGTCCCTTCCAATGACAACCGTTCTGTGTATGATTCTTACATATAAAGCTCATACCTATGGTTATAAGTAGGTAGCTTTTCATCCCTGCGTGGATGTTCCACGAGGATCATCCTGAGCAATGCGAACTCCATTATTTTAATATTAGAAGATTTCTGAGGCAACAGGGGTAATGCTTCAGGTTAGACTCCCTACTACAAAGTTGGGGTTTTTTAATGGACAGAATAAAAACTATTAACAAAGTATCTTCTAATGGTAATTTTATTAGCTTGAAGTGATGAAGGTGACAAAGGAGAAGATAACCTATGACAGCAATACTCAGCACCTCTGTTTTGCCTGGAATTTGTTTTTCAAGTTCTTAATTTGGTACTTCATATAGATTTTTTTCTGTTATCTCAGTGTAATAAATATACTGAGAAAGAATTTCTTTTCTCAGCTGCATCACCACACTGCAATGGTTTCTTTAGACTAGTGGTTATATTAGAAACAAGCAAGACAAAACAAAATAGGTGATTTGGAGTAAATGCTATAGAGATCTCTATTATATAGAGGGTATATTATTTCTGCTATGACCAGGTGTGCATCCCTGTTTCCCAACATTTTCGATTTTCCTTTCTTTCCCTTGATGGGGGTTTTTCTGTATCACTGTACTATACCACCATCTGAAGATTGAATTACGTACTCAAAATGCCTCAGAGAAGATACTCAAAATGGAATTATATTTACTGAGAATACCTAAAAAAACGTGCTATAATGGCAATCTTAATTTGATACGTGATATAGAGAGTAGGTATCAGGACCTAGAAAAATTCTTGGTTTAAACATTTATCCATCTTCTAGTCTCTTAATGTATTCTTCTTAAGAAACACTGCCTCAGCCATATGAATTCAAAGAAAAACAAAAAACATTTAAAAAAACTGAGAAAGGAAGAAAGATTAAAAAAAATGTTGTTTCTTGAATGACTCCTCATATTTCTTTTAATTTCTTCCCAGATGGGCTAGAATGCTCTGTCCTAATATGGGATCATATCTGATAATATCTCATTTCAATTGGAAAAGGAGCCAAAATTAGGCTTATAGTGCAAATCACTTTAACTACTTATACTCCATATAGATAAAATACAGACAATTCTAAAGGTGAGTAGGCTGTGTGAGATACATAAGTATTTTGTGGTGAATAAATAAAGAACATGGTGAAAGGGCAATTAAAAATATTAGTAAAAAGATATGTACTAGTTTCTAAAGTGCTTGTATGCCTACTATCTACTATTTGGTGAATGCTGACTTAGCAAAATCCTTCTGACAAATTATCTTCTCTATAGTGATCCAGGTGAAGAAATACTTGGGTGTTTCTCAACACTGAAATTTCTGAAAGTGTGTTGCTGGTTGTGAAGCTGTGTTGCTGGTTATGTTTTCATACTGGATCAGTATTCTGGAGTACTCAAGCCAGCAGCCTAAAAAGGATTCAGAATTCAAACTACAGTAAATCTGGTGGAGAATGGTCATCTTGTTATCTGTTTGTGCTCGTTCCTAATATATGTTCATAAATATTTAGACATCTGCCACTGTGAAATTACAGCTGGTATTATCTCTGGTTCCTACAAGGAGTCCGTGCTCTGGATGTTGTTTTGAAATGGGTTCAAGTGCTATCAGCATATTAGCGTAAATTGCCTTTTCTTTACTATTTCATACTAATCATTCATTCTCTTTAAACCTCAGGAACTGGACTTGTGTGCATTTGTGTGTTTATATTTATTATTTTCACATATATAAAAATGTTATATATATATATATAGTACACCTGTATGTGTGTCTATGTGAATACAGTAACAAGGATCACCTTTTGAGGCTAAGTACACACTCTCATTGGAAAATGAATTGATCCTATTGAGACTGAACTTATGCTGAAGTTTTCTGGAAGCAAGATGATATCTGTAATATGTAAATCTTTGATATTGACAAGCACAAGTTTCCTACGTTTATTTGGTTTTAATTCAATGTTGAGATACATATATCACATCAACAACCTTCTGAAATCCCAAGGAAGGCTACTTATGCGCACCAGGCAGTAATATCTGATGGAAGAGGATTACTAGGGTTACATTTTCTAAACTGTAATTGGTCAGATAAATGATCCAGGTGACTTGAAAGTGATCACTGAACATTTAGGTTTTCATTACAAATGGGAGTCGTCATCATGCATTGAAATTTGTGTTCAGGTTCTGAAACAGCAGATTTTCAAATGTGCTGAATACAATGGTTTAATTATGAAAATGACATAAAATTAACAATTTGTGCAATGCTCATCTGTAGCACATTTGAATTTCTGTTACTCTAAGTTCTGTCAAAAGTATAGGTAGACCCAAGTGAGCTATTCTTCCCATGCAATAAATCTCAGACTGTGGCTGTCATCTGGAAGATTATAAAATTTATTATATAAGAAGATTATAAAATCTGGAAGATTATATAATTTTCCTCTTATTGAAAATTGACTACAGTTACATCAGACAGCTCTATGGAACTGAGTTTATTAAAAAAGTTTTTTATGCTAATGGAAAAAAATACACAAGATTTAAAAGATTTTTTAAAAAATGTATGCCATAGTAGGCCTCACTTTTATACACTGTATCCTGTGCTTGATCTTCAGCTGACTGAATGGTACATATTAAAATTCTGTTTTCATTTACAGCTGTAGTAAGGTGAGACAGCTACACAGCCTTCATGTGCATTGATAACAGAATCTGACCCACGAATTCTGCAGGTGCTATATCCAGAAAAAGTGCTTGCAAAAAGAGTAATTTTTGACCATATATGATCAATGAATTTCTAATTTTTATTTTCTCGGCAAAAGAAAGTTACTCCAGTTGCTGCTGATAGAAGAGTAAGCCAGATTTTGTATTGTGGTTCAGTTGCTTCTATAGAAGTCTTTGTAAAGTTCTGGCTACCAAGTCTTTTCAATTGGTGATAGTGCAAAAAGCTGAAAAATAGAATTTCATTTTCAGTTTCCATATGAAGTCTGAAGTGTTAGAAAGTGTACTCTTTTCAATTACAAATAGAGAAAAAGTGTGGATGGAGTCAAAGAGAAAATAAAGATGGAACCNTGGTTCAGTTGCTTCTATATAAGTCTTTGTAAAGTTCTGGCTACCAAGTCTTTTCAATTGGTGATAGTGCAAAAAGCTGAAAAATAGAATTTCATTTTCAGTTTCCATATGAAGTCTGAAGTGTTAGAAAGTGTACTCTTTTCAATTACAAATAGAGAAAAAGTGTGGATGGAGTCAAAGAGAAAATAAAGATGGAACCCAACAAATATCACTTGATACTGTAACTTTTGAGCTATAATTGCAACTTAGCACCAGAGCTTGTGTAAGTTATCTAAACCTGAAAAAAGCAAGAATAATAGTACTTATACATTACTTTTTACTTTCAAATTGCTCTATAAACATAGAGGATACAATATTTTCTCTGTAAGCTTAGCTCAGAATGCTATACTATGTTATTCATAGTTTTGTTTCAGAGTACTGTATGTGATTCATGTGGAGGCAGAACTTTTATTGAATAAATTTTGTCATCATGTGTATAAAGCATGAAGATATCCATAAATATAATCTTTTTTAAAGCAAAAACCCCCACTATTACCTGAAATTCAGGCAGTCAGCATCTTCTGCAATCCAAACCTTTTCTCCTTTGAGTTTCTTTAAGACACCTTTATTTCAGAAGGGTCAGGACTAGCATATTCATTAATATAACAAAAAAATAAATCTGTCAGTCATATACCTAATATGTTTGTGTGCAAGGCCACAACTTCCTCGTCAGATTTTCAATTTACTGCAAAAGACACTAAACTTATGCAGAGAGATTTCAAGTTCAGAGTTTAGACTTTTTAGACTATTTTCAAATGTATTTTTCTTATTTTTTATATTTTCTTTTGTTTTTTAGAAAGGACATTTTGCAGTCTGCTGTAAGGGCTCATATATTTCAGCAAAGCAGGCGAGGCCTGTATGATGTATGTTTATTAGCTTCAGAAGCACATCTGTGAGCTCAGATTGGATGAAAGGTCATAAACACAATGAATGTTGCTAGGTAACAGTGCCTTTTAGTCAATTTAATTGTGAAAATGAAAGGTTTTTTTGTACAAGGATAGGCTATTTGGATAGTACAATGAACAGTCACTTTATTTTGATCTCCAGTGCTGTAATTTTAAAATAACAAATCTTTTTCCCTTTAGAAAAAAAAAATCACACTTTCTCTATTTACAATGTACTTTACTGGAAAAAAATTCAAAGTCATAATGAAAATGGAAGCTAAGAGAAAATTATGATAGTAGCTGATTAATGAAAGAATTATTTTTATTACTTGTAGTAGCTTTTCAATTCAAAGTGAGACATATTAATCATTAAGGGGCATAAGGATATCTGCTGAAACACTGTAAAACCTAGAGCGGTGCAAGAGTCACAGAACAACAAACCTTTTCCTCTTTAAAAACATTTGCTTTTTAAACCAAACAATCTAAATGAAAGCAATCACTGCACTTTTGAGGGATCTTGACTCTTATATTCTTTGAAAGGATTAACCTAAAAGAAAATAAACTTTTGCTAATGCAGTAGGACTGAGAGTTTGTGATTGTAAGTTGGATGAGTGAAGCAATAATAGATTTGAGGATTGATGTAACTAAGTGCAAAGGGGTTTTTTTGTCAAATATTGCATTATTTTTATGGATTTTTAAACCCACATGATTTCATATTGGAGATAGTAATTTTGTGCAATGGCTACTTAATGTCAAAAGAAAAGCTGCTCTGAGAGGAGGAACTTGAGCTCAGTCTGCGAGGTGAAAATTTAATCTGTGCTCTATATTTTTGTGCAATGACTCAAACCAGCCTTGATAGCAGGGAATAGCATAATCAAATTCAAGATAATTTAAGTATCTGTTTGCTCAAGTTGTTCCTTGATATATTGGTTCCCATGGGTAAAAAGAAATAAAAGTATGCACCTAAATTAATATGTTTGAATAATGCCATAAAGATTTAACAACAAATCATGATGAGCTAAATGAAGGCAGTGTAGTTATACAGATGTATGGATCACCTTCTTTCTTGATATAACCTGATGCGCTAAAAAAGCTATCACAATGTAAAATTGCAAACAGTAGGGTGATGTCTATGATATCTGTATTGTTGCTTATCTTAGTGACATGTTTGTCATGTGATCTGGCCTTGATTTTAAGTGCTTCTGCAGAGTCCAGATCCTTTGTGAGTAGTGGGACTGCCTCTGCTTATTTTAATAACTGCTTTTTCAACTGATAGTTATCTTCTATTATCATCTCATATTTTTAATAAAAATACACTTTTAGATTTCAAAGGTTGCTCTTTATTTTAATCCTTGAAATATCATTAAACATTGACATAGATATAGAAATGTCTGCACTGTGCATCATCCCAGCCAAGAGTTCTCATAACATCTGTTAGTTTAATTCTAGAACACATAAATAAGTTATGCTTGTCAACTTACTGCGACTTTTTCACCCTATGATAGACTTGTAACTGTAGTTGATTTTGTTCAAAATGATCGAATATTTTGGAAAAGAGTGTTTGGAAAGAAGTAGATATTATTATTCTCCATCATTAGTGATACTCGGTGGTATAGTATTCTGACTCCCTGCTACTCCCACCCCTCCTGGTTACTTTGCTGAAGTTGATTCTGTCCAACAATATTACGTTATCCATTAGCAGTTCAAGTGAAGTAAGATATTTCAGATATTTCTAAAATATCTGATGATGAAGTAGGATGATGCAGGGCTGAATGCCTAATAGGTGTCCGGTGAAGCTGCATGCATTTCATTATCTTGTTATCAACACATTTGCTAATGTAGGAAAACTTTCTTCAATTGAAATTGATTTGACCAAGGGTGAGGTACAAATTCCAGTGAATTACAGTATGATCATAATCTTGTCTCAGTCCTACTAAGAGTCCGGGGGTATTTATGGCTGTTAGTTCTTGTTTTCCAAAAGGTTTTGGTGTTACTGATGAATTAGACAATTTGTAGCTACTTACTAAATTGTATTAAAAATAAATTTTAGTATGATAAAACATTTCTCTGCTTGTCTGTAATTTTAGAGTTACATAATATCAAAACAGTCCTTGTCAAAATATATGAGATAAAGGTAATCTAAATACGTGAGATGAAGCTAATCTGAATTTCAGTACCATGAAAAGTTGTTGTTCAGTTAAAGACAGATTCAAGTATAATGTAAAAAATGTGAATTGTTCTATTGGAATCCTGAGGAATATTACAACTGATGAAAGCTTGTCCAAAGCAAAAGTCATACATCCTGTAGAAACCAATTTAGTGCGTAAATTTCCTCAGAGTTAAAATACGAAGATTATTTTGAAGTTGGCCTAAACTTTCTGGTAAATTTGAGATATTGGAGTCAACAAACTTAGTGTTCTTGTCCTTATAAGTTAGAGTATAAGTGATATTGTTTTGTGCTATATTGTATCAGTTATCCAGTTGTGTTTTCTTTTGTGAGGTTGGCTCATGTAGGTAAATTTGGCTTCATGGTAATTTTTTCACTTACAATGTCCAAACCCATGAATTTAATTCAGAACCTAATTTCAACTTAGAAAAATGAAAATCAGTTACTCAGAAAATGATTGAATTAAAAACATCATATGTTGTTAACAAAAGTATTCAATATTTATCAGAACAGATTGATAGAGTGACAAATTAAGACCAGAAAGGATGTTCTCCATAAACTAATATGATGTTCTACCCAAAACAAACCATAGTGTTTCCTTGAATGAATTATTACTGCAAGTGCAGTGACTATGGTTAGACTCATGACTGTCAGCAAGGAGCTTCCTCCTTATCTTAAAATGTTCTTCACTTGAAAATTAGCTGTTCTAAAAGTTGATTATCCTCATTGCTACTCTTCCAGTTACAGCTGTTTAAAATACAGAGGTAACGTGGTCTACTTGTTTCTTTTCTGTATACATTCAAGTATTTTTTTAGCCCCTGTAATCTCCTATTAGATATTTGGCTATGTTACTGTTCACATGGTACTCACCTCTAACTCTCACGACACTCTTTCTGTCATGCCAGGAAAAGTGTTTGTGCATATGTATAGTAACCTGGAATGGGAAACTCATCCGGCAGAAGAGCAGTCAATAGGAAAAAGACAATTGTTGGGGGAAGAGAAAGGAGAATGACAAAGCGGCAAGACAGAATGCTTTTCCACTGCAGCACAAAGTAAGTTAATAGTGAACTGTAGGCTTAACCTCATCATTGCACTACAATACAATGAAAGTTTACACTCAGATGATTGTTTATGCTGATTCTTGCCAGCCTTCATAAAATTCAGTGCTTCTGAAGAGAAAGATCATTCCTCGCAGAAGTGGATTATGTCCTATTCTGTAGCAGTACTTTAGATACTAGGGAATATTTACTTTTGAAAACATTGGTGTCTCTGGATCATCAAATGAATAAATGGAAGTTTTGTAAATAAACTCCTGGATTCAGCAAAATACTTTTGCCTTAGAATTCAAACCCAGATTTTTTTCACAATGGAATGCCATTAAGATTAAATACAGGAAAGCATTTTACTGCCAAAGCAGTTTACTTCCTCATTTGTCTAATAGGCAACATTTCAATATTTACTACTTGCGTTTACCCATTTAATTGGAAAGTATCACTGTTCTGCTGTCATATGATGCCTGTGATTACAATGAGTGGAGAAAGTTACAGTGAATTTAATGGGCTTACTTTAATATTAGAGTGAGTCAAGAATTCTGTGGATAGATATTCTTTATGTTGGATTTAGTAGGCATTGAGACTATCTATTCCTAATTCTTACGCATATGATTGCTCTGTTGTGCAGTACATTCTGAGACACTAGCACAGAAATAAGATTCTTCAATTTCAGTAAGGTGTTATCATGTAATGTAAATTCTACAGCTTTACTCACTGACAGTTTCAAAATTGCTTTCTAATCCCATATTTCAGCCAAAGAATGGCTGTAACATATTAGCATTGACTTCCAACTTGTTAGCCTCAGAGGAATACTGCAAAACATAGCTACCACTTCAACAATTAAAAGCTAAAAATATTGTTTCCATTTCTTGCATCAAGGCAAATAATACTTAAAATGAGAATTCTTATACATTCAAAAGATATATCAAGAATTTTTGAGGCTGAAAACTAAATTTGTATTAAAGTCTTGCAGTGTTAATACTTCTTAATGCAGAAAATACTGCCTGTAGAATATAAAAGAAGCACAAAATTGGACTTTGTCCTCTGCTTCATCACACTTCTCCATTCTTTTCAGTGATCATAAGTAGAAGTCACCCTTTGGATGAACTTTTCAAG
>VZSC01011982.1:40000-93809 GCA_013398225.1 Steatornis caripensis
AGACATCATGGTTAATGCAAATTAATGTAATCATAGATTCAGAAAAAATAAACTACTCCAGTGCCACAGTTTATTTAGTTTTGTTACTTGACAGTCTTAACCTTTTTTTCTGTTCCGGTGATTCATATTTATCATCTTCTTTGTTGTGAAATGATTTTGCCAAAATATATTTATATTAAACCATCTTTTTTCCATTTTTGATTGATTCCTGAAACAAAAAAGCTCCAAACAAAATCAAGAATGGATCTATTTCACAATTATGTTTGCTCAATGCACTAGGATATTTTTATTGTGACTGAAGTCTTTTCCTCAGATCTGTGTGCTACAGACAAATTTTTTTAACCAGAGCAAATTCAAGTGCAGCTTTCAGACCAGTCAAACCCAAGAGACAGGCAGGAGGGCAGCCCTTCCTCAGCTTCTCTCTGCATTAGCCTTTCGTACTCAGTCTCCATCGACCTGTCAGAGACATCACAGTGATTGACTGCCCTGGCAGATGTGCTGCTATAACAGGTAACTTGATCATCCAGACCCATCTGTCTCAATCCTCTTCAATTCACACTTTCAGAAATATTAGAGATTAGGGAGGGGTCGGATTCTTTGTTGTGATTTTTTTAAATGTAGGATATCTGTATTTCACAAAAGGTTACCCTTGGTAAATGAATGGTGATGTACAGTACTTGAGCCATATCCTACTGAGAGGAGCTTCCTGGCATTGTTCAGTGTCAGTGTTTAAGATCTGGGTTAACAATCCAGAGAATTTAAAAACTTGCTCATAAGATGTCTAAAATTAAGGACAGTTTTTTAGAACCACTGTAGTAATAATAGAATGATGTTTCAAAGATAACAGTTCCAATGTGAGACAGATGGGCTGTTTAACTGCACTTAGTGAGAGGAGGGGATCTGATTCTGTGGGAGTATTTTCACGTCTTCTCTTCAGTGCCCACAGCCTGGCAAATGTTGTGACATCATTAAGCTGAACTGCTGATTTTAGATGGGTCTGGAACAAGAACGGGCAGGGGTAACTCAAGCTTCCTGCTGAAATGTAGTTAGCTAATTTACTCTTGTCACTATTTCTGATAATTACTTTTCACCAAAATATTTTGCTGTGCTTGTGTGTAGAGGATTTCATTCTACAAGTCAACACCCTAAGTGTTGTAGCCTCGCAGGATCTATCAACAGCTTCTATTAAGAGAGAATATAATCTTGGTGAGAGCAGTGGCTAACACTTCTCTTTTCTATTTCTCAGTAAAGTCTACTGCATACTCACTATCAAGGGATGTACATTGGCACAGATGACATAGTTCACAATATAAGGGGAAGTAACATACTGAAGCAAGCAAAACAAGGTAAAATGAATGACAACTGACAAAAAAGCAAGTGAACTCAGAATATTTTTTTTCAAATGAGAGGAATAAAAATATGTTAAGTGTGTACATAAGCAATGACACATGCAGAATAAAAAGAGATAAATAATGGGGGGAGGGGTAGAGGACTGAGGAGTTTGTAAAAGCAGAAAAGACCTCTCAGGTGCACACCTATAAGGCTTTTGGATCATATAAGAAACTGAGGTGACATTGGGAGCCACAGCAAAATTAAAACTTCATGCCTTCCTGAAAATTATCCATACTATCCTGGACCTACAACTTCAGCAGGATCTAATCCACTCAGGCAGCGCTTGTTATTTCATTAATAAATTTCAGCAAGTAAATGAGATCAGTACATTCTCGTGAAGGAATATCTAATTATGACCCTATCGCTTTGATTTTTGGAATAGGGAAAAATCAGAAAATTATTCACTTTTAATATTTTACATGATATGTTTGGAGGATTTGTGGCACACAGTCCTTTGTTCCAAAGCCAGCAAACCAGGTAGTATGACAGTCATTACCTTGTCATGATTCATGGAAGAGAGCACTGGGGGAATCCAACATACAGCTGAATACAGACAGCTGAGCATTGGCACAGGCAAGAGAAAGTGTAAAGGACTCATAAAGATTGCTCTGTGGATTAACCAGTCTTCTTTTTTCAAATGCACACCTGTGCAAGACAGACAGAGTCTCTTCTAAATGGCATAATGACTGTGGTGTGGGAAACTAAAATGCAAATTTTCCTCACTTCTTGGGTTCTCAGGCTGGAGATGGGGTGAGGAGTTGAAACAATGAGTTTTGACTAGACGAAATTGCTATGGATGCTTTGTGACAGAGTTGTCTGTCCGTGTCTCTGTATGCTTGTAAGCCAAGGGAGGCTTCTTCCAAGAAAGCTGCTCCTTCATTTAATGTACATCTTAGGAACTTCTGGATAAGTACTATTGGTACTGCATTGATCTTTACAGACATGTTCTATGTCAATCTTGCATAATACTTTATCTAGATTTTAGATAATTTGTTAAACGGATTCTCATACGATAATCTTTAAACAACAGGCATGGAAATTTGTCCTGGTTTGGGCCAGGACAGAACTAATTTTCTTTATAGTAACTCTGCTTTTTAGTTAAGTCTCTTCTGAGAAGCTGCACTCTCTGAAACTAACTGCATGTTTTTTTCCAGACAGTAGCCACTTCTACCAGTGGTAAGGCTTGGTGTTTATAGTTAGTGCTGGAACATCAGTAGGAATGTTATGCAGTAAGGCTCTGGTGTATGGTTATCCCTATGGAGACCAAGGTCGATGCTTGCTTCTGCTGACTTCCTTATGCACCGGAACTGAAAGAGCAGAGAAGTGGTCACAGCTGCGACCCTGCGGTGGGGAGGAGTGGATCAGACAGGTGACCCAAACCTGACCAAAGGGAGTATTCCATCCCATACGCGTCATACTTGGTATAAAGCTGAGGGATTACGAGGGTCTGGCTCTCTTCTTCTATGGCCGGCGTCCGAGGAGGACTCTGTGCGATTCTTCTGCCTTTGATCCTGATCTGTGCGTTCCAGAATCCAGCTCCTGCCTGCTGCTGAGTACAGTCCAGGACTTTCCTGGGGCGTGCCCCACAGCTTCCGGGTGACGTATTCATCATCAGTGGGGGAGAGCTTGATATTGGTTTTGTACATATTTGTATATATTTTCATTATTATTTTTCCTGATATTATTATGCATTATTATTGTAGTTAGATTAAAGCTGTTTTAACTTTTCGAACCCATAAGTCTCTTTCGCTTTTCTCTTTCCTCCCCCATTTTGGGGAGCGAGGGAGTTAACAAAGAGCCTCTGTTGTTCGTTTAATAGCCAACCCAGCTTTAAACCATGGCAAAATTCTAAAAAGTAAACCTATCCCAATTTAATTACTTATATCATGGGAAATGTGCCTTTTTCTGAAAGATTTTTTTTCTCAGCTAGGAAGAAATTTATCTAGAGACTAAACATTGGGACCTCATGGCAGTCAGCACTCTTGAAATACTAGACTAGAAGTCACATCCAAATAAAATACATTTATAACCAGATATTGCCTTGGAAAGCTAAGAGCTTGATCTACGTTTATTTGATCACTGTCTAACTTAATAGTAAACATGTTAAAATATGCATATACAGTATGGAAAATATATGTTGGTATGTAGTCTTTGTACAGTGCTTAGAAATTAGTGATATATGCATATAGGTAAGATGACATATAATAATAACCTGTCTATGACTGTTTAAAAAAAAAAAGTCTGTAAAAACATTTCATGGTCACAAAATCTAATCAAATGATAATGAACTGCAAGTGTACTTCACATTACTATAGAAAGTAACTGTCCCAGTGTATCTTTCACTGCTAGGTACCAGTCTTGCAAAATGAATAATCTGAGCTAATGCATTTGGCCTGGTGAGGTACAGACACACATAGCTGTCTTTCAAGATTCAAACTGTAAGAATATATCACTAGAAATGCCGTATTCTGCAAATGACATACCATAAGATAGTAGACCTGGAAAATACAGGAGAGTGGGCTTGAATAAAAGAAGAGTGGAAGTATATCCATTCAAACAGTAGGACTCAGGGTGTGATTCGTGTTAAAATAATCTCAAGATTTCCTCACCCAGCTCTTTGAGAAACCTGATTTTGGTACAAAGAAGAAAATTGATTCTTTAGCAGTATTATTCAGTCTTCTGTCTTAATCTAGCATAATGAATAACACTTTTTCTGTGCTCTTTTAGGACAGATACCAAAAGATATCTGAAAGGTATGTGAGAGTTGACCATGCAAAGCTAAGAATGAATTTTGGACCAACAGGTATCAGAACTGTAGTGCCCTCAAATACCAATTGAAAGAAAATTGCCTAAGCAGATTGAAGCTTCAGTCTGCTTCTTCACTTAAAATGTTTGTAGAACAAATGAAGCTTTCCTTTTTCGATCTTTGCGTACACCACAATATCTATGTAAACGAGAAAGAAAATAAGATTTTTTTACTGTATTGTTACTATTTGAAGTTTATTGTATTTTCTGTTTATGTTTTTCCTTTGCAATTCTAACAATTCCCAGAGTTAATGTAAATACACATAGCAAATTTGTTTCTATGCTTGTTTAGATTTAACATGAAATACATAAACAGGATTTGAATCAAGGGATTAGAACTCAAATGTTTCTCCTAATTTAACACTCCAACAGCTTGCTTAGTTATGTTTTCTTTTGGTTTTCTCTTCTCAAAACTTCAGTGGAAAGGATAGAAAGTGACTCTCCTACTTTTAAGTCATTTTGTAGGGCATCTCCTTGAAAAAAAGAAAATGTATTAGTCACCCACAGGCAATGGAGGAAAAGGAATCTATTGCTCGCATTTCACAGGAAAGGTGATTATATAAAAATAAGACACCATTTAAAGTTATCTCTTAGAAGTCTTTAGCAGGTGCACTGCACTTCGTGAGGATTGCAGTCTTTTGGGGCATGTAACAAGACTTTGAGGATTAGCTGTTGAGTAACTTTCAGGCACTTGGGAGAAGGAATGCCTCATTTGTGGCACCCACTTTCGTTTTGGTGAAAGCCAGATGCTATCCTCACCAAAATATGAAGGAGTTTGGGGCACTAGGCAGGTATGATTAAGTGCCTCCAGAACTCTGAAGGCAAAATATGCAAATCCTCTGGAGGTCAGAACAAATACCAATCTCAGCCATACACACTTGCAATTGAAGATCCCTTCTTCACGTAAGAACATGCTTATTTTGTATCTGGTCCTAGGCTGGCAAAAGAACATACATATTACTAGATTTCTGTATGTAACAATGGGATGCACCATAGCTCATGAGATGAGTAGAAAGACACTTAAAGTAGTCATTGGGTAACTGAAAAGGTTAAGGTGCACTTCAAATATTGCCTTTCTCTTGGACCACAAATCTTAGACTGGGCTAGCCTGGAAGTAACATCCTCTCCTTGAGTTTCCAGAGCTAAACCATTTGCTAGAGTTAAGTGCTGAATTCTTGCATTTAAAAAAAAAAGGAAGTGGGCAGATTTTTCTTTCAAAAAGGATTATTGAAAGTTTTAAATCAAGGTAATCTCAGTATGTGTAGTCTGTTAGATTTTAGTGCATTCATTTGTACAGGACACAGAGGTTCATTTTTGTGTTTGACTGAAGCAATTCACCAGCACATATTGAAGTGTTCTTGGGGAGGAGGTTGGCATTTTGTATTACTACACCTGTGTTTTTTGAGTACAATTTCATTTTCTTTACAACTTTTCCATTACAGGTATAACAGTTCTTGGAGAGTAAAACAAAAATGTGAATAAACATAGGTATCATCCTGTTACCTAAAGGGGAGGCCACTCGTAAGAAAAGAAATTTAGATTGTCTTTGCCTTTTGGCACTTTTAAGGCTTATTTTTTCAGCATGTCCGCAGAAGTACGGGCTCTTGGATAGCCTTGCTACCAAAATCTTTGACACATTTCAGGTGCCCATAGGCTACTCTAAAATGGGAACTTTTGAAAACGTGAAGTTTGTAAAGTAGTAGTTAGACTCCTCTTATGTGAACTTGTATTCCATTATAGAAATACCCCTAGATTATAATGACAGTCCTATGTGTCTGTTGGTGTTTAAATCCTTGGACTTCAGTGAAACTATACCACAGAAGATTTTTAATCTTTGGAATTTGAGATGTGCTTGAAAAAGTATCTTGATAAAAAAAAAGAAAATAACAACAGCAAAAATAAGCCAAAACAACAACAAACCCCAACTTTCTAGATATCAAGTTATCTTAATATGTTTCCAGAAGATCTCTTCTGAATGAGATTTGGCTTTTCCAAAATGTACTTGCTTCTGTTTTCTGAAAGATAGCTATAAGTTTATGCATATTTTATCTCTGCCCTTTTAATGCTATTTCTAGCTAATTATACCAATAGAAGAAGCCTAAAGCAAATATGATTTTAGCAGTTTATAATATGAAAACTGTCTTGGCCTTATTGTATACTAGAGCTGTACGTGCAATTACTATTAGCAAGCACTCCACCTACTGGTTCAAATTATGCCAGGCTAGTAATAAAAAAAATAGTTCCTGTACTCATAAGAGCTTTACTGCCTAATGGTACAAACATTCTGGTCCCCAGTACTTTATGTATTTATACATCTTTTGTGGAACCAACCAGGTATACATATGCCTTTAAACTGCTATTCAAATTCATTAGCAGAATCCACAAAATTTACTTTCACAAATGACTATCCTAATATTTCCCAAACTTAGCTATGAATGTCAATTTAATATGTGTCAATAAAAAGCAAATGGTACAAAAACCGCAACGCATTTTTCTTTTGGTATTTCCTATGTATATGATCTCTTTAAATGAGTTTTTACAGAAGGATTTTTAAAAAACATGAATAAAAATGAAGCCTGCATAGTAAAAGTAAGCACTGAAAAATATGTAAATGCTGATTAAGCTCCTAACTCTTTGTCTTTACAACCTTGATAAAGGCAATAGAGGAGAAAACACTCTGAGACAGTGGTGAGCTTTTCAGCAGAATTCAGATAAAAAAACCTTTTTAGTTAAGAGGTTTTAGTAAAATAGACTTCCTTTTATAATATGCACACAAACATACATACATGTATCAGCAGGTCATATCTACTTATTTTTTGGTATAACTTGTTATACAATTATTTGCATATAATCTACATAATGGATGGATATTTTTTCCTTCACATACACATGTCCCACTGAAATCTACAGAACATTTGTGTATTCAGGGAATGTACAATTGCTTCTATTCATGTATAGCTTAATACAGCAAATGATGCCAACTCATAGATGAAAATCAGATTAGGCATGGATACAGAAGCAAGAGCCATACCAAAATAGCATTACCTTAAGAAACTGTGTTGCAAGAATGTATGCTATTTTTCCAGACATAAATATACTGCAAAAGTATATATGTTTCTTAAATTATCATTTGAATTTTGTCATCAAATTTCCATCAAGTACACTATCAATAATGAGATGTCTTAAGCATGTTCATTTTCATTGACTTGATGAGGTCTTCTGCTTTCAGCAACTTTGTGTGGTGTTAACTGAAACAAACATAGATCAAATATGGTACCATATGATAGAAAAGTCATGCACTAAGGACTGAAGACTGTCTTTCCAGGCCATTCCAGCTGCTGCTTTTCAATACTGCTTAGAAGACTGATATAATAGTACCCATGTCAATATCAACAAATCCAGTTGTGGATGGAGTCACCCTTTACAGGAAGGAATTTTAACACAGCGGGAAAAAAAAAGTAGACCATTAAAATAAACACAAAACAAAGAATGTGGAAACACAGCACAAATCTACCCAAGAAAATATACCTGACCCTTTAAAGCTCACCAAAACATGACAGAAGGTCCCCTTGATAGTCTGTATCATATATATGTTCAGAGACTGTGCTGCCCATATGTTCAATAAAACTGCTGAATCTCAAAGTTATAATAATTTGCGACAAGGTGCCAGAACCAATTATTAAATATCATATGATCCAGCAGAGATGAAATAAAAATATACAGGGTCGATTTTACTGGCTGTGACTGTTATGAAGATTATAAAATACTTAGAATTGCAGTTTAACTTAAGGGAAGTCTTAAACACCTCCTTATGGTTAAATTTTGCTCACAGCAGAATATCAGAAGCCAAATGCATATGGCACATTTTTCTAGATACAAAGAGAAGATTGCCCTTATCATTATTGATTTGAATATCAATATAGTAAAAAAAAGATATGCTATTATGATATCTTTTAATAGCATAAACCTTTGTTCAAAAGAGCAAGTGACAGCAAAAAGTACAGTTCAAGCAAGAAAAAAGGTACAATGTGATTAGATCAGTGAATGATACCATCTCAGCCAAATAGCTGCCTATAGTGTGGAAAAATAAGACACTTAGGACTAAGTGTAAACAGTCATTATTTATTTACAATGACATCTCTTAAACATGAATGAGTGAATGTTTTAAATACTAGTTCCCATCTTTTAGCCAAGGTCAACTGTTTCATGCTGGTCTGTGCTTTTTCTCAATCTGTAAAACCTAGAGGTTGATCTGAGATGTTTATATGATTTTTTTAATTGTTATGAAATACCAGGGAGGAGTTTCTCTGAAATGATTATTTATGAAGTTCCCCATAAAACCACACAAATGTGCTTTCAAATTAACTGCAGAGCACCTTCCTGCTCTGTGTGCCTAAGAATTAACTATCGTATTATACGGTAGGAGAAAAAAGTGTTTTATTTCTACCAGTGAATGCAACCTTAATGTATTACGGCTGCAAGCACCAAAATGTTGTTGCTGCAGGAAATAAAGTATTTCTGCCCTCAGTTATTGGAGCATTGCAAGAATAGGACCATGTTTGTCTATGTATGTTTACAGCACCTGTCAGCCGATACATGAGAAACAAGAAGAGTAATGTAAACTGATCCCCGCCTTTTGCTGAATATTTAATGCAGTCTGCTGGAAAGAAAAGCGCAAACATTCTACTTTTCCAAAGCCTGTCTTCCTTACCCTCTTCTAATTTTCTCTGGGGAGGGATGGGTTTCGAACTTGGTCACTGCTAGTGCCCATTTGCTTCTGGATCTTCAGTTTTCAGTCTTGGCTTTCTTCCTGTCTCCTGAAACTGAATTTACTTCATTTTAGCCACCTCACAGCAGACTTGTGTGTATATATTTTCAAGGAAATTTGATTGTCTTTATAGATTTTTAAATCAGCTTTCAGATCAAGTTCAGAAATTTGTAAACTGTTGTGTTGTTGCGTTAGGCAATAGTGGAACACAGACCTCAGATGCACATCACCAATACTATAAAGTGATCTTTAAATGAGACAACTAGGGCATAAGTAGATTAAAGTGGCCAATAATGGGAAAACAAGTGCCCATTCCAAGAGCAATTGTAAGAAATTTAAGCCTCAGGAAGTTGCATTATGCATTTTATTAAATTGAGGGTATATTCACACTTATTGTGGCTTGAAATTTGAACCAGTGTTTTCTGTCTTTGGTTACCTTACTTTAGTATTCCTTAATGGGCCAAAGATGTAATGCATAATATCATATGACTGCTTGAAGTTTGCAAGTTAGTTTCTCAAAAGTTGTAATTTAATTTAAATTGACAACTCCACAATAAACCACTGTTCTCTCATAGCAAACAGTATCTGACCTAAAATGCATGTAACAAGACCCTAAGATTCTAACAAAATCCCACTTCTTTGTCACTTTAACCTTGTTTGCAACAGAAAACATCTAATTTTGAGCACCTCTACCAGTTAATAGTATGTAAAACATTAGTTTTCAAAAAGAGTTAAATCTTATTTATATTCAGATCCTCCAATAATCAAGAGAGAATGAAAAAAAGATTGAGCATCCCATTGATATACAAAGTATGAATTTATACATACTCTAAAGGAGTCCTTTTTAAAAGGATATCTTAAATGTTACCTGTTTACACAGGAAAATAGAGAACCTGATCAGTGCCAAAAAAGATAAACTGTGACAGAGAAAATCATTTTAAAAATGACATGCACTATGTAAATTGTGAAACATCATAATTTCTAAGAGGCTAAAGATTTGCTTAATCAAAGCAAATGAAAGAGGTGTGGCCTTCACATCTCTTGAATATTCAAAGTCATAGGTTGCTTTACTAGTTTCAGGACCAACCTCTCCATAAGTGCCAAACACATTCTCTGATGTTAGATTGATTCAGAAGCTGTACTGAGTCTGGAAAAGTCACTGCAGTTAGTTCCAGGTGGAAAATATAAAAACAGTTATTTCCCATGGGTACTGACTTAACAGCTCCATGGTTCAACCTTCCTGAAGCTTGTAATATTTTCCTGGAAACTCCATCATGACTTTTTATGCAAAGATGCTTCTGCCAGTTTTGGAAGAGAGTGAGGCAAAACTGGTTCGATCCCACTCTTTTCCCTCTGTTATTTCAATGTATTCTTATGGAAAACAATCTTTTATCTGCTTTATGCAGTGCTGTCCTGAGGAAATGTCTATATTGCTTATATATACTGTGATTGAAAAAAAAAGATATTTCTGACATAATACCATGAATGTCTAGATCCTGGAGTTGAATATAGTCTCTCACAAATTTAAAGACTGCCACTCATAGGAAAGATCAACTTCTTTGAATGTCAGAAGTACTCTTGCTCACAGGATTAACATGAGCTTGGTTTTGCAAACCATTTTTGTAGTTTAATTTGGTTATGCAATTTAGTAAGAATTTGAAGAGCTATTGGATTAAGAGTTGTAAAGGATGAACATAAAATTAAAAATATGAGAAGTACAGCATAACTCATTATATTCCAGTTTTGTCTTGGGCTATATCACATACTAATGTGTCTTCCTCTGTCAGTTTTTTATTTTTCAGAAGTTAATCCTCTATCAATGAAAATTCATGATGTGTCAAGAAGGGTTGCATATTATTAGTTTTATGTGCATTCCTATATACATACATGTATTTCAGGCACACAAGCAGATAGATATATGTATAATTACATTTCTTACTGCTTTGGAGTTATTCTAAATGTCTACAAAACCCAAAAAATTATTTCTGTCCTGTTGTTTCTTTTAATAGCAGACAATATATAGTGTGCTATACAGCATAAGAAAAGGGTGAAGCTAAGGAAAAGGTGAACATGAAAAGTCTGCAAATCTTTTATGTAGATTGATAGGGAGTCCTTTCTGATATTTAGTTTATGTACATATTAATGTATATGATTTTTCTTTTACTGGTAATGTTTTTTTAATTCATCATCTTGGCAAATATTCATTACGTTTCACTAAATTGTAAAAATATGGTACAATTCCCAGTATGGGAGTGACTTTCAGTCATAATAAGTTAGAAAACATTATTCACAAAAGTTAGTGTCTGGATGAGTAATTCACTGTATTGTGGAAAGGGAAACTAGAGAGTGATGCACTGCTATGTGAGTTCAGGTTATTTAGATGGTGGTTGAGTTTGGATGCTACCTCCCCATAAAGTCAAGGAAGTCTCAGAAGGCAGTTTAGAGTACCTGAGTAACCTTTCTCTTTTAGCTCTGTAGGAGCTCTTTGATGAAGACGACTTAATGTAACACCCTCCAACTAAAAGAGCCTGAGGGAAGTTGAGATGTTTCAAAAAATGTGCACTTGATGCTTGGTTTCAGTACATGTAGAGAATAAAAAACTTCCGTTAGGATTGTAAGGGAAACTGCATTTTTAAATCATACCTTCATGAAATGAAACAAAATTATAGCATAACCCCCCCACGCTTTTCTTTTTCTTATTTAAGAGAATGTTTTTAGTGTACGAAATGCCAAAAGTTTTTATTATCTACCCTTCATCCTGCCTTAGATTTCAGTGAGGGCTAGAATATCCTTTTCTGTCTCTATTGAATGGTATTGACACTATGGAATAATTAGAATTGGACTAATTCCATACCCAGTGGAATGAATGGAAGGACTGACTGATTACCATAGGTATTTGTTCAACCCTATACTATGTTTATAGTCCCTTCCTAGGACTAATTCTTCTCTCTCTAATTCTTCTGTCTCTCTGTGTTTTTTGCTATTAGTGATCAGCAATAGCCAAATTAGGATACAGAGCAAGTTTGCAACGACAAGTAAATGTGAATATAATATTACATAACTAAATATAATAAATACTAACAGCATTAATTTCTTAAGATTAAAAGTTGTGAGAAGGCACATTGCGGGTAAAGCATCTTTGAGGGAATGTATTATGATTAAGATTGCTAGACAATAGAAAAGAAATCTTACATGCTGCAGATGATGGTTGCATTTGCTTTTGCTTATTTGAGACATACACATCACTCAAACTCAACCTAAACTTTGTACATGATTTTTTTCCTTGAAGTTGGATCTATGAAGTTGGACTTTGAGCTATGAAGTTGACCTTGATTGTTCTTCTTGAAGTTGAATCTATTGTCTATGAAAAAGGACATTATTTTCCCCTTTCTGCTTGAAATCTTCCTTTCCGGAGTTCCTTTCTTAATCTAAATGCTAAGGCTGAGTCAAAATTTTATAGGGAAATGTCTGTCATCCCTCTGCCCTGCTGAGGTGCTTCAGTTTTCTTTTTCCAGGCATTTAATTCTAACTGTGAATGGGGAGAAAATATCAGGTTTGGAATCTTCCTCCAGCTGCAAGGGAAGATACTCTGATTTCACACTATAATTCTTTTTTGAGATGTCAGGTTTCTTATTAATATTCCATTGAAGTTATATTTTAGTCAAGAATTGGGAGGAAAAAAAGCTGCAATCTCCCAAGATTTTTTATAGCTGATGGAAGAAAGTGACAGTTTGAAATCTAAACTTCATCCTTGGCCTGAGTCACCTGCTGAAGAACCTACAGAAATAAACCTCCAAAGAATGTTAGCTTTTTGGGGTTATCTGCTTTAGTAGGTTAAAAGAAAAAGTCGGTAGTTCAAAAAAAAGAGGTACGGAGCTCTGAATGGACAATCTGAATGACAATTTATGCCACTACTAGAATCACTACCTACAGCTTTCCAAAGCATAGGTTTTCTGTGGAAATGTAACCATATCCCAAAGAGTTTTTAAATTAAGATTGTGGTTCAAGATTTTTGGTTTAGAACCAGAGATTTGTCTTCTGCTGAATTCTCTCCTTCATAACTTCTGTTCCATTTTACATATGTTGACCACAGAGAAATTATTGAAGATATGAAATGAAAAATTCCACATCATGCTTTGAGTACTTTTCTCTCTAGCAATCTGTTTCTTAACATAATGCAAGCACACGCAAATGCAGCCAAAGCCAGTCTGGTGTCCAGAATGAAATAGAAATGAAGACAGCATTCTGCAATACCAAATATGGTCTCACAGGTGTGAAAGTGATCTGTGAAAATTGCCCTATGAATACTTGAAAAATGAATGGGGACACTGAACCTGAAAGGGTTCACAAGAGATGTTGAATCCTTATTGACCTTAGGCTACAGTCTTGTCAGTCCCTTTTCCATAGACAATTAAAGTTGCAATTAACTCCTAGACCTTTGAAACCTCACAGGTTTCAGAATAATAATATTTAGTTGTACTCTTCTGGGAAGAAAAGTTATAGTTGAAGACTGTGGGAAAATTATATGCAGGTGGGCTGCCATAATTCAAGAATTTGACTTCATTTAGCAAAGGAAGCTGATGGTGTGAAAACATTAATGCTGACACACTATCCAGATGGCTAGTTTACCATGTGCAAGAAGACAGTACGGCAGTGATTATGCTGGAGCCAAAAATTACACGTGGAGATGGAACAAACTTTGAAAAGTCAGTCTCTTAAATGTGCCATTATACAAATTAATCTAAACTGATATGTTCATCTATTGCCCTACTAAAATATTACTGATAGAATATTGCAGACAAGCTGTTCTGAAAACCAAGATATTATTTTATTGATATTTTTACAATGCCTGAGATGCTCCATCACAACCTTTTTTGTATCATGTTGTTGTATCAGAGTCAGGCTATGCACTTAAAATACATGGATGCATGCTTCTATGAACATAGCAGGTAAAGCAAATATTAGCACATTTTAATAGACTTTCTAAAACACAGGGATTGTGTTACTTTGGAGGTGAGAGAAGGAATCTTAACGGAACTTACAGATTCTTATAACCACTTGTACAAATTTCATAAGAACTAATTCGATGTTCCAGTACCCAACAAAATGATCTTCTCCTTGGTCAGGAATTATTTTCTTACTCAAATGAGTAGTTTAGTTCAGTTAGCTGTTTCAAAAACTTAGGGGTTTTTTAGTTAATTTTAGCTATAATAAATAATGATTGAACTGAAACATTAACTTTGAAAATATTTGCCAGAATTGTTCTTAGAAAATGTTGAAACTGGAGAAATTCTGAATTTTTAGAAATCACTCTCTAGAATTAGTGATGGAAATGCGTATTATTTTATTTTTGCTAATGCAAATCACCTATTTGAACAAGGCTTTATTTTCTTTGATAGAGTACTGTGTTCCAGCAGAAGTAGTAAAGAATAAATCTCCATGACTGACATAACTGAAAGCAGTAGGCAGAGTGATCTACAGTCTATAAAGTCCAAACATTTGTCTTTACTATATGATCTTGAAAAATTAGAGTTTTCTCCTTTCTTGTCTTTCCATTTTTTTATTCATAAAAACTAGCATAAAGTGCCCAAAGATTTCTTTTTGCTGTGTGCTTTTATAGCACTCAACCAAATCCCAATTGAGGCTCCAGAAATAATCAGAGTAGACAAAAAAATATTTTTCCTCCTTAAATATATGTTTGAAAAACAAAGAAAACTCTCTTATTCATGCAAATGAAATAGATATTCTATCAGGATATAGCATAGCTTTGTCCGACATAGCTCAAAACATCTGAATTTGCAGTTAAAATTTAATTATGTGTGAAGAACAATTGCATCAGACGGTAGCTTAACTGAAAGATGCTGAGAGTAGATTTTGTGGAACAGGTTTCACTTTATGAGGAGACTGAAATGCATAGTGCTGAACATGTGCTGGATAGTTTGTTTGCAAAATAAAAATCCAAATTTATTAGGAAGGTCTATTGTGTTCCTGCAGATATTAAGAATTTTACAAAATGTTTGCCCACTCAAAGTGAGATGATTCAGTTAAATAATATCAAACCAGAAACTCGTGCAGCAACCATAGCAATGAAAACTCTGTGGACAGGTCAATTTACTTAGCTTGCTTCATTGCAGGTAGGTATGTGGAATCTTCCTTTAATTCTTTGAATGTTGCAATTGTGTGTATACAATGGATGGTGCTATTTGGTATTCTGTTTTCATTTCAGAGCATACTACTCAATTTCTGCTTTAAAGAAAAAAAAAGATACGTATTTTCTCAAAGTTCTTCTACTAACATTTCTATTTATTTATTTTTGTTTGTTTTATAGCACATGTAAGAGTAATATCCATTTTCGAGACTGAAATGAGGCAAACAAAATTCAGATTAAAATTAATTTCTGGTGTTCTGTTGACACCCATATCGTGATGTCCAACAGTGTTTCCTTGTTTCCATGTATTTCTTCATTGGTTTCTATACCTGGATTGTTGCTCACTTAATTGCTGGAATATAAGCTTCTTGGGGTGGAGACCACCATTTTTTCTGTGTTGGTGCAGAACTAAGTGTGATGTGATTCTAGTGCATGACATTTAGAATAGCATTTAATAAATGAATTGAAATTGCGAGAAATTGATGTCTTTTCAATTTCCTTGTTCTTGGAAATTACTAAAACTGTTTTAGTTTAATTGTTTCAGAATTATCAGCCTAAATTAGACACTCAGCATGAAAAATTACAGCCTAAACCAGTTAGTTTGGCAAAGTTACAATCAACTGAAAGCAACCACATAAGGAAAAATGTCAAGCAACTCTGAAAAAAGGTCTCGTATGCCTCATCAATAATGGGACAATGCAAATGTTTAGGCCTACTATTTAGTAGTAAATAACTTCTAGATACATATTCTAAACAAAATGTTAAAATTGAAAAAAAATCTACTGTGTCTGCCTGAGATCAGTTTCTCAATACTGGTATGGATATTTGCATGCACTTAATGAATGGCTTTTTGGAAGTTTCATGAATAATTTTTCAAGGTGATTCTATGGTGAAATGAACATTATTCACAGTTTTTACACAAATGCCAGTAGATATTGGCACACAACCTTTTGTCATTAAATTCTAGTAGAACCAGTGTTGGAAAAATTTCTCTAATCATGAAAGTCAGATCGCATGGACCTAACCTGGTTGAGACCCATAAAAATATCTGGGTCACCTTAAAAAGAAAGGTTACCTTAAAAAGAAGGGTGTCTGCTGACCGTAAACAGGAGAGGGAGCTCCAGAGATGCAAGAGCTATTCATTACGTTTTATTTGGTAATATAGGCAATTCAGAGATGTTTAATTTACGTAAAGAAAATGCCACTAGAGGCTTTGAGCTAAATATCAGACACATGACAGACGTCTTGTCTTGGAGAGTTTGCGGATTTTGTTTTGGTTTCATGTGCTTTGTGAAATCTTCCTGTATACTACTCTTACCATTCAGGGCTTGAGTGTTACCAGTCTAAAAAGCTATGCTGCATAGTTGCAGCTTGTATTGAATAACTGCAGTTATCATTAGAGTCATAGTATTAATAGACATGTGTACCACACTGAAGTCCGTGATGTTTTTCTATAATGGAAAACCGAAACACCTACCTTGTTCTAAATATCATATATGATAGATTGTCTGATACACACCTCTATGGCCAGGCAGTGTTTCTTGCAGACCCTTAAACCTAAATGATTTTTATAGTAATAACGGTTGCTCCTCTCTGTTGTTTATTTCATGTTCAGAGCTGAAGTGTATTGGCTAGTTCATGAAGCTGACATATAGAACAGGAAGAAAATTGAGTTACTACCTCTGCCACAGGAGTAGATCATGGAGTTGTATAATGAAGAATGTTGAACTCCTCGCATTCTCTCAGTTGACCCATCAAGACATCTGCCCTCCCCTGGGTTTGATGAAAGCTCTTGGTCTAAGCTAACATGATTACTTCTTTGCTTTCTTTATTCTAACTTCTGGACCTATTGTATTTTACACATCATGATTTTGATTAACAGTTTTGCAGGAAGAAGTAGGAACAAGTTGCCTTCAGGGACCTCCTACGTAATGAAAGAAATGATAACAAAGGAACACGAGCAAACAAAAATAATTAAAAAAAAAGTGCTGTGCCTTTTATCAGTGTAATACATTTGATATATTTGAATTTTCAGTGAAATTCACAGTGGACTGTGGTCACCAAACTGTTCTGTGCACCTTTCTAGTTTCACAGATCTAATATCAAATGCAGAGGAAAAGCAAAGTGTGACAAAGGGGGAATTTTAGTGAAAGAATTGATGGAGGGAGTCTTGAGGAAAGGAGAGCTGATGGATCAGAAAAGGCTGGTATTAAGTAGCTTTTTGGAATGACGTTCTAATTGGACCAATATTTACCTGTCTACCTCTCAAAGTTTAGGACTTCTTATGAAGTATGGATTAGTTCATTCTTCTTGAAAGAAGATTGGGTGTATCCTACGTCTCTGTATTTGCTTTACAAATAATACTTGAGAAATATGATGAGAATTGGTTTAGATGTAATGTTAGAGAACATTTTAGCTTCATGGCTACTTTTCTGTTTTACAAGACAAGAAGTTAAGGTCAAGGGCAGCAGATACCGGACTCTAACAGAATTCTTTACACAAAATCAGCAAGTGTTATTTACAAATAGACTATGTTAAATCTATGGTGTAAATGGAGACACTGTGTCTGTATCAAAGACCACTGTATGTATGAAGAACTGTCATTATCATTCACTTCACTTTCTAAGTAGTCAACTTTGCATGTCTATTCAGGAAACTAAACTGAATTAGCCCTTTTGACCTCACGAGTTTTACACAGTTAAATATTTATGAAACATCAGAACATGATAGTGGCTATTACGGCTCCTCAATTTTAGCAATTAATTTTATTGACAGAACAATAAGGACTGCTTCTTTACCAGTGTAACAACATCATGATTCACTTTCTATTTGTTTAAAAAAATGCAAATCAAGCCACTGCATCTTGCTTATGTGAAATGAGCAACCTCCGTTCACTAAGAAGCCATGTGAGGCCATATATGTATTTCGCCATATGTGAGACTGTCATGTTGTCGTAGTACACGTTATGCTTTCTTAACGCATTAAAGATAATCAATATTTTTTTAGAAGCACACAATCATTCTCTAAATCAATTGAAAAATTTTTAATACCATTTAATTTGCTTAATTTAACTCGAAGCGTTCTACTGTTATATTTTGATTTTACTCAGCACACTGAATGCTGTGTTTTGTTTTCAACAGATGTGACTGTAAGTGCACTGGAGAACAATTTATGCATTAGACTCAGAATTTTAAATGAACATGCCCTCTAATGATTTCTCAGTCTAAGCAGACACTTAAAAAGTGATACTGAAACCAAGAAAAATTACTTAAAGGATCAGTTACATCTAAAATGATGAAATCAATAACAATATTTTCTCTGGGATTCTTTCTCTTCGATAAGCAAAATCTTTACTTAAGTTAAAAGCCACATTAAAATTTAATCACAATCTGTGTGCTTTAGCAATTGATAATTTCTGGACATCTGTCTTCTATTTTGTTAAACTCTTGTATTCCTTCTGGTTTGGACTTGTCTTTTCATAGCAAGATTAGGTACAGCTGAAATTTTCAAAAAATTGAAAAGTGTTTATAATTTCGTCTAGAAAATATCATGGCCTTTAAGCCTTTGTCTTCTTTTGTTTTACAGATGTAATTCCTAACCATAGTATAAAAAAAAGCAATTACAACCACAAAATAATCATGTTGCAGGATAATAAAAATATTAGCTCTAATATGACCACCAACCAACATAATTTTTTTTCAAATGATATCTATTTGATTCTGTTTATCCTAAATGAAAACAAGGTTTATTGCAGTCAGTTTACACAAGATATTTTGTCTTTCTAAGTGTTTTTCTGCTACATCTTAGATATTTTTAACAATAACTTGGGCTTAGAGTAGTTGTAAAATCATAGGAATACCGTTAATAGCTTTTATACATGTTTCTGAAAACTTTCGCCTTTGGAATGATAAAAGCTTAAGTGTTAAAATGGCATATTTCATAATCTAAGAGCAGATTTTATAGGAAAAACTACAGTGATTGCTGCTGTCCCTTGCTTCCTCTCCACCTAATTTCTCAGAGGAGGAGAATAAAGAAAGATTATCTTTCATAGAACTTCCTCTGATTACAGCTCCATTCTCTGATCACCTAACATGTCTGCAGAGACTTGCAGTGATAATGTAGTATTTATTATAGGAGGACTATTTAGGAAAATCAATATGTTCAATGTAGGCTGTGCATTTAAGTCTTGAAGGCTGAAATAGCTGACATAGTGGTCATACTATAGTGTCTTGTGGTAAAACATTTTTCACTCTATTTCAGTGTGCTTGAGTTAATCAATAAGGTTAACTACATTTGTCAGGATTAGGGTCAATAAAATTTGTACTTGTTCAATATCACAAGTAGTGTAAATGCTTATATTTACTTCTGTCATACTTTGCATCAGCTGCTAATTAATTAAACTTCTGCTGAAATTAATAAATAAGTAATAATTAGGTACACACATTAAAAAACATAATTCAAAATGAAGCAGATTGCTGTTTCTTGAAAATATAAGTATCCATATAGTATGTCAATGAAGAAAAAACCTGAAATATTCCAAATATGTCCACAATATGTCCAAATATGTCTGCAATATGTCCAACTGTATGCACAATATTACAAACTTCAGACTATTGCATATTTTAGCATATATAGTGTTTAGAATCTGTACATTAAAGATTATTATTATTAAATTGTTGGAATTGTCTACACTAATTTTTGGAAAGAAAATGAATTTATTTTTAAATTTATTTTATGCATTAAACATCTGGATGCTATATCACAAGATTTTTTTAAGCTATAATTTATAATAACATTTTATACAGTCTGGAGAAATGAGAATTACTGAAATTTTTGTTATTCTTCTGCTGTGCTTTTTAGTTACCTTAAAACTGCCTCAAAGATTGTTAATTTTCCATTACCATTTCACTTGTAGCATGTTTTAAAATATATTTTCCTGTCTTATTTGTAGGAACTCTGAACATCTTCTCGTTTCCTTCATCTATTGCTTTTGATACTGTTTCTATTTTGTGTTTTGGAGAAGTATTTTTTGTCAACCATCTTGTTTTTCTTATTAACGGACATCATACTTTTTCTACTACTGAATAGGGTACAGAGCGAAAATTTTTTTTAGAACAGAATAAATCATTGTAAATATTGTATATTTATTAGGCACTAGAAAAATGAGAAATGTTGTTTCTTGAGGGGCGATATCTTCCACAGTTTTATTTCAAGCACTCATTTTTTGTAGGATCAAACCTATGTAGTCATGTCCTAACTACTCCCATCTAGGTATACTGTTTTAATATTTTTTCCTAACGCTAATACTTTCTCTTTAAGTAAGTCTTATGTGTTTTATGTTGTTACTTTCCTCTTAATATCTATGAAGTTTGCTAATATTTACAAGATCTTTGCTTTTTTACTCAATAAATCTATATCATATTATCAGTTTACATTTTCAAACATAAACACAAACATATATGCGAAATGATTCATGAATACAAATACTTTCCCTTCTTGTCTTTTTTAAAGAGTTAAAGAGACTAAATGGTTTCAAATGAATGCACTAACTGTCTGCTTTTCTGAAAGCAAAAGCCAAATGAGTGGTTAAAAATATTGCAAGTTTGAAAATGCAAATGGTGTTATCCAAATATGCAGCCATATGTCCACAAGACACTCATTTTTTGGAAAATTGTAAAGGTTTGAAGAAAAAATATATTTAGAGATTCATGGCCCTGCTCCCCACGTCCCCTAAATGTAATTTGAAAACAACCACATTAAAACGAAATGTCAAGAGTATTATTAATGCTTACTTTATTTTACGTTACATATTTTTCTTACAGTGGCGCAATTGCTATACTGAATCTTAATGCTTTAACATGCTATAAAATTCTTTAACAAGATGAGATACTTCCTCATAAAGCATTTATTTTCTAATAGCTATTTTTTCTAAACACCTGAGAAGTTAATAGAAGTCCTTCAGGCTTAGATGCTCACCAAACTTTAACATGAGTTAGTTTGTGTAATTTATGCTGTAAAGTTTGTGTAACCTTTAAACAACTTTGCTCTGCTGATCACAGCATCAGTAACAATAGGGGATATGAGGCCAAATCAAGTGGTTAAACCCCTAACAGGAAAATATCAATTAATCTATTTCAATGGTGTTGAAGTATGGGTAATCCTCTCATTAAATAGTTTGAACTTTTCTCCCAGTAAACAAAAGAGGGATAATGAGTGATGTGGTCTGACTTGTTTACATGGAGAATCTTCAAGAGGCTTAGGCTCAGCTTCTCAACACAGGGTTCTTCCTAGTCACTTGTCACTAATTGCCCTTTTTAAAGACATTTGTGTCAGTTCAGAAATTCCAAAAAGAAAAAGTTTTCTGGTTTTAAGAATGATAATGAAAAATGCCAATATTTTTATCTGGTACACTTTCATTTCATTGTTTGGAAAATTAATTTCCCAATTCATTAGTTAATGATATTTTATAACTTGCTGATAATCTTAAAAAGTACTGCATTACGTTTCAGTGATGGCTCAAATATTTTAGCTAAATACAGATCTTGAAGAAATCCTTCAGGATAGTTATTTTGATTTGAAATACAAACAGGAAAAAAGATACTTTCTGGTTTAATTCTTTTACATAAACCCACTGTATTTTCAGAAGTATAAATTTAATTTACAATATCTTTTGTGATTGCTTGCTTCTCAAACCCAGGCTCAGAGATCTGGGTTTTGATTTAGCTTTGCCTAAGAATTCAGATAAAATCAGCCAAGTGTGTTTAGTTCTCTAATGCCCTTTCATTGTTCCTCCCAAGACACACTCTCCATCAGCAATCTCAGTTATCTTGGAACAAGATGTAGTGTTTTAGTATGCAGGTATAAGAACCAATTCAGAAACAGTAAGATTAAGAAATTTCAGTAGGGCTTTGCTGTGGTAATTTAGAACATGAGAGACTGGGACTGATCATAGAAGGCATAGCATATAAATGCAACTTTATAATGATTTTCAACTGATTCTGATACTCTGATACTCAAAAGTTATTGTACAGGGTACCAGGGATACTAGAACTTTTACAAAACAAAGAGCTTTTGTTTTGTCTGATATTTCTGTTTTCTGTTTAAAAAAAAAAATCAAGCACAGAAATACACTTTGGCCAATATTTTTTCATTAGATGGAGAAGAAAGTTTCAGTATAGCATACAAAAACTAAGATACATAATTTTATCTGCAATGAGGTTTCCTATGATAGAGGGGGAGTTTGATTCCAAGAAAGTTTCTCATTTCTTGCCATTTTCATACACAGAGAATTTGGAGGACAGCATATTTTGCAGGTTTCGTTTAACAATACTGTGCTAATGAAAATTAAATCACTTGGGGAAAGCCCATGTCATGCTTTCACAGAAGAACGCAGTGGGTGAATTCATCAAAAGTCCTATGTCCCTATACCGTAAACCAAATCCTGAATTTGCCTGCTTTGATCAGGAAATTGTTTTATTTCCATCTGTTATCTTTACTTGATGAGGGTTTTTGCTGGAGCAGTGTTTCTCCAAATACATCTGAGTGTCTCTGACGAGTCATCAAAATCCTGTACATAAAGCAAACTGTGTAAATATAAACAGAGGGAAAAAAAAGGAGCAAAAAGGAAATCTAGTCAATATATACTTTAAAATTATTTATTACCTTTCAGGGTGATGCAGGAAGGGATTTTTGAGGAACAATACTGGGGTCCAAGCTGTTATAACAGCTCGAGAGATAGCTCTTCTCAACTCTATTTTCAAAGGTGTATTGAAGCAGTTACTCTTGCAGCTTAGGTTTGACTAATTGAACTTCTTCAGCAATGTTTATTGTACTATACGAATAGGTCAAGAGATCTGAACTCTTATATGAATTATAATTTTAAAAATTTCTTCTTTAGTAATGAATCAAAGCTCACCGGTGTTTCCTCCACTTCCAGAAATACAGAAACATTTGTTTAGAGAATGTAGTTTCCTTCATGGTGTTCTTACTGATACAGAAGAACAAGCTTATGAGGCATTTAAGATTAAAAGCAAAATTAAAAAAAATAAATTCACAACTGTTGTTTACACAGAGACGGGAGCAAAATATGGATGGCGTAATTCTTGCTATAAAGATAAATGTGAATATTCATTATCTGACCAGGCAAATCTTACTGTCTGAAATGCTGTGTTTTATGTAAAAAGGTCACAATCTTCTGTTTCATGACATTTGAATGATCAACTGTCATCTAAAATAGGCTTTAGCTTCTCTTGACTGTTCGATCTACCCAGAAAAATTTTCCTGAATTGTCTTTGAATTTTGCAAGACAAAACATACATTTCCCTGTTACTGTAACAGTAGTAGCCCTGATGGAAACCTTTTTCTCTTCATCTTCTTCTTCCATATACCTCAATCACAACAGACTGTGGTTATTTGTCCTGCATTTGAGTGCAGTTTAATTCATTTAAATGACTAACAGAAGAGTGTGCATTTTCAGAGAATAGTCCTTGTATTAAGAACAAGGCTGCTTACACATAAGAATGCAGAACTTCTGCGTTTTGTGAAGAATTTTTATGTGTGATGTATATATATATATGTTTAAATGTAAGGAATATTTGAACTGGTTTCAATAAACATCAAATAAAGATACACTTGTTATTGAGAGAAAGTCAGACATCTTCCCCAATGCCTTGTCTTTCACCAACTGTCACATTACTGCCTTGAGCTGCTAGTGTAACTTGAAGATCTCCTACAACCAGAAACTACACGTACTGTCCTTCTAATACAGTTTTGTTCATTTTCTGTCAGCTGGAGTCACTGATACCTGTACTCAACCTAGAGACAAAAAAAGTAAACCAAATTGTATGAGATTCAAGAATTACATTAACAATAATTGGTCTGATGGTTGTGGAAGTTGCAATCTCTGACGTCATTTTTTGACTAGCTGGCTAGCTGGACATTTAGGCTGGAATTTATCTACATATAATCCTCTGTAGAAATGAAGAACTAAATATTTACATCACAATGCAGTATATGATATTTAATAAGTCTGAAAATCCTTAAGGGCTCAGTCACAGTGAATTTACTACTGCTTGAAAAGTGGCTATGTGGATTCCAACTATAGTTTCAGTGCCTGTTGATGTGTGTGTTCAGTGAAAGAAGTTTCAGTTGCATTACCTCACAACTGACATGAATTAAGGTTGCACAGATGATGTTTTCTTACATGTATCAATTGATGTGTATTAACTTGTTAAGCTATGGAAACTTAGTTTCTGAGAATACTGAGACTCAAAACTCTGGAAAAGGGAAACATTAACAAATTTTGAGATGGTTACACAGATGTTGGGTACTTAGATTTTTTTTCTCCTTGACTAATGTTGATGAAGGCATAGTGGGATTTTAAAATTAGGCATTATCTTTGCCTGCTTGGTATTTGACTTGATAACAGAATAACATCTACACTGTACTTTAGAACATCTGAGTACTCATCTAGCTACATAGTTAGAGACCTTGCATTCTTGGAAACAAGTTCTTAAATATAGCTGGTTTTTTGAACAGGGATATAGCTTTTAATTTTCAGTGTGATTTCTGTTTGAAGTCCTCTTCTTCAGGCCTTTTGAAAATATAACATCTCAGTTGCATGACATGTTCTTAATGAAACTGCTAACCATAATGACTCTTTTTGGGCTTTACTGTAAAAACCTAAAATCAATACTAGAAGAATTTATTTTGCCTTTGACTGAAAAAAAATGATGGTTACTTGAATAAAATTATATGGCCCAATCCAAATTCTTTTAACAACTGCAATTTATTTTACTCAATCTATATAAGAACAAACGTTGAAATTAATTGTTCTGCTGGAAACTAATCTTTACCTCAGTTTAAAGAAACACATGGTGAAAGTGAGTTTGTACAGTAAAGCTGTGCTGATGTAAGAGATGCACAGATGCAAAAAGCTGTAGCCCCTCAGCTGCCCACCAGTATGATTTGTTGTGCCTTTTACATCAGCTCTGACACTTATGAATCTTGCACCGAACCAAATCTACTCCCCAGTCTAGCAGAAAACTTTTGTTTTGTTGGGCCAGTTTTCTGCCAGACTGGTGAATTGAAGCAGTTCAAAGCAGGGCTTGTAATACTCAAGATACAGTAAAACAGAGAAGAAAGAAAGGTGAAGGTCATTTTCCCTCATTTTGCATCTCTAACATGCAATTTCACCTTTAATGAACATAAAGGCATTTATATATTGCAGTAAAATTACAGTATGAAAACCTAAATAGAAAAGTGCCTCTCCAGGCATTATCTTCTGTCCTTTTTCTTACATTATATGAAAGAAAAATGTATTTCAGACCTAGAGAAAGAGAAGTGATCTTTGCAGGACATCCTTTAGAATGTAAGTTTCTTGAGAAAGGTGATTGCTCGCAGAAGACAGTGCCCAGTTCTCTGAGAGGATAACAATATTTTTTCATTCACAGCTATGGCAAAACATTTACTATTTGTTCCTATAGTGCTTCTCTTGTAAAATAAGGTCCACAATAATAAATATAAATCAAAGTTATAGTAGATTAATGTAATAAATACAAACTGCATAGAATCCTCAAATGGAAAGTGCAAGGCAGTGAAAGAATAATGAATTGTATTTAGAGTGACACAGAGTTGTGTTGTAATAGTGGGAAGTAGTGAAGGAAGATATTTTCACAGCACGGTGCTAGTAGACACTTCTGATCCATGGCCTATTCTCATTTATCTTTAAAATGAGAAAACATACAAACTCATTCAATAACATCAGCATAGGAGAAAATGGATTGCTTAGATTAACACTTAGGTAATTACAAGATTTCTTCTACTCTGAACTAAAGTAAGTGAATTTCAAGTTCATTTTACAGGAAAAAAATCTTATAGATGCCTATGGATACTGTAAAAGCAGACTAGAAAGGGAAGTGAAGTATTCCTGTTAGTTCACTGGCTGTTGGAAAGATTCATAATTTTGATTTGTGAACATTCGGAAAGAGGTCTTGAGCTGCTATTATGGGAAAAAATCCTTTCCAAATTTTCTTTGTGGCCCTAAGTATAGCATGTGTCTGAAGACAGTATTCAAAGAATGGATGTCAGTGGTGCTGAACTGAAACCATGCAGGGTAGTGTGTTATAAATGTTGTGAGATGATCAGACTGGGAATCAAGAGAATGGAGTTTTGTTCTGCATTCTGTCTTCCTGGAATTCACACCATGAGAATAAAATTTAAGTAGGTTTGTCCTCCTGCAAACAAAATGCTACATCATCTGAATCATTTGGATAATGAGTAACTCTGATTACCACTTTAACTGATAAAATCCACTACCATATAACACATGATGCAAAGTAGAAGAAGCACATGGCACCCCATTATAAGAGGAAGGTATTTGTCATCTTCAGCAGTAAGGAAGTAAAAACAATAATAAACATATTGGATATAATAGTTCAAGATATTCTTCATACTAATTTTTATATGGATACAATATATATATACTTGTACAATATATACTTGTATAGTGCTGACTGGTAGAAGAAACATACATGTAACGTGGTAAGGATTTAAAGTGATTTAGGGCTCTGCATAATCAGATGCTGAGAACTTATTTGAAAAGTTACAGTGGGAACTAAAGAAGAAAACACTGACTAACCTTTCATCTTGTAACAAAAGGAGAGTTTCATCTTCTTATCAGGTCTCCTAGTATGATCCAGCTCCAGCCAGCCCATGCTTTGAAGTTAAAACAGAAGAAAATGGGGTGATAAGGTGAATTCAATACATTGTAAGTATAGTCTTTGAGAGTATTTAATTGTAAAGTGTTGTAGGCAACCCGGTCACTTTCCTAGTTCTTAGAAGCCTATTCCTTTACATCCTCTTCTTCATTTACTAGAATGAAGAAAAAAACAGCTGCATTTATAATGCAAAATATAGGTGCTGCATTCACATTAAATGTATTTAAGAATTCTGGTATAATCATTAGAGTTCCATATTCGTGATAGGCTGAATTTTGTCTTAGAAAGGCACATAAGTACACCCCTAATTTGTCATTCTTTTTTTTTTGAACTCCCAGTGCGTTTTCTACATCACAGACTATGAAAGTTGTGCCAAATTTTAAATTTTTCAGCAATTCTTCATACTTATCCCATCTCTGTATCAATAGGATTTTGTCAAGACTAGTTCAATGATTTACATTACCCTTTTTCTCTATTCATTGCTGTAGACTGGCCACACCTATGAGGTCATTAGCTTGCCAGATTTTCCAAATCTTCCTTGGTCCATAAACTACTGGTGCAGGAGGTGTTAGTCAAATGAGATACAAATTTAACTCATTTCAAGAAGTTTTCTCTGGCTCAATGACTACTAATTTCCCCTTTTTCTGCTGATATAAAAAGTTCAGTTTAATCTAAAATTATCAGCAAGGGACCACATAGATTACAGATTATTTCAAGGAACTGTAGGCTTTCTATCATTTTGAATTCATTTCTGTGTGAACAAAGCCTCAGGTAAACCTTGTTTATGAAAATCAAATGAACTCAATCCTAGAATGTTCATTCCACCCTAGTAATTAGAGCTGCTGATTAACACCTCACATTCACAGCACTTGCATAAACATAAACCTAAGCAACAGCAACAGAAAGTGTCATTAGGACAATCTTAAGAACAAGAAACCTGTCACCTGCTGCTGACATCAAAGTTTGTTGATTGAGCTGAAATATGTTGCTGGCATATAATACTGCATAGTAACAGGCAGAGATCTCTACCTCTGCAGCAGAAGTGAAATTATGAGTCACTGAGGAACCAGGGAGGTACAGTAAAAGGGATTCTGAATTTGGGCCTGATTTTGCCCTACATACCCTCTGTTCTTACACATCTTTGCTTTGAAGTAATGAAGTGTGAATGGATGGCATTTTGTGAACTGCCTTTCACCATTACTACTGAAAGCTCTCACTAGGAAAAAAGACAGAAAATGATATATCTTGCTTTGTGCTTGATTATCTTTTCTCATACAATGAGCAGAAGTGGGAGCATTGTAAAATCAGATTGTTAACTGTGTCCTCCTCAACATAGTAACAGAGAAGAGATAGCTGTATGTGTTGATGAACAGTGAATGTTTCAGATGGACAATGGGCAAAAGACAATTCATTAAATTTGTTTGGGCTTTCTTGGGTAAAAATATCCCAAGGCTTGCAAGGAGAGAGCTTATGCAACTAAGATCTTCCTTTGGTGATTGAAAAAAGGTTTTAGGCATGTTTTGCTGAGTCAAACAAGGCACAGTGCTGGAATAGGAAATCTAGAATTTATTTTATTAAGATCATTAAAAGGATATCTCACAGTTGTCCTATCCTTGATAGGTTTCTGAGAAAATTATAAGTTATTTAGATAGAACGAGAGAGAGGGAAAAAAGAAAAATGATGGAAAATGGCAGAGAGTTAGTTAATTGTCCAAGAAGAATGCTCGCTATACCCAAGTTGAGAATGTTTTGAGCAGAAGCACTGAAAGGTGACTTGACTTAAAGTAAGAAAAATGTGTATACTGGAGCTGAGAAACTAGATGAGCACACAACACTAATCTCTGTGGCTGATCCCAGCATAGACTGGCAGATTGTATAGATGTTAAGTGATACCAGGCATTTTCCAATATAATCAGAGGCATGTTAGGGTAAATAACTCACTGTAATTTAACATAAGTAGGAGGGAAGACAATGCATAGGACATCATTAAGAAGAGTGAGGAAACAAAGCTTGATGTAGTCATTGGTGTTGACTGAGTTCTCTCCATGCTTCCCAAATTCACTTCTTTTCATAGAAGAATGACTCATATTTGAATCTGCATTTTTACTTCTACTTATTTAAGACCTTTGTAAATACCTTAAGATAGAAGTACTCTAAGGGCTACCATTCTAGCTGTCCATTGCCAGAAGTCAAGTTAATTAGAGTGGGAATTTCACCGGTAGAGGGCAGGACCTATTTACTATTCTTAGTTTCCTTCCATTTATAATCTTTAAGTTAAAATATGGTACAAATGTGAGCTGAATTTCATTTGTGAAATACAAGGGCAGAACAACAAATAGGTTGTATATATAGTTAACTCTGAATTGTTGGTCACGATATATCCACATTAACAAAAAGTGATAATAAAATCAACATTTTAAATTTAATTCAAGATTATTCATGGCTTCATTAAGAGTAAGACTCTTTGGAGATTTTTTGGTCATCAGAAATGAGGTCACTGCTGACGTAGCATGTACATGGTTTTTTTCTTTTCAAGGATTTCAAAGTATATTATAAAAAATGAGGACTCACTATGACATACTTATTATTATATCCACCTTAAAAGTAGTTAAATTTAGGAAAAAAAAGTTATTCACTCAAGGGTAGGCAACAAATGGCTGATCGAGATGAAAACAAGAGTCAGGAGTTGCAGTGGTTAACTTTGGAAAGACCTAGTTAGTATTCTTTTCAAAATTTCAAGGTATTGTTTGAAGTATGCTTTTAAGGTATACAATCTTAACTTATATCTTTTAACATTGTCTGTTTTGGATGTTGGTATAAGAATGTTTTTAAACATTTGACTGCTGATTTTTTAAAAATCTCTTGTGTTCTTACTTGTTTGAAAACCTAAAATAAAATCTTTCACCAGATTTACTATCTCAGTATTAATCTAGTAGCTAAGAGAACTCCAGTCAACACGGGCAATTGCACTATTGTATGGCAAATATTATGAAACAGGTGTGTTAGAGAAGGAAAGTATAGAATTGTGAGAACCTCCAAGAAGACAGAATGTTATATAAAATAATACTGTTAAATATACATAAGATTTACTCTTAGCATATGCTGTTTACATATAATGCCTAATAAACGTATTTCACTAAAATTTAGTACGTACCTGTGATATAATTACATAAAACAGATGTGTATTCAATCTAGCAAAAAAGAAAAAAAAATGAAACAAAGGAGGAAAAAATCTCACAGAGCTTAGCACAAACTAACTGTTTCTAACTTGTAAGACATAATTTTGTTTTGCAAACTTCTTGAATGTTAGCAGATAAATTTCACTTCTTTAAGTGCATCTGCTTTTACACAATGAAGCACATTTCGATGGACAGAGGGGAAAAAATGAATCTGCCTCTTATCCATAGAGTGTCTTCCAAACTATATCTGAAATAGCAATGAACATGTTGCTCCAATAATATTGACTCAATCAGATCATATGGTGAAACATTTCCAGACATATTGATAAATTCATTGATTCTTCCCCTTCTTTTGGTCACTGGACTATAGAAAAAGGGATCACTAGCCATTTGAACTTCATTGTGTATTAAATAAACACCAGATGGTAAGGATTCATTCAGTAAATCTATTCTTTCTTCTTCATAGTCATGTTCACACTGTTGCTTCCCACTGAGTCTTTATCTTTATTTGTCATGGTGCCAGAGCTGCCTCTATAGTACCTTTCATGCATCACAGCTTTCAAATCTTGTCCCATTAGTTTCATTTTTTTTCTATCATAAATAATCTACTACTTTCTCATACACTCTTTCATTACCTAATAATGTCCAGTCTTTATACAAAAGGGTAAGGTTAGTGAGTACAGTTTGCCCATTAGTCTGTGTGACACTTTATTAGAGAAAAATGTAAGCTACAGGTAATAACTATGTATTTTATAAAATAGCCACGCTTTCATTAACTAGGGATTTTTTTTTTGTTTTTGGATTACTATTCCATTTTAAACATCTTTCTATGTAGAAGTTGATAACATGAAACTTCACCTAGGAAGATTTAGGTGCCTGGAATTTAGTATTTTGAATACCTGTCCACAGGATCCTTTTTTTGAGAAATATGGGCTTAAGGAAGATTTACAACATCATAGTTAATGACTACTTGGATCTAGATTTAGATTTCTAAATGACTAAAAGTTGAAAATCAAGATTTTGATTCTAAACCATTATGAGTTCAAATAGGTGAAAAAACCCATAGCAATATAATTCAACTTTGGACATAGAAGAGTACTATATACTTCTGTGAAAAAAGACGCACATCATTTTTTTCTCCCTCACTATACTCAAGAGTAGTAGGAGATCATCATGAGTTATCACATCTCAGATACGTTACTGATTGAAAAAAGACTCCATCCAAATGTCTAATAGGAAATATTTAGTATTGGAATTCTGTTACTAGTAAAAAGAGAATAAAAGATTTGGTGGTTATTTAAAGTACAATGTCATTATCTCTGTATACAGACCATGGGCTTTGAAATAATATTGTGCTGCAAGTTACAAAGTTTACCAGCCTTGTAGTTTTTTTTTTGGTGGGTTTCTTTGGTTGTGGGTTTTGGGGTTTTTGTTGGGTGGTTGTTTTTTTTTTTTTGATGTAGACATCGCAGTGCAGGTATACTGGAAAGGACAGAAATTACAAGGAAAACCTTCTGACTCAGTGGCTTTCTGATAGTAGTCAACAAACAAGAGTGTTCTAATTCCCCCGAGCACAAGGAAACACTAATGCTACCAAGAGTTTTGATGCTTCCAGGATCTCAGGTAGCATATCTTGTTCCAAATAAATAGTGAAGGGAGTAAATATTCCCCCATCCCATTACTAACACATCCTTTGGCATTAGGAAGCACACGCTGAGTCCCACATGAAAGTTTAGTGCTTATAGCTGAAACAGGAAAACAATATCTGAATTGAGAAAAGAGGGGACTGTTTGTGGGGTTTGATTTTATTGTCTACCTCCCTATTCTTATGTTCCTTTTGGTACTGCAGAAGTCTGAGGACACTAGAAGAGAGGGGTAAATGCCCAGACTGTACACATCATGACTACTTTATTGCCTAGGTGGCACCACTGTGCAACCATTCATTGTCCCATGTTGGGTGACTGACTGCTCAGTTCACCTGGAGCACAGTCTTGTGCGCAGTCGGTTGAAGTAGATAAGTCAGAGAGAACAACTATGTTCAAAACTAATTTCTTAATCATGATTCATTACTCTATTGTCACTATAAAAGTTCGGAATACTTTCTGGATTAGCCTAAAGAAGCAGCCACTTTCTGAGGGTAAATCAACTGTTTTAAATACATACACCTTTGTTAATGATCTGCAAAAATGTGTTGCTAATGAAGTAATAGCTTTGGGTTTAAACTTGACTAGAAAAAAAGTTCAACTTAAAATGATAAATCTTTAATTCTTGCTACCTCCTTGTGTGCACATTTTCAAGTATTAGTTCCCAGGAACAGATTTTTAACTCAGCATATATTGCAAAGAACAGAAATTTAACATTGAACCAGATGAAACAGAATACATTGAAAGACAGTGTCACTGCTGTTCTGCATTGTTTAACATTTGTTTTCCCTTTGAAAATTTGACTAGAGAGACCCATTGGTTTTGCTCCTTCACTAGCTAAAACACAAAGCTAGCAATGCAGTATTTGTTTATTGTATCCTCTGTGATGATTATTAGTACTAATCTGTTTAGTCCTCAGGGGATTTTAGTGAATTTACTTACATTGAATTTCACTTTATTCTTGAGTTGCTAAAAAAGTGACCAATTTATCCTGTGGACAGTCTCTCTGGATGACATTCAAATTAAGTACCTGACTCAAACACAACACAAAATTCATATTTCAATTTACCTTCTTGTAGTTACAGTAATTGGAAATGTATTACTTGGCCAAGGTTATCTTGTGTCCTTAGACTTCAAAGCAAAAATATTTGGTTGTGGAGGAATGATGTCACATTAAACCTGCTATTCAGCTCTAAGAGCTGAAAAAGGCAGTGTAACCCCCTCATGCATAAATGTATCACCTTAAGTTTATATTTCACTACTTTTAAAAAGTACCAAAGAATATGCTACAATATGTCTTCTTCTAGCAGCTGAAAAATTATGCTATGACAAAAATGACATCATTCTGCCTCCCACAGAATGTTTTGGCTCTGAGATCTTAAGGACCAGATGAAATTAGCATAAAATGTCACTGTCATACAGAAAGGAAGAAAAAATATTAACATCTTCTGCATTTCTTTCACAGATCTGGGTAGGATGTCACCATAAACTCTATCATAAGAACTTTGAGGATGAAATGGAGCCTTTTGCTGAAGGCCAGTACAACTAGCATCGTTGAAATTTTCAAAATAGGGCTTACTGTAAATCAAGATGGTCTGTAGGATTTGCGTTTCTTCTCTCCATTAAAAGTTGCTCCATAGGACTCTTTTATTTATATTAACATCACACAATTTTTTAAATTTTTCCAAAGTTCTGTTTAGAATAATCAGTAGTGTAGCATTCTAAAACTAGGTAATGCACTTAGTTTACAACCTTCAATATTTTTTTATTTGTAATGTTGTATCTCAGAATCTCATACAAAAAGCAACCAGGAGGGTGGGAGGGCAAAGTAACAAACTGAACAAAACTTACTAAAAAAAGGTTGAAGTCTCAGCTTACAATATTTAACCAGTGTGAAATAGAAATGTTTCTGTGGCTATCACAGAAAACATCATTTAAGAGTCAATATCTCTCTTATTTTAAATTTTAACAGAATTTCCTATGTATAAAGTTGACGTGCAAAACTTGAGGTTGTTTAACATCAGGTAAGGGGTGGCTTAGGTATTGATAAAGAACTTAGTAAGCAGGAAGGCATAACATGGAAATCAAAAGATCTGTTTTGATCATGCTAATTTGAAGTGCTAGTTGCACATTTGTGACAGATCAAGAAGGTAGGTCACAATGCTGGATGTGGGTAGGTGTTTAGACAACAGCTAGGATTGTGCGATCCTGACATAAGGAGAGAGGTGCAAAGAGTGAAAAATTAGCGATCGAGGGCAGAGTAGTAGGAGAAATACACTGGAAGAGGGAGACTGGAAGGGGAAGAGGCATCAAATAGTGTTTCTGAAGGAATGATGGGAAATGAGAATAGCAAGTGAAGGAAGACAGTATTTTTTGATATCTTTTAAATCTTTTAAAATAACACAGCACTGTAAGATAAAGCAGAACTTCTGTATTGCACCCAGAAAAAAAGTCCTAACAGCGTGGTGCAGGGAATTCTTGACAGTATGGTTCTCACTATATTTTACAGGTCTAGATAAGATTGGAAGAAACAATATTAGCCACCGAGTTCAATATAATGTTGACTTGATTTGGTTTTCTTGGATGTTTTATCTGATGTTTATAGAGAACTAGTCACTACCAAAATAAATAAATACAAATAAGACTTCTTATATTTAGTTTACTTTATTGATAATTATTGTAGGATGATTGAAGATAGAGAAAGTGCAACACAAATAGAAGATGTATCTTTAATAATCAACTCTAGCTTAAAAGTCAAAATTATTAGAAAATGTCATATTTTGCTTCCTTGGTACAAACTTCCTTCCTTATTGATTTTACTTATTAGTGATCAAGGTAAGTATTTCCGATGTAGCTTCTAACTTTTTTCCGCTACTGCTATTAAAGATAGACTTGTCTATGAAACTAAATAACTGAAACTGTGTCGGCATCCAAACTCACAAGATGTATATGTTGCTGACCAAATGCAGCACATATGTATATAGCAAAGCTTCATTGCTTATTTAAGTCATTCTGCAACAAAGGCAGAAAAAGAAATAGAAAAATAAGAAACAGAAGTAGAGTCAAAATTCCCACTCCCCCCACCCACACACAACCTCCAGTGTATGAAGAAATTAAAAGTCAAAGTAAAGGGTTGAGGGTTTGGCCAGGAAGGTCACCCGAGTGAGCAAATTCAATGACGTGAAAACAGTGTTTAGACCTTCCAACAAGAACTTACTTGGCAGAAATAGTAAGTCTAATAATAGAAGATGAATAACAAATAGATAAAAGATGTCACTGAGAAGAACAGCATGATTTATTCAGGTATGCATAGTGTATAGAGAGGTTCAGACATTTGCTGATGGTTAAGTACATAGTAAGAAAGCTGAAATCTTGTGGGTGGAAGCCAAAGTTTCAGTCTCAAGAATCTGATGGAAATCACAGTTTCGCTGAAGAACCATATGACTAATCTAATGAAGGGAAGAGAGGATAAATTAAAAATGGACTTTTCAAGAGAAGGTTGACCCAGCAGTTGATTCCTAAAACCCTTACAAAAAAAAAAGTCGTAATGCATATTCTCTTGTAGCATAAGCGAATGGTGACTTGTGACTTCAATTGAGAAAATACGGATCTTTCCTAGCTGTCAATTTATAGTAATAGTTGAAGGATCTATGCAAGCACAGGGTATTGAGGAGTAGCTAAAGAGCATTAATCACAGTTTGAGTCTGGAGATCTGTCTAAGTTGCAATAGATTGGGGAGTAAACAGGCAGAGAGGTATGATGATAACCCTATCATTCTATGGTGACACTCTAGATTCAGTTGATATTTTCTGGTTGACTATGCAACTTAAATGCAATATGGTGATACCTTCCAAGATATTAATTACGCTGTTTGGTGTCTACTGAGTATTTAAAACACCACTTTTACTGAAGACAGCATTTGAATGACACAATTAAATTGTTGGGATATCACTGTCTGAAGATGATGATGATTAACTAAGAGGTGAGGAGTACACTGTGTCCAGAAAAAGCTCCCTGTTTGACTTTCAGCTGTCAGCATCAAGGGCCATACAACAACAATACAGTTTGTCAACACAGCCAATGGCACACTCACACTGTATGTGATTTCTCAGGAACAGATATTTTAATATTTCCTATTTTACTTTCTAATATGATAAAATATTTCTATGAGGAGAAAATTGGAAAGCAAATATGGAAGTATATAGACATTCAGAGATGACCTGCAGGAAGTTTTAAAAAGTTTTGGCTGTCAACAAATGAGGAGGATGGAGCATTTCTTCGGAGCAATGAACTTTAGTGCAACTTAGAATGTATGTCAGTCTTTGAAATATCAATTTTTCTGACACACTAGTGTAATGGATTTTCTGAAATTTGAAAAAATAACAGGAAAGACAATGTTTAGCTGTAGAAGAGTAAATTTTGTCTTAAAAACTTGGCAAATTTCCATTTCCATATCCATTATTAATCTATGCCAACATGATTCATATTTACAAATATGCATACGTTAGTCAGGCATGCATAGATGACCAGAACCTGAGTTCCTTCGTGTAAAAATTTCGTAACTTTTAATCAGCTAAAGAGGATTTTTTTTGATTGTGAGGGATCAGAATCTGATCTACTTGGTTAAAAGTAGATTTAAAAAGTTATTAATTATTAAGTAATTAATTAAAAATTAAAAGTATTATTAAGCATCTTGATCTTCTAGCAGAGTTTTGTATTACATTTCAAATTGAAATGGTTTAAAGTTTTACTAGATGTTATTCAATGATCTGACATATGAAATAATTGAATTCAATACAACATTTGAGATTCAGGCAGCTTAATTCTCCAGGTTTAGAATGAAATGGAATAAAAATGTTTCTGTATGTTAATAGGGTCAAATTATTCATTGCTGTCCAGTTGTTTACACAGTAAGTTTTGATCAAGGAAAGTCTTCAAAGTCTGGGTCCACATTTATGTTCGAATATTGTAAATGCTTTCTAAATAGGTAGATACATGCGCACACACAGACTTCCAATCTATATTGTATGCATATTGTAAAACCATTCCACTTAGTCTTTATGCATTTGTTAGGTTTTAGAATTACACCTGCGTTCAGAATAAAATAAAATCAACAAAAGGATTGCTTAAGTTCCCATTCTGATCTTATTCAGATGCTTGTCTATTTTACATATTCTATAATATAGACCTATATTCTAAGTGTTAGTAACCCTCTTGCTTGGTTTGTCTCACAGCCAGGTTTATCTTAGTACCATTACAGTTGAAAGAACAGCATTAAGGAAGACTTTCTTTTCAGTTGCTGATTGTGATTGCTAGCATATCAAATTTATTCCCTTGTAATCCAGATCATTTTCCAGAAGCTTTGAGAACTGTATGTAATAGTTTGCTAGAGAGCTCACAGAAACCCTATACTGACAAACTAAAAAGCCCTTTGACTGTCACTTTATGTCATTAACAATTTCTAAAACCATTACAGATGGGATGGACTGATTAGAACTGAGGAGGGAGGATCTTTTTCCCAGCCAGAAATATCCCCTGAGACTTTTCCTGCATGTGAAGTTTCCAATGATTAATGGAAGAAAAATCGGACTGCCTGCCCCACAGTTGCCACACACTTTATTTAGGAAAGAGGTTATTTATATTTGGTGATCTGCTTGCTTTGGATGTCTTTAGAAGTTAAATATTAACTGGATAATTTTTTAAAAGAGCTAGTAAAATAGAAAAAAAAGATCTATACTCTCAATTGCTCGTTTTTTTCCTTACTTTTCAGTATTAAATTTTTAGTAGCTGTATTGTAATTTGTATAAATGGTGCTAAAAGGCTAAGATGTTTATCTTCTCCCACGTACACCTCCCTCCCATTCTGATGTTTTATTTCTGTAAATGAAAGCTACAGCTGGAATATTGTTTTACTACAAATCTCACACCAGCACTGTCAGTTGTGATGTGACACCAGAGATTCTTATCTGTAGGCTGGGTTGGAATTATTAAACATTCTCACATTGTGCAAAGTGTTGAGGATGAACAGCAGTGCAGTGAGGTGCATCCAACACTTCTGTGCTTCCCACCTGATCCTTGAAATATGACTCCTCTAAAAGGCTAATATTTGCTTTATATAGAAGTGACAATATTCAAGCGCTAACACTGACTGGAAATATTGTTGAATTCAATGTTCTTCTAAGTTCTTTTCAGAAGAGAAAATTTGGAGGAGAGGGGGAAGAAAGAAGGAAGTTATTGAAATAAAAAGAAGGGAAATGTATTATTTCTACCAAAAGTATCTGAGGTGCTTTTATGAGAGGAGAATTTCCTGTTAGCTCAAGTGATTAGCTTTCTTGAGCCAATATAATATTTTATCAACTTTAAAAATAAGAAACTAAAAAGAGAAGCAAAAATATAATTCTGAATGGTTTTTATCTGACAAATATTGTTGTATTCACAGTCTTAATTTTCAATGTAATTATTACAATGAAAACACTAACAGCACCATGGATTCAAGACCAACCTAACCACTTGAACAATAACTCTGCAATGCTTTTATGGAAATGTCAGCATGAGGTGTAGAAAGGGAGCAACAGTAAACTAGTGTTTGTGCTATAATTACATATACTTAAACTGCATGAACAAAAGTTAGCTCACTAGTATAATTCTACTGAGTAACTGTATACCACATCACGTGAATCAGATCTCACGTGGCAAAAAGTCCACAATAATGCAACTGTCATGGACATGGAAGTCTGACAAAACACCTAGATGCTCTACAAATGCCTCATACAGATGAGATAATTTATTTCATTATGTGCTATAATAAGATGGTTCAGAAAGAGGCTATAGGGACAAGACAGACATAGGAATCAGTCCAGAACTACTCTAGCTTTCCTTATAATGCTGCTAGGAAGTAACTGGAGAAGAACTGGAGCAGAATAATGAAGACTGGGTAAGAGGAAGAGCCCAATCCCAATTGGTTGGGATTTTGTTGCCGCAAAAGTAGTCAATGAAACAAGAGTTTTCCCCAGTGTTTACTTGTTCTGATTTTTTTCCACATTCTCTATTTGTGTGGTTTGCAAGACCTAGTAATAGAACTACAAAACTACATCACAGTACCTATCTTTTCTGTTACACATATTCTAGAAATGCTACCTCACCCAAAATATCCAAATAATAACACAGTGTCTTCAAACCTGGGTCAGGTGGGAACTGCTGGGAATACAAAGAAAATAAGTCTAATGCTATACTCAGCATGAGAAGTCTTCTATCAGAATTTTTTCCTTCTGTGTGAGATACAACAATATACGTACAAGTATATGTGATGATTATAGTTTCCAATATATAGTACCTAATAAGTAACTAGTTTCAAGCAATTGAAGTCAAATAGGACATTAAGTGAAAAAATCTTTCTAAATTGTAACGATGATTAGAAGTCTACACAAAAATTTTTTGTTCTAAGTTATACTGCAATGCAATTTTGAGGAGAATAAATACTAGACATGAAAACTCAGAGTCCAAAGCACAACAGTTTAAAGTTTACATTCTGTGTATTACTCTGTTTCCTAAGGCAGTCCTGTAAAAACCTAGTTGCTTGTTAGTTTTGGGCACGTCATTTTTTTTTTTTAAATTAATGTCATGGCAATAGGAATTTTTTATTTTTGGAGTGCTGAGTAGCCATGCCTAAGTTTAAATCAGTGGGAAGAGCAGGTGCTCAGCACCTTTTAAATAAAGTTCGGGGGGCACTAGAATTTGTAGTCAGTGTTTTTGATTACATAAATCTGAGCTTAACAAATGCAGATGCTTGTTCCATGCAAAACATTTTCCTCATACAGTAACTTCATTATCCTCTGAGCTTTACCATTCTGTATCACAAATTTCATTCTGATTAATTTTGCTGAGTGGGTGGAAGGGTGAAATTTGTACTTCACACTAGTATCAATACTGCTATTTGAAATGTTTTTGTCGGCTTAATGGTTTTGTTTTCATAAACAGTTGGTGTCATAATACTACAAATGGTCCTGATGAATTTGTCCATGTAAATTGGGAATACTTCAAGTGTATTGAACAGTGGAGCAAAGTAAAGCTGCAAAAGTAGATTTTCTCAATCAGGTCTTTTCTAACCTAAGGAAAAATAATGTCTTAAACATAATTTCTTAAATTATTATACAGCCAAGTTCTGTCTGCTAATTTAACTTCAGAAATATACCTTTCAAGGAGGTGTTTATTGTATGTACTCATTAATGTACATAGAAGAGCTACCAAAGACAACTAGAGAAACATATATGCTAAGTTAGTCTTTTGATATTGTCACAAATCTGTGCCTGTTTTTCTGTTACAAACGTGAGAATGTTTCAAGAAAAATGGTTGAAACTTAAAAATTAAAGGTTCTTCAATATTGCATCTGGCTGTAACATCTAATTAACATTTTAAAGGCTACAGTTTAATTTAAATGAATGGCAGGCCTTTGACTGCACAAGACAGCTCATGAACATGATTACAACAAAGTAATTTCCCTTTGTCAGATACAGACTTTCAGTAAGAGTGTTCTCTTAGCTTAATAAAGTTAAGCACCACTTACAATCGGCACTTCATTTTGCTTCTTTCTATTATATAGAATGGTGGTTGTTCAGTTCTTATAGCAGCCATCTGCGTAGGTGTTCATTTGTACTCTCCTGCTGTGTGGGTACTCTGTCTAATTCCCAAGCTTCTAGCTTTATAATAGTTTCACAAAATGCTGTTTGAATTTTTATAAGCTAGTTTTCATTATCATTAGTCGAATGTTCCAAAGCTTTATACTGCCCAATATGGTTCTATTTTGACTCATGTTTGTATGCATGGATAATGTCTCTGTGCTGTAATATTAGTGTTACAATATCCACTGGAAAAACTTGTTGTATAAGTAAGTTGAAATTTATAACGTTATAATTTATTCCATAATCTTCCCTTTCCCCCTCAAATTAAATAAAATTATAGATATGTTTCAAAATCACGATATAGTTTTCATCTAAAAGTTTGATTCCTTTTCAATGCAACTGCAAAATTTGTGCAGGTTAAAGATATCCTAATGCGTAATGTGTAATCTAATAAATTGGAACATTCTGATACTTGTTTGTCACTATCTAAGACCCCGTGTTGCTGTTAATTCCTGCAGTTCTGCCTCAGACAAAAGGGAAGGATGTGATGGAATGGTATTCTGTCATTTTTTCCATATTACTTTGCCCTCCTCTCTCAAGTGAATTCAACCATTATTACCCCTTTGCTTAGAGCCTGTTAGAGCATTCCACAATAGAAAGTCCCCCTTGTATTCCCCAAACCTCAAACATGTCTTCTATTCTCTTGGAGAGGTATATTTAGAAGAGCAATTAAGCATTGTTGTTTGCAGAAGAAAGCAAGACATCTATTAGCATTCTATATACTTACATGAGGCCCTCAGAATCCCAGAATGCTTTAGAAGTACTCATTAAATTTATAGCACTAACTGAAGCATGTACTTTCCACATGTATATTACAGTTATGGTACGGATGATTAAACAGACTCCTGCAAAGGAAAAATGAAAATTACTTGTTATGTGGGTTTTTTTAAAAGAACAAGTGGCAGAAATGGAGGGCAGCAAACATGGTTCTTAATATTTGTAGTTTAAAATCCATAGGCATTTGGAAGAAGGAACCATATTTTGCCTTAGTTATTGACTGTTGAGGAAATAGGTGTTTCAAAACGTATTACTGTTTGGAATAGCCTTTTAAAACTTGTATTTGAAATACATACAAAATCAAGAAAAATCAGAATTAAATCATTATTTTCTTCAGTGAACGTAGACTGGGTGTAGCCATCTATCTAATTTAGTTTTTCCACATAACATTAATGGAGTGATTAAAAAATGTCATCCCTAAACTGGGTTACAAAACACATTCTTAAATATTCAGGAAATTATTTTTTATTTTGAAATGTTTATAATTTAAGTTATTGTTTAAATATTCATCAAATTTTTATATTCTAAAGCTTTGAAACAAAAAAATATGTAGATGGAAATTATTTTTTAAAAATAAAATGACAAAGAATTATGCAATAAGCTCCTAAATTCTTGTCAGAAATGTTTTGAAACAATAATCTAAATTTTTAGGTTTGTCGTTTACCTATCATATCTCAGGCAAACTTTTCCTATTTTGCAGTGCAAGAAACCTCTATTTCAGTAGATTCACAATATCATCCTTGAAACTGAAGATGGTATTACTAAGAGCATATAAAAAGTTCCTATGTATGTCAGATGGGAAGAATAGATAAGACTGTGAAACTTTTTGGAGTTTGGGTATGTTTCAGTCGTGAATGCTACAACTTAGCTGAGAAATTACTTTATCAATCCCTGTGTACCGTGCGTTTGAAAAATAACGGAAACAAGAAATACAGTTCTCTGGATGAAACTGAATGGAAAATATACTTCATCTCTGCTAAATCTCAAGAGTCATTGTTTCACTTTATGATCATAGCATAAATTCTGTGGAGCAGAAAATCCTATATGCCTTAATGCCACATAACTATCACTAGTAGAGAATGATACTTATTTTTTTTCACATTTTCAGAACATTAAAGTTGCTTTGCCTTAAAATCCATTGTAGAAATCCCAATCCAATTAGGTCAAGGAGAGTTCTGTTGTTTTTCACTGCTGCCAAAATTTCACTTTCTGTTCTTCATTTAAATATCTGAACATCAGGAAATCCTCAAGTTTGTATCTGGCAATAAATACTATGCAGTTTATTCTGAGGTGAGGTGTTCTGTTAAGATTGGATCTTCAATGGTTTGTGTTTCATAAAGTACAAAGGGTTGTAAGTATTTCTGTAAATCAGCCTGAAAGTGTGAGATTTTTTTTTTTTGCTCTTGTTCTAGATTCAGTACATGCTCGCTAATCTAAAAAGCCCTGCATGAGCCTGAGCCTAATTAATTCAATGATCTGCAAACTCCATGAGTCTTATCATGGCAACAGCAACAGATGATGCTTCTTAAATTTACATCCTCTAGAGTGCACTTAATAGGATCCGAGCAGTCACAGAGAATAATACTCCGTTATGGAATTTGTTTCTACCAGTAATTGAATTTAGTATAATTCTTCCCATTTGCAGACACTCACAGTCATAAAAATAATATTTTCTTATTGAGCATTAGAAATGTGTACCAGATGATCATATGAATAACAAGACCTCAAGGAGGAGGAATCATATTTTTACTGCTGTTATGACTGGAGTTTTGCAGAAGACAATTTATGTAAATAGCTCCAGGAGGAATGACGGACATTTTGAAAATACATGTGGAAATATATATTACAGCAATCCAAGTGCCTTGAGATAAAGTGGAAAATGCAGGGGTCTTTGTGAGCTATTTTATGATTCAATTGAATTTTTGTTTCAGTCTTTCTAATTAATTCTTAAGCTTTAGTTCATAATAGGAAAGCAAGTTATGCTTTTTATTTATTTTTTCAGTGTTAGCTGAAAAGGACTAGGACTGCATCCAAATTTTAGAAGTACTGATGAACCAAATATACTTTTTTATCTTAGAAACTACTCACAAGAAGTGCAGATGGCACCACCAATAAATGACTGTCATGGACCAAGATCTTTTCTATGCAAATGACTAATGCATCACTACAATTCTGTCAGAGCAACAGAAAGAGGCTGCCAAAAAAAAATCATATCATAATCAGTGAGTGTTCCTGATTGTTCACTGTTTGTAGCGCATATGGATCCTCTGAAATACAGAACACCTATTTAAAAGAAATACTCAAATTATTATGCATCATGAACTTTTGCATGTGTTTAGAATGTTTTAAGGAAACTATTTGGTCTACAATAAACAGACATATTTTCCCAGTGCCTGTACAGCAATAGTTGTGTTAAAAAAAGAAAGAAAACAAAACAAAAAAAACCCCAAATAAACAACATATTAGAATCTATGCTTTAATTTACAAAGCAATAATCAGGACACAGTTTGAAACTGAGCTGTCTCAAGCATTTCTCGTAGACTCCTTGAAATGTATCTATAGTCTGTAATGTAGATATATAATAAACATTCAAGGAACAGGAAGGGAAAAGAGATAATTATTCTACTTATAAATCTTTTTACTATATTGATTGTGAAACACAGCTGACTTCTAACAGACTGGTGTTCAGTGTGAGACATGACTGGACCACAATGTCTATATGGCAATTAAAAATATACCATTTTGCATAAACCCCAAATGTTTAACAGAAACTTACGAGGTATCAAAAACTGCATGTAGGGCAAACCAATTGGGAAGGAAATAATTTCACAGAATTTTTGAAAGGTGACAAAAATAAAATAAGAGAAAATCTAGTTCTGTTGAAAACCACTGACAAATTTGTGAAAGGAGGTTCAAAGCAAAGATAGATAAAATTAGAGTATTTATTGAAAACTCCTTTAAAATGGAAATACATGCTTAAATAAACTCTTTCTATGAGTCCATGTGGCAGCGTGAGAGGAGCTTGAAACTCTTACTCTCAAACTGGCATATCTTCAAAATAGATTAGTTTGACTGGGGAATGAGCTCAGAGTCTCTCTCTTGACATTAAAACTCTATTGCAAAGATTATACTCCAGAAAACAATTTAGGAGAAAAAAATAGATATTTGCTTTTTCCACAAGCCTCAAGGGTATGGGACTTAAGATGGAAGTAGCTACTGCTGGGAGAGTTTCCATGCCTCAATAGTTCAGATAAGTTTACTGTACATTAGGCATCCTCTGTAACAAAGGCCATTTTCTTGTTAATAATGTTACAGTTTGGGTCATCTGAAGATATCTGTGATTCAAGATTTTGAGGTCACGCAGGCCTCCAAGACAGAAGAGATTTTAAAGCTAGATTAGACCCCCACAATCCTTTTGTCTGAAGTAACCTATTCTGATTATGGCATACTCTTCAACAACTTATCCCATCTTTATTTAAAGATTCAAATTTATAAAGAAGGTCTTTGTTTCAGTTGTGGAACAAAGTGTGGAATTTCTGTCTTGTCCGAATAAGTCTAGTTCTTAATTTTTCATTCACTCAATCATGCTAGATTTTGCTTTGTTCGAGTAAAAAATCACTTTTTTATTATTTTACATGTTCCTACACTCTCAACAAATCTCTTTTTAATCTGCTTTTAGATAAATAAACTAGATATAGCAGCTTACATCCAGATGGAGAATTCTTCTGCATCCCAACCTGTTCTTACCTTCAATAAATTTATAAAAATGCCCCTGCAAATAGTGTTCTGCTCATGCCTTCATTATTGCCATGTAATGAAATGGTCTTCCTATTCATATCACCTAATGTAACTCAATGTAAGTGTATGTATGTATTCTGAGCTGGTCAGAGTTCCCTTTGTAATTAAAGCAGAAGGACAAGCAATTCTACAATCATCCTATTTTAAGAAGGATGACTTACCCTGTATTTGTCTTTCTCTCAACGACACAGGGAGCCCAGACTGCTAATTAGATTAGATTTCTACCTTTCAGGCAGCTACAATAGGTGAAAAGTTTCCCAAGTTTATGGTGAGTTGTTTCCATTCCTTCACGTGAGTCTTGATTTGATTAAATGAATTAAATCTTATAGGCAAAACAGATGGGAAAAAGCTTGCTTTGACAATCTTTTTGAGACTTCAGCTCTAACCACTTTGCAACTTCAGGACTTAAGTATTTCTGCGTACTCCCACTAATTTGTATTTAGGAAGTGGGGCACTTTACTCGAGAACACACATATGCAGGTAGACAGTTTTGTGAGCCTATTTCTTCAAGGAGCTATGCAAAATAATTGTTCAAAGCCTTGACAATATAGATTTAGCTATTATTTTTTTCATAGCTTCATTTGTCATCAGGAAAACAGAGATAACATTTCTCTTGTTTGTTGCATTTACTTACTAACTGCATTCTTTCACTAAGTTTATAATCTGTTTTGAACTAGAGCCATGTCTCTGCTCTGTTTCTGTGGCACCTGAAGGTTGTGGCCTGTAGACAACATTACAATGCAAATAATTACTGTTTATACTCTTTGACTATATAGACTTTGACATCCGATTTTTACAACATCTAGTACAATAGAACTCTGATCTCTTTTTGTGCTTCCAAGTTTGCTCTAAGACAAATAAAAATAGCATGAAGGAGGTTTCCTTAGAGGCTTAAAGACTAGTTTAAGTACCTGCATCAACAGTGCTGCCATGTGACCCACTGATCCAAATTTTTTTAGTAGTGATTCCCTTTACATGTAAGTGTGTGTTTGTTTCTTTCTACGATCATAATTGCTGGGGTGCCTGGATATCAGCTTGTCACAGTGAATTAGCAAAACAACTATCTAAATAAGTTATACTCTGGCCATGATTTGCACTCAAACGCTTGCATTAGCCATTTCCTCTTTCACCAAATTTCAGTGGTAGACATGCACCTGTACATAGTTAGTTTATACATATCAATCCAAACATTTTCTTGTGGAATACATTTCAGTCTTTGTGGAACAGAAATAAGAAAAGCAAATTTTGCTCTTTGAGTCCTGGCAACAAGGTTTAACTGTCCAAGTTCTCAAGTAATCAAGGCTGGGATCAGCATGGATCTGAAAGTATTCATGGCATTATGACAGATCAAAAAAAGAAAAAATGTAAAGACAAAACATTCCTAGCATAACCAGTGCTGAATGCTTTAATTTCTTGAAAAAATAATCTGGAAAAATTCCCAGATCATACATCTGTCATGCTAATTTACAGAGGCTGAAGTCTAACAGAGAAGCCCTGAGGAGGATCATTCTTCCTCTCTTCTTCCTCTGTTCAGCATGATTACTCCCCCTCGTCTCAAATATTTCCTGGCTACCTGGCAAGTTTAAGCATGAACACCTGTATTCCAGCTAGAATTTTCTCTATACTGGTAGGTGTCATTGTCGATCCATCTGTCCAATACTTTTCTTATGCATTGTCTAACATCACGTGGACTAGTATTTGTAGTTGGGAGTCAGTGACAGAGAAGGAACAGGAGACAACATATTTGTTCTCCACTGCCACCTTGGTTATTCCTCTTAAAGTATCTGCTATAGTTTGGGGTTTTTTTTTCTGTTAAAATGCAGCTGTAGTACTGTAAATGACAAGTCATCCTCAGTCATCTTGAAATCAACGGGGTTTAGCTCTGATCTCATTTTTACAGGTTCTATGTCAAATACAAGCTATTCTTAACTGTCTCCAGTTTCTGTGGCCAGAATCAGATACATAGTTATAAGCATATATAGATCCTCCTAGTTCACAGAAGCTGCTGGAAAGCTTTTCATCCATATCCAATCTGGTTGGTGACAATTTAGTATAAAAAGACCTATTCATTTTTCAGTTTGCAGACTTTTTGTTTTTAAACACAATTTTTTTTTTAGAAAAGCTGTAGTAGTTATTGAGATAGATGTAGTGTCATGATGCTACAAAAATGTTCTATCTTCTACTATAAAATATACTAGTGTTCCATCTTAACACCAAATTAATTGCATTGCATTGACTGACACTTAAATTCTGTTGTCAGTCTAGTTCATCAGATGCAGAGTTATCTAAAACGAGGATGTGTGAGAAGTTTAGAGGTTTAATAGTCAATTTAATCTTCTGATTTTAATCATTCATAATCCAGTTCTTAAGAAGGCTTAAACAGCTCAGAACAATTCTTCCTTTTCTTATATTATTGCAATTTCTTATAATATTATGATAACACATGTTGCAAAACTAATGTAAGCCAAAGAGCTTTACAACTAAAAGAATGAGTTGTGTTAGACTCAGAGCTTCAAATTTGACCAACTCAGTAGGCTTTGTAGCATTGTCTGGGTAATGCTAGAACAGAAGGATATTTTTTTCCAATTTAATTAAGTCACTTAGAAAACTACGCTTTCTTTTTTATAAAGCACCTTTGGATAAATCCGGAGACATACCCAGTTCTGATGTCTCTAGTTGAAGAGCTGCAGCTTTAAAGCACACAAGTTGGCCTTTGTAGAATGATTTGAGAAAACAAAATTATTTTCAAGTGTCTATGCTTCCTATATAAGCAATATGTATATATCTATAAATACATATATAAATCCCACACACTGAGTGCTGCCAACAGTCACTATGAATGAAAGGCAGTGAGAACAAGCAAAGAAAGCCTGGTTGCTGTCTTATGGTTAACCATTTTGTTACATCCATTTTTTTAAATTCACAAAGGTACACTTCCTTTTTCATGATGAATTCCCTTTAGTGGCACACATTAAAAGAATTTAGATATTTAATTCTAAAGCTATATTCCTGAAATTCCTGTTCAAATGGCATGTAGTAAAGGAACTTGTGTTTCAGAGATGCTACAATTCTGACCATAAAGTTCCTTTACACCTGCATCTCTGTTTTATAAATTGGAGCCTACACCATATTTAGTCAGATCAATGATCTGGTTACTTCTTATGCATCTGTTACGAGAGATTTAAACCAGTGAAACATGCCTGAAGCTGACGCACTGGATTGAGATTCACACAAATCTGACTGGTGCTTTCACCAAATGGTTGTAGGTCCCACTACAGAAATGGGACACCTGAGCTTACTTTCACCATATTTTTTGATCAATCTTTAGAAAGTGTAATTAATGAAAGCTGACATCAGTGAAAGAATTTCATTTTAGATGGCATTTCAACTGGGTCAACACTTTTATTTACCTTTTATTTACTAAGAATTTCTACCTATGAAATAATAGTGTATTGAATCTTTAGGGATGTACTTTCACAGCCCTAAAAATGTTGGAAAAACCCTAGCACAAATAATCTCAACATTAAAAAACCATGCTCCAAACAGAGCTATTATGATTTTAATGCTGCTTTGTCGGTATTTTAATAGGACAGGCAGCCACAGAAAAAACATACATAAATAATAATACAAAAGCCCCATGTTTTCATCACCAGTAGAATGAGTGAACTGATGTTTGCAAGTTCTGCTTTGTATGTAACTTTACTTGGCAACAGAGGCAATATTTATAGTAAAGTCTATCACCGCTTATTAATGTTATACATTAAAGTATTTTGCTACTTCAAACAATGATATGTTAAAATATGCTGAAATATTTTCAAATAAAACAAGAAAAAATCTAACAATATATTAATTGTATTTCATTGTTTAAATGGTAAAGTGTGATGCACCATTGAATGTAAATATATTGATTTAATGTGTCTTAATTGTTGTAAGCCTTAATGAAACCTCAGTTTCCCACGTTGTTTATTTAAAAATTACTAAAAAAATTTCTAAACCACAAAATTAGAAGACTAAGCAATTTATTTGTGGTATCATATTCTTGCATCCATGATTATGAAAAATCCTTTTTATTGAGAAATTTGTGTTTGATGCATTTAAAAAAATACTTGGAGATACAATGTTGCTTGCTTTCTAAATGTTTAGTAGGAAAATATTTTTTTCAAATTTTATTCTTTAGATTTCAAGTATTGAACTGACAATTTAATTTTCCTTGAAGTAAATAGACTAAGCAAAGTAATTGTGTAGACTAATAATTTACTCAAACCAAAAGATTTCAAACACCTGAGTATATTTCCTCACAATCAACTGTGGAATTTAGATGTGGAATAGTTATACACTAGCAGGGAATTTTCATAGGAAAAATGTTAGGGTTCAGTTCTTACATGTCTCTCTACAAAAGTTGAAATCATTCTATTTCAAGGAGTTATTCCTCCTATTTTTCCATTAGAGAACTGACAGTTTTTCTGACATCAGCTGCACACAAAGTAGCTAATGCTGTTTCCACTGGGCAACAACTGTAAAGTTCAGATATGCAAAATAAGAAAGGTTCATAAGTACTGCAGATTACAGAGAAGGTCTAAATCTTTCAGACCATTACTTTTACTTCAAGGTTTGTTTTGTATTCTCTATGGAATCCACTCAGACTTGACAGGGAATAACCAATCTTATAACCCAGCAGGATTGTCTTTTTCTTTTACAAGCTTCCTAAGTCTCCATTTTGCTACAAGGCCATTCAGGTCATTTGCCAAGATAAAAGTTTAGTTGTTGATGAAAGGGATGCACGTTATTGCAGCTGGAGTAGAGGTTGAAAAAACAGAAGGGTTAGCTGCTTTGGAGGAGGTGCTTGAACAGACTGATATATTACAGTTGCTATGCAAAGATCTTAAATTCAAAAATGCCATCATTTAGTCCTACCCAGGAGAACAACTACCTATAACTACTATTGGGAAGTTTCATATTATTTCTTCATGTTTTCAAGATTAAAACTTGAAAATCCATTTTTCTCTCCTGTTTGAAAAGCCAGCATTGTGAATTCTATTTTCAATATCAAAGTCTGGTAGCAGCGTGCAATATAAAATAAAGATGCTACCCCTAAGATACACCTTAGGAGTTTGCAAGGACATCTGCCTTATGGATGCCTAAGAAGATGCAAATCTTCTTTGAGGAATAAGACCTTAGGAAACAATGTTGCTGATGAAGTGCAAGGTGGAATAGAATTCAACTTCTTTTTCTGTGGTTAGATCTTTTCTACAGTCCTGACAACAGGGAAAAAATAGTAGCAACCAGTATTACAAAATAAACAGAGCTGACTAACAACACAAGCAAGGTTTCATTTTCCTTTCATTTACCCTTTTGCGACTCTTTTAGTTTAACTAGTCTACTTTAACTAGTCTCGTACCAGTGCATGCTATAACCAGACAAATACTATTTTAATGTAGTAAATGAAGCGAGGAATTTATAAAGCCTCATATGAGATTTTTAAAGTGACCAATTATTTACTACGTTCATAAAAATATTTCTAAAGATTTGAAGACAATACAAATATGTTTGAATTAATAATTTAAAATAACCCTTAATCATCTTTGTTGTTCTCATAGTGATTTTTCCCAAGCTAAAACTGGCTTGCAATTATTGGTTGATAAACTTTATTCTTTATAAATTCTTTGTAATTTGTAACATAACCAGAATGTGGTATTGTAACTGGATATGGTATTTCTTATTGCTATGTGAAAAGACATACAATTTAATTGTGTAAATTAAAGATAATCGTAAATATATTGTTTGTACCAGGTCTGGTTCTACAAAGAAGGTCCACATGTGTATAAAGTCAGATTATCAATTGTTTTTATATTATTTGAATGCTGTATAAAAACTAGTTTATATTCAAAGTTCTTAGCCGTGTGCTGAGCTGCATCTTTCTTTGAGATGCTGAATGATTCCTTCATGTGTTTTAAACCATAACGACATTTAAGAAAGCTGAGATATTGCAACTTTCAAAAGGATTAAAATAAGTCTTTTGTTTTAGTCAAGAATCCAAGCGTAGACAGCATGTGCCAGAATAGAATGTGTCCTCTTTTGTACTTAGCTGGTTTTGCCTAGTAGTGAAACCATGTGCATTTAGAGCTCCGACTCTTATCAAATCCGTGCCAATTGCGTGTCTGATAGGCTCCGGTGATTCTTCAGTAGCATTTTCATGGGTGTTGAGGATGGAAACTAATGAGAAATATTAAGAGTTACTGCTGGTGGCTAGTCTATACTCTTCAGAATTTGGTTTCAGTCTAGAAAACACATGAATACTCTTGCTTTCATTCAAAAATTAGTAACAGTTGAATATATTCAATCTCTCTAAATCAGTTTTTAATGTGAAAAACTATCATTATCAAAGGAAACCAACTAATGCTTAGAAACTTAATTACCAAATAAGTGTCCCTATCTAGCCTAACAATATCTCCCTTAACATGTCAAAGCATGAATTCTGCTTCCCATGAAGCAGAACCTTAGAAATTCTCCCTATCTGTTTTTTAATAGTTTTTGTTTGATTGATCACAGTTCTTCTTGCTCTCTTCTAATATCTGTTGTTATTTACACAAGTATATTAATGTGTGCTTTCATTTCTGGGATCTCTACACAGAAACTGAAGTAAAGTTAATCAGATGCATGAAGCCTATTGTCGTTTTGCAAAGTAGATGAGCACAGATCAATGGTACATACTTGGAAAAGTTCTGCTGTCCTTATCTTACCAAAGGCTGGGTCTTTTCCCATCTTACTAGAAACACAACCAAGTAAGTTATCACATTTCTAATGATGACAATTACGTACTCTGAGTCTCTCAGGTAAACTTTAGGCCTGAGATGTATGCCCAGACTCATCCTATCTAACATAAGGTTATTTGATGTAGGCAAGTAATAACATAATCTAATGTTATAGGGAAAGAGAAGTACCTCCAAGTCTGGTCAGCTCACTGAAAACTACATTACCATAACTGCAAGACCGTAGTTGCAACCTGAAGCCAGGCAGATTCAGACTGAAGATAAAACACTCATTTTAAATAATTGGAATATATAACTACTGGAACAATTTTCTCAGGATAGCTGTGGTTTTTGCATTGCAGTGGAGCATTTTCATAAATATGCTTGGGTATTTTTCTGAGATAGACTTTTAGTTCAAATACATTGATTCAGAGAACTCGGCTAGTATCTATATCAAAGTTCAAAGAAGGCCATGGTGGTCCCTTTCTGCCTTATATTTCCCTCCAAAAGGATTACATTACTCTGATTTTATTTATCACTCCATCAAATTTTGTTTCACCTGGAAATTTTATTGGGGTGATATATGACTTAAATATCTCTGATGAAAAGCTTTGGGACTTGTTCCAGTCCCCAGGAAAGCACACTAGAAATGCTCCATTTGACAATTATTTTCCATTGACGTCCATTTTTTTGAATCTGTCAATTGTCCAGTTTGTTAATGTCTAACCAAATCTGGAGTCTCTTACATTTATACAATTACTGCTAACAATGAAATGATATCTTGAATGAAGTTATTTTTATATGAAAAGACATTTTTTCTACAGACATGCTGATTGGAATTATTGTATAGTAATTCTTTGACAACTGAATTTGCTATGAGCTTGTTCACAAGATTTCTTTATGTTGAAATGTTAATGGTCTATTGTAGTCGGGGCTTCTTGCTTGCCACTTCTTCTTGCCACATTGTTGCAATATTCCTACACTTTCTGAATTTCCATTCTGTGGCAAGTAAGCTTTAGTAACAGGCTATGTGCTCAGATGATGGAAATCATTTGTATGTGCTGTTAAACAAATACTATCCCTTCAAAGTTTTTGCTTGTATGAATTTCTAGCACAGAAGACTAGAAATACTCAATTATTGCTTTACGAAAAAATGTGTTAGTTTCTTTCCAAAACATTAGAAATATTGATTTTAATATTTTCTGTGTTTTTACTGATTTAACCAGCAATACCTGGTAGCATGTTTGTAGCATTACTATAGTTTATTTTGTTATTAGTATCCTTTTAATCTTCATATTGAAGGAAGTCATGCTTCCATGATGTTTTTAGCTCCTTTCAGAATTAATAAAAAAAATTAACTTAAAATTTACATTAATTGCATTTATTTCCATTTATTTTCAATTTGCTTTCTTATTGATAATTCATAAAGCAACATAGATTTGTTAGCACACACAATAAATATTAGCCAAAGTTACTTTCATTTTCGATTATGGAACCAGATTTTTTTGCCATTAAGAATAGTTTTTTTAAAAATTGCCTATTTAATTTAATATATTTCTATCTTAACTTTTACTTCAAGTCAGTCTCCCTCATATTTTATCCCAGCTTTGTGGAATAAGTCTGAATACATATATATGTTATTAATTGAGACTGTTGTCTGTGGATGGTGCCTAATATAAAGTGACGTCTTTCTAACCCATCTGTACATCTGTAGTTATAACATTCTAGTCATGTAGACTGCCCACCAGCACTCCATAATCCCAATTTAACCAAATTCACTTTCTTTAGTGTCACCCAGACTCACAGCATAGGAGTGCTTTATGAACATGTTTGATGGAGAATAACTTGTAATCATCTCCCAGAAAATTTATGGTCCTGTATAAAGGGGCTCAGTCCTTTCATGCATAATTTGGTGTGAGCTGGTCCATAAACTTCTAGAGGAGAGATAAATCTTTAGCAAACTTCCCATCTGTAGTGTATTTTTGAAAATCATTACAGAAATATTTTAACTGCTGCCCATGCAGCTGTGTAACTACAAAGAAAGATGTGATGACCATGGATGTTGCATGTAGGCTTTGCACTATTCTTCTATGATGAAAATTTTGGAATAGTCAATGTTACTGACAGTAAACAGCAAAATAAAGGAGACTACCACTT
>VZSC01011982.1:93940-107981 GCA_013398225.1 Steatornis caripensis
GACTACCACTTTATGTTTAAAATCCCTTTGTTTATTCAGTAGCAAGAAGCATCTCAGTTAACCGTGAAAATTCTTAATCATTACCCTTTATTATGGGAAGTGTAGATTTATAGGTGACTTACTTACACTGAAAATAAAGACAATTTAATGTGTTTAAGTTTGTTAATTTTCTTCTGTCACTGCTGGCTGGAATTTGCGGTGGTAAGGTGTAATTCCCCAGCTTTAGACTGGGACTTCTAGGGTTTGATACTGATATGGTAGGGTATTTTGCACTTGCTGGTACAAAAGACTGTAGTCAGACTCATATGTTTACCTTTTTTTTTGTAAACTAATCTGAGTACACCTCTAACATGTCTTAGTATGCACATAACTGCTTTGAAATAAATGAGACCATATTACTCTGTAAGAACTGTGGGTCTGATTTTTCATTTTTTTAATTTTAAATAATCCACTAGGTAAAGAGAAAGTGTGTACAAAATGCAACAAATCAGAATTATATGACTATACAGATATACTGACTTCACAGCAGCAAGGCAGGAAATAATCAATCATCAGACCTGTTCATTTTTACTCGACCTTTTATCTTTAAAACAATTGAAACCAGACTGGCTTTCCAATTGATCATAATTCTTGGCACAGTCAAGAAAAAGTTGCCTAAAACAGAAAACAGAGGAATCTTTATAGAGAAGGCAGTGCTTAAGATACATAAGCAAATAAAGCACCCAGTACCACCACAGTTCATGTTCTGTTTTAAAGAAAACAACACTGTTTATGGCTTCTAATCCTTGAGTCCAAAATGAGTGTCTTTAATGGGAAATGTTAGGATATGAAGGGTTTAACTGTCTTGTTCATTGTTATACATCCCAGCAAGAGTGGGTTTGCAGCTCATGTCCATGAGAAGCATTGAAGAGAGTGAGAGAAATTCTCAGCAGGATATTCTATCTTATGGAAAGTATTCATTTAAAGGCAACCAATCAGAAAGTTTTTTACATATATCTACAGGTTTTAATTTACTGCAATGGAATGTAAAGAAAAGAATTAATAATCTTGGAGTTTTCTTCTGCATTTAAATGTAAGCTGAATTAAAAGAACAGGAGAAATACAATTTGTTTCAGCAACATGGTGGCAAGACAATCCGCATGATCCAGGCAAAACCCGCAGGAACTGATTACCCTTACTGATGAGTTTAGGATTGGAATTTGATTTCAAATTGCTTGTAAGGAAGTTGTTCTGTCACTTCAATAATCAGAGGTAAAAAAATCTAATGTTATGGCAAATGGAAAGAGAATATTAGTTTTATTTTTAGTCCAGTTACATGCGATCTCAGAGTTTAATATCCTGTCTTCTCACCAGCAACAAGTAACTTTTGCCATTGACCACGTATTGGTTCATGGAATTTTTTCCTGACAAGAGGAAACAAGGTGAGAGGAGTAACTATTATTTCAGTATAGCAAAGAGACAGACTCAGTATAATCTAGCTGGGAACCCTATTGCAATTTCTCCAAAACTCCATTGTTACAGTATTGTGCATGTGAAAAAACAAAAAAGTTTACAGCTCTATTTATTATATTGTTGTATGTTTTATCACAACAAAGTATAACTGCTATAATTTACTTACAACTACTACAGCATATTAGGTACAAACTACATATAGTGTATGAAAAGAAGATGTACATTAAATTAGAGAGAATGTTGGAAAGAATGTTAAATTATATCCACATCATGATATGGAAAGCCTTAACTTTTCTAAATATATCTTATAAGCTCAGAAATATGTAGTTGTTTAAAAAAGATGGAGAAATCTAAAATTTAGAAATGACGTATTGGACAAGATTATTAAAAGAAGTAACTGTACAGAAGTCTAAGATATGAAAATAAGAAAAAGGTTTTGTGAGTAAAAATTCAAATGCTAGTCTTAAAAATTGATAAGGAAAATTAATATTTGTCCTTATTACTAAAGAACTAATTTATCCAATTTTATTTGTTCTTCTCCACATTAGATCATTTGGCTCTCTTTTGTAATTTCTCACTTAAATGCTGTAAACTCAGAAAATGCTAAACTAATATTCTTTATGTAGTGGTACACATGCCATAAACCAATATTATTTTACCATGTCAAAGATGTTTGCACAATTTGGAGCACATCTATCATCAAAACTCAATTAAATAGTGCCTTTCTATCTTCAGCTAAAACAAACTGTTTGCCTATATTTGCTCAGTGTTTACTTCACAAGAGGTAGAAGTCCCAAATACAACAGTAAAATAGGTGTCTTGGGATATAGCATGGGTCAAAAAATTTAACCCAAGGAAGAAGGTGTAATCTTTTGGTTGCAAGAGAAGAGGTTTTTTTCCTTTGCCACGTAAAAGGCAAGCATTATAATGTTGTTCATACCTCACATGCTGTCCTAACAATTCCTCTATTCAAGCTGAAAGGGCTATATTCCCTTTGTTGCAAAGTGTTAAATTTGTCCCTTGAGATTAGTGTGTAGGCAGTTTTAAAGGATGAAATGGGATTAGATAAGGTTTCTTACCAAGAAAGAGTCTGAAACAGTGCTGCAAAAACTTCTGTGTTACATGTGCTGAAATACATCCTTTGTTTTAACACTTTGAATCACAAGTCAAATTTATTAAATTATTAGTTGACAAAATGTTTCTTTACAGGGTTTTATGAAAGACAAATAAAGTACAAATGGAGTGAAAATGACATTTGCTTTAATTGTATTTGAATTTTTTAAGATGATTTTTCCCTGCCATTTGTAATTTGAAATATATTCCAAAAGGTTGATATAAAAAATTATGGTAATTCTACTTATTTTCTAAAATATTCAGTATATTTCTGCATTTCTTGCTGTGATTTAGATTAAAAAAAATTGTACTTTTATAACATATGAACTGAGTCAAACAATTTTAGTCCAAAAATCATCAAAACCCCAAATGTCAAGGAGAGTCCCAAGAAACAGTCAGTAGTTCAGCTGTGCGTCACTCACTTGTATGTAATTAATACTGTTGTGCACCACATTAAGACTTTCATGGATTTGATTATTGCATATTTGTTGAACACGACTTAAGCATTTCTACCTCTTTAAAAAAAAAATCTACTCTTGAGGAACGAAACCATTCCTAACCAGTATCAGGGGGATTATTAGAATATGTATATTAAAAAGTAGGACAGGTTGAATGGACTATATGTTGTTTTTACCTAAGGAGTTGACAGGAAAAGGCAGTTCCTTTTATCCCCCAGATTTCCATAAGCCATGTGGCCTTTGACCCCATCCTTCCTCAGTCCCTGTTCTTGATTAGCTTTTCTGCCAGAAAGACTAGACAAATTCCCTTTGGTTGCCATCAATGGTCTTCCTCCAGTCCTCAAAAAAAGCCACTGAAGAGTGATAAAAGTCCCATCCAAGAGTGAAGCGCAATGCACTACATGTATAATAATCTTGCTGGCTTATCACCATAGTTACGGGACTATGGAATTCTCATCCTTCCTGCATCTCCCACTGTACAGTTCTTTTCCATTCAGGTGGTCTACTACGTTCATCCTGAATACAATGTTTGGATTCAGAAAGGCTATGGAAAGTCTCAAGGCTATCCTCAGTGTCACTGCAGAGTTCACTTGAAGAGTGGACTGTAAGATGCATAGCAATTTGTATTTCCTCTGTATCAAAATATATCTTATCCTCAGCCAAGAACTGGAGTACATCTTTCCTGAATCTGAATGCTTGGCATGACCAAATGAATTTTTATAGCTTCATGGGTATAATTGTTAAAAAAATGTTAGTATGTATAGGATCTCAAAGAGCTGTTCTGACATTGGAATATGACTATTTAATCAGTTCCTTTTCCCTTTTTAAATGATTAAAAAAATAACTCCAAAAGATTGACATAAAAAGAACAATATCACCTGCAATTAGAAGTTTTTCTGCACCTACACAAGAGAAGATGGTGTACTGCAGCCAGCTCTAAGTCTGCTGTTAAAATACATTCTTCACAATATGTACCAAATAAAAGCTAAACTATAAATATTAATGAAGATTGGAGAGGAAAAGAAAAGGTCTTCTTTTGCTTAGTGTTCCATGCATTCAACAAAGCCAGCATACTTTAAATCTACTTGCCCCTTTTTCCTGTGTTAGACACAGTAAGATGTGACTCCTTCCCACACAAGGTTATTGGATCATAAAAATGTACACCATTAATGAAGTTAAGTGGCACTAGGTTTGTAATTTTCAAGGCACAGATAGAAATGGTATGCTGTTATAATTCACGGACCATTATAATAGATATATTACCTTAATGTAATGCTCTGAAATTACTATCTTCATTTTCTATAGTTGGAAGAAAACTCACTTAAAAAAAAAAGTTACCTAAGAATGTTTCCAAGTATACAACTCCGGAACGTTTCTCTGCTTATCACTGAGATGACATAACATTATTAAAAGGGATGTTCATTGTACTCAAAAGCCTTCTATGGCCATATGCTAAAGTGTAAAGGAATAGGATCTTATTAACTTAAGTGATATAGTATGTTTTAGTATTATAGTCCGTATGAATTTTGACTGACCACTGCAGCCAGATCTAAGTCAGAAGATATCTAAGCCTATATGCAACCTCATCTAGTTTTATGGAGGTTTTGAGGTATGGCATAAAACATACATGAGGTTTATAACAAAGCATTTTCCAGAGAGTATTTCCTCAGAATATTTAGCCAAAAAGTGACAAAAATTGCAATTGTGGAAGGAGTTGTGGGATAAGTGGAAACTGTATGGAAGACTCAGGCCCAACTCATGTGTTCTGCATCTTTTGTAATATGATGATCAGTAAATATATTCCCCTAACACTGGCAGTGTTTGGATTTCAAGGTGAATCAGTCCCTCAGACTAATTCCCTCTCTATCCTCTGAGATTTCTAATTATAGCCACAGGAGTATTTTTTGATGTCTCATCTCAGTTCTTCAAAATGAGTCAGGAAATCATGTGTTAATAGGAAAAAATGCCCCAAATACACTCTTCTTTCCATTGCAAATGCTTACAGAACAAAACAAAGTTAGTTGATATTCACGCTATAAATGTCTGTGCTACTGTCATACAGTGTGGTATGTGAACAAAATAATAAAAGATGATCTGTCAACAAGCTGCTCTCTTAAGTTGGTAATTATTTTGAATGACATCGTATCACTTCTCAAATAAATTTAAACAGTATCAGCAAAGTACAAATACAACAATATCACACAGCTAAGATTAACAGCAATAGCTCTCATTCTAGTCAATACTTTTTGTAATATCTAGTTATTGTTTGGAAGAAAACCACTACCACCCAACAGTTTTCACATTAAATATAGACAAATAGTTTAAATTAAACATATGATATTCCATCATTTTACACAGAAAGTCATATTTATATATTTAGGCATTTAATTTCTTGAATTACAGGACACAATGGAAGTAAAGATATTCCTATATTTTCAAGTTCTCTTTTGATTGGTAAGGGACAGTGGAGGCCCATCTGTTTTGCAGCAAAGAAAGCCCCAAACCATCTGTGTAGAACCACATGCCAGCTAAAACACAGAGATATGCACAGTTTTTTGTTATGAAAAATTTTGCAGTATTTTTTTCCTGTATTAGTGTGAATAAATTAGCAACAACTAAATTAAAGAAATCTTCTGAGAACATATTAACTTTCTAGTGCACACTGGAAAATGTATCCATTTAGAAGTCATGAAACATTCATTGGCAGAATTTGTTCTTCTGGCTTTCTTTATTATTAAGACAGAGAAATCTGTATGTGTTTCATATAAGCATTTTTATTAGCATAGTAATGAAAGTTAATTTACCTGAATTTTAGTATTTGTTTCAGAAAGAAACCCACATAGTTACAACCATGCTTATGTAATGCCTAATAATAGCACTTACCAAATTGGGTCCCTGTATTTCCTTCCTAACTTTAAAAAAAAAGAGCCAGAAGAGGGGAAACTCACCCATAAATGACTACAGCTTTGGCTAACCTGCAGGTTTACATCATCTATCATTTAAATAGGTCTAAAAAGAAAAACTGTATGTGGAGAATAGTTTCTGACATGAATACACAGTGACAATTGTGCAGATTTCTATCCCTTGCTTGTCCTCACAGAGGCACTGTGTTCTGTGTCAAGTGGAGGTAGCACTGTAAGCTCTGTTGACAGTTCATTAATGTTCAATATTTTCTTGAGATTAGAGCAATTTTAGCCAAGGGGGCAGCAGTGGTCCTGAGAACTTCTGAAAGTCCTTGAAATAACTGCAAAACCCAACCAAAAGACACAAATAAACAGCCCTGTGTAGTTTATGGGTGTATTAGCAGCCACATGCTGGCAAAGTAGCAGCCAGTTCTCAATTGTTTTCAGACCCTAAATAAAATATTTTTTAAATGTAAGAATAAAATTATGATTTTGCAAAATGATTGAGCTGCTTCTGTATAAATGTTCGCTTACCAGTTCTGAACTCTAGGGAACTAAAAGATGGTCCCTGGATTTTATCCAGAACATCTTTCAACTGAAGACAGTTGAGCTATTCTAGTCTAGAATACACAATTTGATCAGCATAAGCTTTCACAAGCATGTTTTGGAGGAAGATACATGATGTAAAGGGCAGGCATTTTCTGAGGCAAAAAGGCCATCACATCCTTTTTCTTGGTTTCTTGATGACAAACCAAATGCTGGAAGCTTCTAGCAAACCTTGTAGATTTTGTTTAAATATTAAAACACTCACTTGGATTTAAACCTTCTAACTTGAACAGCATGAGGATAAAGGAAAAGGGCCGACAGTTAATGTTTTCCATCTTTCTAGAAATTGTTTGATTCTTTTTTTAATAAAGGTCAACTTTTGACAAAGAAACTACTTATTCAGAAGTATTCTCTGAATTTGATTTAGAAGACTGACTTGCAACATGAAAAAGACTTTGTCTCTCCACATGTGGTTTAGACCACTTTTACGCAAGCAAGACATTTCCAGTAGTATGAAGTCTAATTATGATTTTCATGGTTACTATATTACAATCCTAGTTCCTTTCAGTAAACAAACAATTAATAATAATATTATTGTTATGTCTTTACTCTTACTCCACGTATGGAGAAATGGATACTGTCGACATTTATGTTTTTGTGTTAGAATGATAGTGCCTGAATCCTGATTCTGGAACTACTTGCTTTACTGTAGCAATCGTTACATAACTAGTGAAGTATTCATTATAATGGGGTATATATACTAATACTACACTTTGTGAAGAAGAGAAATGTTTACTAATGTAGAAAACTAGGGAACAATGACCATTTTCTAATAGAGAACACTGTGATATGGAATTTGTTCTGATGTATCTGAGGGTAACTCCTCATAAATATGAAGTCCTGATGATTTGGCTGGATACTTTAGTGGAGAATTTCATCATTTAACAGAATCAAAAGGATCCATCTTCTTACAGGCCATACCGTAGTTTGTTTCTAGCCAAAATCAGATGATTGCAAAAACTGTGGCTACAGTTGCCTTTTGCACAATGGGCAACTGGGTAGGGAGCACTTGGCAAATGCACACAGTTTTATTTTCGATAGCTAGTATTCATTCCCAAGCTTTATCGAAGATTCCAGTTTTAAATAGATTAATGCACTGATTGCCTAATGGTCTACTTGCAGATCATTTAACTTTTCCACAATATTAATACATTATTTCTACTATGATCACTGGCACAAGGTTTGGATTTGTCTTGCAGTGGTATACAGATTTGTATTTCAATACAATGTGCCGTTATGCAGATTTAAATAATGCTAAACTAGATGTTTTACTGAATTTGTCTATTCCATCAATTTAGAGGTCAAAAGTTCTATTGTAATTTTATTTTGCTTCAAGGTAAAGATTCACTGAGATTAATAAATGTGACAAATTTATTTTGCAGAACAACAAGTCTCAACAAAAATAAAAAAAATCCTCAAACCTCCAGTTCATTGGCATCGTTTAAGGCCATTTAAATAACAACAGAAAGATTATAATTGGGATTTTAATATTTTCTTTGTAATAGTTTTTCTACACTGGCCTGTGAAAACTCATCCCAGATTATATTACCTTCGCATAGAACACGTCCCCGTATTTTATGTATTTGTGTTGTAGTGCTGCAAACACTATCGGATACTGAATTCATTTATTTTCATGCTAAAAGGCATAGACTCTCAATATTTCTTTAGGCTTCAAGAAATCATTTCGTGTCAGTGAAAATGAAAGGAAATGTAAACACAAATAATGGTAGCTATGAACATACATTTAGGGAAAATGTAGTTCAACTGGCTTCTACATCTAGTAGCATAAATTTGCAGAGCTGAGTCCATAGGCAGACACAAAGTGTATAACTTTTGCCAACAGCAACCCTTGCTACTCTACTCCAAGTGTAATTCTCTATGGATTAAAAGATTGCCCAATGAACCTCAATATTTACAGTTCTTCATAAGGATAAATGGGATCAATTCTAACATGATAAACTAAACTGAACAGATTTCAGAAAAGTAATTTTGCTCAACCAAGAGATACAACATTATCTTCTCGTCTAACACTTTTCATTATGCTATACAGGATAACTTTGTGATCCTATAATTATTTTTACATTCATTATTTTAGAGTATGTAGAATTTCCCCCCTTCTTGCTAAATAATGAATGACCTGTTTTGAACTATACAAGTTTTGAAAGGAGAACTATTCACACATGAGGGAGTTTGGAAAAGCTGTGATTTTCTGCTTGACTTAAAATCAGTTTATGATTCAATTATAAGAAGGTTAATCAATCTGAACTAAAATGGAAAAGAATATACCTAGAAATGCAAAAAGAGATCATTATTGTTTCAGAATAATATATTTATAGGCATACAAAGTGATGAGACATTTTCTGTTTGTTCCTATTGTGAAATCTCTAACAGTTTTATACTTACCATCTTTGGTTACCCGTAACTGAGGAATACTGCTTTCAAAAGAGACCGTATTTTGCAATATGGCAGCTCCCAAGATATTCTTACACAAAAACATATGAATTAAATAAGGAATTCACCTAGCACTTGGCAATATTGCTTTAAAAGAAAATTTATAGAAATGACTTTAATGCAATAGCAATTAGCAAGCTTGATATAAGAAATAATAAGCCAAAAGAGACAAAACATTTCACTTTTTAAAAGCAAACCTATTTCAAATTTCAGCTTCCACTAAGGTTAGTTGTCTTGCATAAAGGAAATATAATTAGATTTATTTGTCAAGGAAGAATATGTCATGTCTCAAAAAAAAATTTCTTTCCTCAGGAGTTCTTTACAAAACACAAAAGTCTAATGAGATATTTACCTGTATTAGTCAAGACTATACTCACATACCCACAGTGTATGTGCTTGTTAAAGCCTTCCAGTCATTCTAGGCTTAGAGAAATAGTGTCCAAATGTACCATATTTAGCTTCTATCTCAAATTCTCCCGAGCTGTCAATTTAGGTGTTAAAGAGACCATTTGTAAAGCTTGGCTGGGAATTGCCATTATTGACTGGAATGTGTGTTTATCATTACATTCAATGATGAAAGTGGAACATGTAGCATATGAATAAATGTCAGCAGATGTTTCTTTTAAATGGCCTGATTTCAACCTCCTGTTGTTTGTCTTGAATACAAATATTAAAAAAGAGAAAAAGGCAGAATTTTTTATGACATAAGTGCAAGGGTAGTTATATTAAAAAAACCACAAAATAATGATGAAAGTCACAGAAGAACGAGGAAAGTATAATTAATAAGAATTATGTTGATGCTCTCACACTACTATCTGGTTTGATATTATAAAAGATAGAAGAACAGCAGTTCGGTGTGGGCTATATCAATCCACAGTCACTCCATAAGTAAGGAAGACTCCAAGAGTCTATTCTCAGAAGCATATTATATAAGTTCAATAATTTTTTTAATTTTGTAGCATTGTTAGAAAACTCCTTGCTTAAATTCAAAGCACCAAGAAAAATGGTGTCTCACAGAAGAGAGGTCTCTAAGTACAGTATTCTTGTTCACAAATATTCCCTTTAAAATAGTAGTAATTCTTGAAGCTCTTGAAAGATCCTCACCAGTTCCAACAGGTAATACTCACCACTGCAAAACTAAAACTTGAATGTGTAAACATTTCTGCTGTGTGTGGAACTGCAGATAAAGGATTTACATAGATCCCCTTTTTTTCTCCCCATTTTTTTTTCGAATAGTAAAGCAAGATTAGTATAAAACCCAATATACAACTCCCTGCTATCAGAACCATATTCTGCAGCTCTACCTCACATCGTGGTGTCCCATTGAGCTCCATGGGACTACCCTGAGAGTAAAATAATGCTCAGTGTGAGCAGTGAAGGCAGAATCTGGCAGGAATTACTGTGCAGCATTGTAAACTCAGCAGTATTCCAACTAAATCAATAAAGTCAACAGAGACAAAATTAAATCAGCCTTGTGTTTACTGGAATGTGTTGCATTTTGTATCTATCTAAATGACAATATGCTATCGAGGTGTTGAATATCTGAGGCACTCTGTCTTTACCAAGAGATGCAGGTTCTCAATGCCATTGTCTTGTTTTTAGTAAACAGAATAGCTTTACCATTATTATAATCCATATTTGCATGTTATCAGAAATTTACTGGTTAGAGAGGGGATATTCTTCTGATGGAAGGCATTATTTCAATGCGTCCCTATTAAAGAAAGTATTTCCTACCTTGAAGTCTAAAATGCTAAAGTACATTTCTATACGACTGTATCTAATGACTGTAATGGACGCATATTTTGTAATTAAATGCTGAGGACTATCTCCAATTCCTATACCGAAATACATTATGTCTTTACTAAAAGTTTCATGAAAATCACATGTGAACTTTGAAAGGCTGGAGTATCCCCCTTGATATGTATTCTTCTCAGCTGACCTTTCATATTGATTATGTCCTAATTACAGCAAGTGGAAAAGAGCATCACATATCACCCAGACAAGATAATGATTTTTACAAATGTAACTGTACAGCAAGCTGACTGTTAACAGATGAGTAATATGTATCTTTAGTAGTGTATAGCCTACAACCCAACTCTTAATATCTTCACAGTTCAAGGATGAGTCCTTTACCAGTTTGTCTGGTAATAGCAATAGTGGCCAGTTGCTTATTAGATCTGGTAACTGTAATTTTGGCCAGCTGCTTATCGGAACTAATAAAAATTATTCTACATTTATTCACTTTTCCTTTGATAAGAAGTTTTAAAAATAGGTTTTAAAACATATGCACTATCACAGTTAGGAGGAAAGCTCAGTTTACAAAAGAAAGGCAATATAAGAAATAATAGTTTTCAGACCTATGAGTTAAAAAAAAATCTCTAAACTGGTGAAATCTCATTTTAAGTGACTAAGGAATTATTTAGTGCTATGAAGTATGAGTGAACTGCTCTACCTCCATCTCTTTTTAATGCAATACAACCAAATGGTGATGCACTCGAAACTCACTTTAACAGAATTTATTTCTTCTCTTCAAGCAGTGGACCAGGAACCACAAGGTTACAACATATATTTAACTGCTGTCTTTTGCCAGTGGTGGTGATGAGCTGAGAGTTGAGCAAGTATTTGTAGACCAGCAATAATAGACAAATATGGTATGGGATACATGACTAAATATAAAATATAATAACATATTTTAAGATAAAATAGAAATATATTTGATAATAGCTAAGACACTGGATAGAAGTGTTGTCTAACTTCAAGTAATAAGTGAGAAAGCAGAGCAAGAATTGCAATTTAATTATCTTGGTCTCCATTCAGGAATTTAATAAGCAGATCAATAATGTTATATCTATAATCACATTCCAAGAATATTATGCTAGTTGTTTTTGCACTTCATATCCTACAGTATTTCTTGTTAAGATGTTTTCAGAATGTTTACAGTAATTTCTGTTCTTAGGCCTGGATTAATGAAAACACTGCACTTATACTTAACATTATTGCCACAGCATAAGTCGTAGATTTATATATATGTATAAATGTTTTCTGGAATAGGGTTGGTTATAAACATGTGAAATGATTTGATGAATTTGAAACAAAAACTAAAAACCCAATAAAAATTGACAGAATATGCTGTTTCTTTTGGAGTATCCTCAAATAAGAATATCTTCATATGATTTAAAGTCATGATAAAAAAATACACGGATTAGGATATGCTCTTTATGTTTAGAAAATATTTAATTTAATATTACCTACAGAATTAAATGTAGATTTCTTTCCAGGTTCAGCCTTTGAAAACCTATACATGGTGTTGACATTCAACAATCAGAAAGCAAGGAAGAAATCTAAGAGGGAGGCTGCATTTTCCCTATCATCTGCTTAGATCTTGGCAAATTCACTCTTCAATTGCTCCTCACCCTTCAGATAATCTTGAAACCAAACTTCAACCTTTCAGCACTATGCACACTTCACACATTCCTTCACTTCAGCAGTTAACACTTACCTCCTTGAACCAAACCAAAACACATATACAAAAATCTTTCCATGTTCTCACTTCTAAAGAAACAATAACTGTAGATCAAGGTCACTTCAAAATGATTTAAATTTATCTTCATTTTTTTTCTCCTGTAAGTTATTTAATTTGCTCTTTTGCCACAGAGGATTTGGAAATGTTTATGTGCTTCCTCCCCTCCCCCTCCAGTAATATTTGAGACTGATAAACTTAATTCTGAAGAATTTGAAGGCTTTTTCATAGAATATTGGAAGTGACAGGGAGTGTCTTGTGGAGTTGCAGAATCTGTGAGAGCAATTTCTGATGTGACATGTGGTGTGAGAACACACAGAATAGAGCACTGCCTTTACAGGAGACTTCCTTGTGTTGCACTGATTAGGTACACTAGTTTTTCATTTAAACAGTCTTAGATATAAACCAAAAAACTTTTTGGATGTTGGGTTGAATACTAATCAACAACTTGTTATTTGACACAGTTCCAGGAAATCTCTTTTCTCTGTTACCCTGCCTCTGCCATGTTGAAAGGGCACTGGCAGCAGAATAATATTCCCATTAAGTCTGCTGATTTTCCCATTTCTTCTCATAGGCTACTACTAGATAGTGTTTAGCACCCTGATTCTTAATTTTCAAGTCAAACAACAAGTGTTTATATGCCTTATTGTGGAAATTATACACAACACTTAAATTTATCCATAAGGCTAGCTTGAATCATAGAATCATAGAATGGTAGGGGTTGGAAGGGACCTCTAGAGATCATCTAGTCCAACCCCCCAAGCTTGAGATTTCTTACTTTTGATCTTTGTCCAAATCCTCTTGTATGTCAATCTATAGAGTAACCATCTCTATTCTCAGTATGTATAATTGTATTTTTTTCCAAAAAAATAGTGTCTGATATACTAGTTTTGTAATAGACAAGACACATATTGTTCTTGCTGCTCGTGGCTTGTGTTTAAAACTGTGGCAGCTTTAAATAGTTAAAGTAGAGCTAATGCAAAAAGTCAAAAGTAAAAGATGAGGGCGTTCACTCCTTTTTCTTATTCACAAATATCAGCTTGTGACTGATAACAGTTGCAGCTGTAATGTGTATGATTCTCTTGCTGAGTCTCCCAATCTGTCATGAATTAGCTGCAAGTTGCAAGGAATAAACAAAAGTCCTCTTTATTCCTACAGGATGCCTATTATTTAGGGCTGAGACATGATCTAGAACTTGAAAAAAATTCTGAAATTCTGGGGACAGTTGCAAAGAGTGAATATTGTATGATATAAAGAAACAGAGTTCAGAGTCCAGCGCTAGACTCTCTAGATGTTGTCACGGTTTAAAGCTGGGCTGGCTATTAAGCGAACGACAGACACTCTTTGTTAACCCCCTCCCTCCCTGAAGTGGTGGGGGGAAAGAGAAAAGGGAAAGAGACTTATGGGTTAGGAAAGTTAAAACAGTTTTAATCTAACTACAATAATAATGTATAATAATAATAATGAAATATACACAAATACACAAATATGTACAAAACTGATATTGAGCTCCCCCCCACTGATGACAAATACGTCAC
>VZSC01011982.1:110077-128771 GCA_013398225.1 Steatornis caripensis
TCACTGTCCACTCATCTAACCCACACTTCCTAAGCTTACCTGTGAGGATGTTGTGGGATACAGTGTCAAAAGCCTTGCTAAAGTCAAGGTAGGCAACATCCACTGCGCTCCCCTCATCTACCCAGCCAGTCATGCCATCATAGAAGGCAATGAAATTGGTCAAGCATGATTTCCCCTTGGTGAAACCATGCTGACTACTTCTGATAGCCTTCTTTTCCTCCACATGCTTAGAGGTGACACCCAGAATGAGCTGTTCCATCACCTTTCCAGGGATGGAGGCAAGGCTGACTGGCCTATAGTTTCCCGGATCCTCCTTCTTGCCCTTTTTGAAGACTGGAGTAACATTGGCTTTCCTCCAGTCAACAGGCACCTCTCCTGTTCTCTACGACTTTTCAAAGCTTAGCAATTACATCCACCAGCACCCTCAGCACTCGTGGGTGCATCCCGTCAGGGCCCATGGATTTGTGGGTGTCCAGTTTGCCTAAGTGATCTCTAACCCAGTCCTCCTCAACCAAGGGAAAGTCTTCATTTCTCCAGACTTTCTTATGTCCAGGGTCTGGGAATCCTGAGGGCTGGCCTTAGCAGTAAAGACTGAAGCAAAGAAGGCATTCAGTAATTCCACCTTCTCTGTATCTTCCATCACCAGGGCACTTGCCTCATTCAGCAGCAGGACCACATATTCCCTAGTCTTCCTTTTGCTACCAATGTACCTGAAGAAGCCCTTCCTGTTATCCCTGACCTACCTTGCCAGATTCAATTCCAAGTGGGCCTTAGCCTTCTTTGTTGCATCCCTGCATGCTCTGACAATGGTCCTATTTTCCTCCCAAATGGCCAGTCCTTTTTTCCACATCCTGTAAATTTCCTTCTTCCCTTTGAGTTTTTCTACAAGGTCCTTGCTCGTTCATGCAGGTCTCCTGCCTCCTTTGCTAGACTTCTTACTCATAGGGATGCACCGATCTTGAGCTTGGAGGAGGTGGTTCTTGAATATTAACCAGCTCTCTTGGGCCCCCCTGCCTTCTAGGGTCCTAACCCATGGGGTTCCTCCAAGTAGGTCTATAAGAGGGCAAAGTTAGCTTTCCTGAAGTCCAGGGTTGTAATCTTACTTGTTGCCCTGCTTCTTTCATGCAAGATCCTGAACTCCACCATCTCATCATCGCGGCAGCCAAGGCTGCCCCCAACCTTCACATCCCCAACCAACTTTGTTCGTTAGTATCACGTCCAGGATCACGCCTCTCTTTGTTGGCTTCTCCACCACCTGTGTCAAAAAGTTATCATCAATGCTCTGCAGGAACTTCCTGGACTGTGCATGCCTAGCTGTGTTGTCTTTACAGTAAATATCAGGGTGGTTGAAGTCCCCCATGAGAACAAGACTGTGAAGAAACTTTCAGCTGTCTGTAGGAGGCCTCATCAACTTCCTCTTCCTGATCAGGTGGCCTGTAGCAAACACCCACAACAATGTAACCTGTATTAGCTTGCCCCTTGCTTCTTACCCGTTGGCTCTTGACTCATTCTTCAGCTACCTGTAGGCAGAGCTTGATACATTCCAGTTGCTCTCTCATATGAAGAGCAACTCACCACTTTGCCTGGCCTGCCTGTGTTTCCTAAAAATTACAAAGCCATACATGACTGCATTCCAGCCATATGAACTATCCCACCATGTCTCTGTAATTGCAATAGGATCACGGCCCTGTGACTGTGATGCCTACACAGCAGAGAGGCTTGGTTTTCTTTGTCTCTGATTTCTGATTCTGCTTAATGTTCTTTATGTACTACCTCCAGGCAGCTCCATGATCAGTGAGTGGGAAGCATGAAAGACATGTTTATGTTTTAGTCATGGAAACACCCACACAGTTGCAATAAGCAATTAGTCTAATTCTAATCCTTACATATGTTAAGTGATGTTGACCAAAGGAATGAAGGTCTAGATGAAACAAAAACAGTGATATAACTGTCCAGCCTCTCTGTAAAAGGCAAAAGTGAAGTATATCATAACCCATTTTTCTTCAAGTCTGCCCTGGTGAGGGCAGTTTGGTGTGAATCAGTGTGCTTCTCTTCCTGACTATAATTAACTATATTTTGTATTGTCCCAAGTCACATATTTGTCAGTTGCATTCTTTAATGCATGAATGCATGAATTTATCACTCATGGTACCTCTTGAAGTAAAAATGTGATTACCATACAGTGCCTCTGTAGAGGCAAACCATACAATAACTCTGCAGGTATTTTTATTTTACTATGGATTTACAGTAATTTCCTTGATTCAATTGACCTGAAATAGTAACTTTTCTTCTAAGTGCTTTTTAAACTTCTCCTCACACACATTTGAGTGTTTTCATCTCTCTTGCAAGATACATAACTTGCAAGATTCTTTTATCCTATTATGCTTTTTTCTTCTTTTAATATGCATGTTTTGCTCCCCTTAACAATGCACTCATTCTGAAAAAAGACACCTTAACCCTGCTTGGCAAGATTTCCCTTTTAAGCTTTAGTCTCAACCAGGCATGTGTAGTGTTTGTTGATCTTTTGCACCAGACCAATCAGTTCCTTGTGGTCTAAAGCAAAACTTTCTTCTCTTGGCCAGCAGCAAGGCAGAGTCTGATGATGAAGTTTTTGAAGTATAGCATTTGAAGCCTCAAGCATAAAATCTGCTTGAGCAGCCATGTCGGTAGCAAAGGTTGCTACTTTTTTTTTATTGTAATGTAATTTCAAATACTTTGAAAAAATCTGAATGTTTAAAAAGTTCTGTTCTAGAGAAGAATTAATGTATAAATGTTCAAGTGTAGTCATTATATTTCCATTAGAACTGATTGTCTCCATGTTGAATTCAACAGTTAAATGTCAATAACTTCAACAAGATCAGGATAAGACCCAATGCCATTCTTGTGCCAAAACGTGAAGAACAAACTTTTTTTTAAAGTCAATTTTACTCCTCAAAGAATCTTAGTAGGAAGAGATCTGAGGTGCTTAAATGCTGTTAATGTCAATAAGGCTCGCCCAATTCTTCTAACATTGTTCATTAATAGAACAGATATGTCAGTAGTTTAGAAGACAAAAAGGAATAACTGTTTGTTAGATCTTTTTCAAATTCACTAATATAAATGCCCATCTGCCTCTAGTTGTAGAGGGATGAAATTATATTTGAAATTTCAGTATGATATGTTATATAAATTATAAAAATCTTTCCTAAATTAAATTACCAAAGAGAGAGAAAAGAAAAATACTAATTTATACTATCAGATTGCCTGAAAGAATCTAATAGATGTCCTGCTTTGTTGATGCACCTTAAATAATGACATTAGTTATGATCTGTTATTTAAAATATTTTTATAAAAAATAATGGCTTACTACTATACTTAAAACCACAGAACACTATTAGCTATGGTAAACAAAACTAAAATTGTAAAGCTAATAAAAAGAGTTGCATAACCAGTTCAATATAAATTTAATTGCTCTACAAAAATCTTGCAATATCTATTTTAAGGATACATGATCTGATCTAAACGGACAGTTTGCAATGTAAGAATGAGAACAAACCAGTTTTGGTTTTTGCTGTACTCTAATTTACAGCATCTGAGTGTGAAACAGGAATCTATAACAGTGTTATAGTACGGTTTTGTAACAGCAGTCTTTCATTTTGTAATTTTCCCATTTTGTCTTCTTTTTGCCTCTCCCAAGTCTATCTGCCTTTGATGGTGAGTTTGCAGTCTAAAACTCTGCTACTTCTAGTGAAGTATTATTCTACAGATTCTTATTGCACTTTGGTCATTTGGTTTATCTCTATGACCTAAAAGGGATGTCTACCAGTAGCTCCAGTTATTCTGCATAAGAGGAGAGGCTAAAGAAAGTTCAGATAGTATAGAGCCCATGTTCTCATGCTTATACATGACAACATCGAGAAGGATATTGGTTGAGTGATAAGAGCCTCATGTCCTCTTCTACTTTTGTAATGAGCTCTGAATGCACTGTTGTAATTATGAATAGACTCTTGCCTAGGTCATGGATGAGGAAAATGATACCCAACTTTCCCATGAGCTTGTTCAATGCCTTATTTGAATAATGAGATGTTCTTTGGTTAGGTTTCTGCTCCATACATTAAGGGAGTAATCTTGTGCGGCTACCAATATATTTTTCATAGAATATAGTTCATGAGTTTTCACAAAATAGATACAACATTTGCTATGGTGATCAGTACTGTGGTCTTCTCGGATGTAAAAGTTCTGTTCCATGTGCTTTGTGCACATACCACACACATGTCATATGGCACTACATTGGCTCTCAACTGTACCATGGATGTCCATCTGCCTGTAAAGGGAGGGCTCTTTATTTATTGCTCCTTGCTTCAAGCCACAACCACAAAATACATGAATGGTCATATTTCTTGAACATCCACACATGCGTTTAAAGTTAAGTCATGCTCTAATGATAAGACACCCAGTCAGCTAAAAGGATTGGCCAGGTTAACACAAACTTCGAAAAATTCAGACCAGTTTATTATTTTAATTGATTACTATACTTCCCCCTATGGGCTTTTTCCCATGAAATTGAATTTTTCCCTCTCCTTTGATATTGTTTTGTTTTATTTATTTTTTAAATTATCAGAACCCATAATTCCTGCTACTTTATTTCTACTGTTTCTCTTAAGAAACTATTGCCCTGTCTCACTTTCCTAGAACCATTGCAAATGGACTACTTTCCTTTCTTTCTAGCCCTCTGTTCAATAAAAACAATTGGCTGAGGATGATAATTAGACAATTGCAACAGGGCAGCCAACATTAATACAATCGTAAATATGTAGGATCCAATGTGATGTGTAGGATCTAATGCAACAATAAAGGGATTTTTTTTCTGCATAGGCCAAGATTATATCAAAGGATGTACTGCTTTGGGCTTGTAATGAGTTATCTCACACAACACCATGCAGAATGAAATGACTTGACCTTTGTGACATAAATAGCAATATGTGACTGTGTTTCACAGCAAAACTAGCAAGATCTGAAGATCTGCTACAAGTAAAATCTGCTTTTCCACCATCTTACATGAATATTCTAAAATTAAACATTATACCTGCAAAGTTACTCAGCCGTGTTCAACTCTGGAATAATGCATAATGCCAGCAATTATTTTAACCCCTTATTCCTGTGAACGATTGTGAAAAACCTACCATATTTTATCAGATGAATGGCACACTCAGTCTCATTTTTTATGTAGAGGAGCACCGAAGAGAGGGAGAAAGTGAAGTTGAACATAGTCTTTCCATAAACTCATACAAACTACAGTTTTCTAATGTTCTGTAAATCTGTATTTTCCTATAAACTTTTCATGTTTATGGCTATAAAGATACGTTTTTCATACCATAACACATTTTATAATAATAATGAGATCCTCTGACCATTCTCCTCCCTGTTACTGGATAGCACTTCCAGCGCTATGCAAGCACAGTTGGCTACCAGGCACCCTGATGCCAAGTTGCAGAGGATATTCTTGTAGCAGCAACAAATAGCTTGCTGGTGGGCTGTGCAGAGTGTTGATCTGGCAGCAATGAAGTTGTCTATGTGTCTGTCACTTGGTTAGGCTACAGAAAGTCTAGGTGGTTTGATTTTTTTTTCCGCCTTTGGAGAACTTTGTTTTAAACTTGCATGTGTTTCTAGTGAATTAGTTCATTTGACAGCAATGTTCTTAGCAGACCCCTCGTAAGTGTTACATGTGAGTACCTATATGATGAAAGAGAGAAAAAATCTTCACAGTGCCATACTTGTTTTCCATACAAACCTACATGCTGCCATTACAGCCACCCACATATCGTTTGACAACTCACTTACACATCAAGCATCTTAATGAATCAGGACTAAACAACAGTGTCCCTGTGTAAAGCCACATATTTTAAATGCTATTCTGACTTTATGCCTTTCTGGTGAAAAATTTGGGTAGACTATATGATCTGTAAACAAGAATTCAGGGACAGGTTCTCTTTTACTGCTCATATTTCTCATATTGACAGCATTCTATGTTATTGATTCAATTTTAAAAATACAGTTAGAACAATCTCTTTATTACAAAACCGCAACAAATCCTAGTAGATAAATTAGCTTGTAGACATCTACAGGAAATCCTTACAGTGTCTTTTGACTACCTAAGAAAGTATATAATTTAAAGCTTCTAGATAATTTATGTGTAAAATACAAACTATTTGACACTGCTGGCTAAAAACTAAATACTCCTATGTTCCTTATGAGTTTATAATTAAGGGTGAACATGAAATTTGACTAAAAACCAAAATAACAAATATATGGGTTATTGTATTTAAAAATAGGAAACAAAGGCATCAATATTTGTATAAAGATGCAGGAATAATTTAAAATTCTTTGGGATGATAACAGATCTACTATATAAAAGCTCTGTTGAATGATGTAAGTCTAGATTAAGCAAAAGGAAGTAAACACTATTTTCATGAAAGTCAATATACAATGGCAGTGTTTTGAAAGGGCCTAACAGGCGTTTAATCTTATAAAGGAAAAAATGTTTATTTTTGTTCTTTCAGTGTATGTAGATGTATTTGCTGATTTGATTATCCATATTGGTAGATCAGCTTAAATGGACTTTGAAATAGCCTTGCATTCTTTAGTAGATTAAGTCACCGTACTGGTTTTACATTCACAAAAATGTTTCCAATATTTTTTTAAAAAAATCCCCATATAGAAAGAAAAAAATTCTACTGCTGGTAATTAGATAAATAATCAAAAAACTCTAAGTATAAGGACTTGGAAGAGATGTTGAAAGGTATTTTAACATTGTAAATTAAGGGTACAGAGAGGAAATTTCAGCTAAAAGTGATGTTTGAGTTAGTTTGTTTTCATTGTGACCGGTGACAGTACTTAAATCAGCCTTTCAGACTACATGAGTATTACTAAACTAAACTCATCAAATTTGCAACTACATCTTTGCCAGAAACATTTTTGAATAGAGCTGACAGCAGAGATTTTTTAGCTTTCATCACTTAGAAGCACAGAGTGAGGCTGTTGATCCTAAAATTACTGAGATTTTTGAAGGAGACTGCTTGTTTGTTCTGTGCTGTTGTCACTGAAGTGGTTAAAGATTTGTTTGTTTGTTTTGGTTCTGAATGGCTCTTAATGGATTAAGCTTTCCAGCTTTCACCAAAGCCCAAACTGTTTATTAAAGTATCAAGATACAAACTAACCTCTGAGAATTTTAAGGAACTATATGAGACCATGTAGTCTTAATGACCTAACCATGTGGATCCTTTTGAAGGCTTTGGTGTGCTTGTTTTTGCAACTCATACCATAATGAATTATTTTAGTTGTTTTGGGGAAAACTAGTCTACATGAAGTTGGACATTATAATGAAATACGGGTTTTTTCCCTCAAGGTTTCTGTGTAGGTTCTTTAAATGCTTGGTCAAATCATCATCATGTGTACAGAACATTGCAACGAAATATTTATAGTGTTTTATTGGCACAACAATTTTTATTATTTATGGTATTTACTACAAAAGTGACCAAAAGAAAACCTCAGTGGTAATTAACCCAATAGACGAGCCCTGTTCTAAGAAGTCATCCATCTAAAAAGCCAGAGTGGACATAGATAGGGATAGTCTAGAGTCTTAAAGATTAACATCAAATATATTTAGGGAGTAGATTAGGTTTGTTGTTTTCACAATCAGATTGAACCAAGTCTTCAACAGAAAATTTTAAAAACCTATCTCAGAGTAGCACAATAACCTACTGGACATAGAGTTGATAGAGAATATAGTTCACAAAATGACTGGTTATGGGAGACCAAGCAGAATCTTTTAATTTTCAAATTTTAACAGGTCCACATTTTTATTGTGCTACCAAGTATTCTCATTTCACTGTCGGCAGCATGTTACCTTGCTGTAAGGCCAGATGTTTACTCAAAGGGTTAAAAACTCTTAAAAAATTGTGGAGGAAGGACTTCAACTTCAAAGTTCTCAATAAAAATTAAAGAAATATTAAAATCCAATTACTATTTTTTTTCAGGTGGAGATATACACCCTCACAAGATATGCAAATACCATCATTCTAGTCAATGAGGCTGCCATTAGACTTCATCATTATAGCCTTTTGCCCAGTACATATTATGTGAAGCCTAAAAAGAGGCAAAAAATAAAAGTATGTAATGGGAAATCTAAATCTGAACACTGACTATTATTTTAAATATTTGTATTGCTATCTATTCCCAGCTAGAGGTAGTCTTATACCAGGCAACATCCAGATGCACAGTATTTGTCTCAGAAAATTTCATTGTAAGGAGAAGTTAAAAAGATTGTGCCAAGGAAAGAGATCTATGTGCATGGGAAAAGTTATTTGATATCAACTGCTCAATGACATTGTATTTATTTTCAAAAAGTACTCCACTTTGCTTGGTGTATATTTTTCTAGTATCTTCAGTGAATTCTTCTACATTTATATGCCTTTTAATACCACGTATGTGTATGCATAATATTGAACAAACAATTTCAACTTCTATTTCTTCTTATCTGTTTAGTTGTTCCTTAACAGCTAGTGTTCTAAAACAGAAAGTAATAAATAATGCCTACCAGTATTTGGAAATTTTATTTTTTTAATATGTACATATGTCTTACAAAAGCTTTGGAATTCTGGAGAAACCTTCAAAAGTCCTGTTATTAACTAGTGTTCACTGAATTTAAAAAGAAAATCACGGCAGCCTGCCATAAGCAAAAGTGCTTTTGAATTGGACTATATATTGATTTCAGTATAGGCTAATAATGTCTTTGTAATGTTTCTCATTTTAGATAAAAGCTCCAACACATTCATTGGAGAAATGATTATCGTTGTAATATTTCGGATCCTAATACTAAGATATGTCGTTTGAGTAAGTGCAATACATTGATGTTGCACAATTTTCTTTTTTTTTTTGCTCATATAGCAGTGGAGGAAGAAAAATTAAATATTCCTCAATATTTTCACTGATGTAATATTATAGTAAGTCTTGTCCCAAGTTCTTAATAAGAACTTCTGAAACAGTTTTCCTTCATTTGGGTATTTTTGGTTTTGGATAAATAAGAAATACGAGCAGCATCAGGAATTGCCATTGCTTCTCTGCTAACTACTATCAAAAAGCTATTTATTACAAACTTTCCATTACAAACATTTCTGGAGGAAAAGTCTGAAACTGATATAAGCTTTATGATCTAGTTTATGGAAAACACATACAATGAAACCTCCATAAATAATTGCAAGAGTCATGCAGCTTGAGCAGTAAAAATGGGCTCAGCAGTCAAGGGCTCTAAAAACCTCATATTCTATGTGAACCATCACACATGGATGCATGTAACATCGAACGGGTTGCACATCCATAACTGGCACAAGGGATCCGAGGAAAGAAAAGTGATTAGGACTCAAATTTTGTAAATGTTTTTCTCAAAACAATCTGACTCCAGTAAGACAAAATACGAGTATAGCCACAGGTCTGGTCCCATAATGGGATGTTACTTTATTCTTCCTAGTATAAAATGTTACTCTGTTCTTAAGACCCTTTTGTGTCATTGTACTGAGAAAAAAGTGCAACAACCTTTCGAAAGATGATCCTATATCTTTTTTCCTTCACATCATTCTAATCTATTATCTGAGAATATAAATGTAAGTTATTTTATTCATTTTATTTCATTATTGTACAGTAAAGGATGGAAAATACAATGTTAACACTATCAATGACAGTGAGAATGTTTTAAGCACCAATGTATGTTTAAAAACCTTTCTCTTTTTTTCTACAATTAGTGGTTACAGATTTTGATTTCAGTTAAATTCAAAGTACTTTGAGAGAAATGTTTATCAGAGAGCAATCATAGGCTAGTAAAGGGAGTAGAATAAAGGAGTGAAGAAGGGAGTAGAAGCACGATGTAGTTCAGGGAAGATGTTAGAAGCATTCATGTATTTTCCTCTTCTTTCACAGGATCACAGAATGGTGTAGGTTGGACGGGATCTCCAGAGGTTGTCTTGTCCAACTCCCCTGCAGAAGCAGGGTCATCTAGACCTCATTGCCCAGGTACATGTCTTTTTTGAATATCTCCAAGGATGGAAATGCCATAGCCTCTCTGGGCAACCTTCATATGACTGTTTTAAGTTTCTTTAAATACATTTAATATATTAAGGTTTCCCTTCGTATATTTTTCCAGATGATTTCCTAGCAATTTACACAATGTTGGAGTTTGTTACCATAATTTAATCAGCTCTCAAACTCTATCAGACTTTTTTTTAAGGTATGACTCTTGGGAGAGAATTCAATAAATAATTAAGAAGCTTACAAAGAATTTGGTTCAGATACGTAGCAAGTGTAGCTTGACTACTTCTTCTAGAATGTTTATTGATACTTGAATCTTTTCATCCTAGGACACTCTTTCATAACCAACTGAGAAAAGAAGCCACTCAACCCCCAGAGTCAACAGAACCTACATGTCATTCCCTGGTAGGATCAATGCTTATAAACAGTTGGGCATTCTGGAAAATACCACCAGTGTCAGCTGGTATATTGCTAAGAGAACACAGGTGGAGGAAATGTGGATGCAAACAAAGTTAAGTTGGATTTACCTTTTAAGCTGCACTTGAAGTAAAAATTAAAGAGTAAAGAGTTTTTAATGGTACCTAAAATATTACTGTTCAGAATAGCCCAAATTCACAACTGTGCTGTAGGTAAACTACCTACTTCTATGACTACCAACTTGAAGCAGTGCATTTATGTGATGGAAAATTGTCCAGGAAATACACTTACAGAAATACACTCAATGTTTAAAGTTTACTGTAGTTGTTCTAACTCCTGCTCCCTCTTCTGTACATGGCAGATATATCACAGGGTGAGGAATAGCTAGGTGATGTGCAGGTGCTATTCTTTACACATACATTCTATCAATCTGTGTACATATAAATCTGTGTAAGATTCAATGTGCCTGTTTTCAAATTTGTGTACTGGCACACATTATGCTCAAAATTATGGAAGAAGAGCTTGAGAACGATGAGAACTTTCACTATGATTTAAAAGAAAAACATGACATCCTGCTCTGCATTTTTTGCTACTTAGAATGATTCTTGCTTTCTGGTGAAGAACTGAATTGGGAGCTCAGAATCCTGATAGCTACCAGCTCAACTGTCTACTGAAATTTCCCCCTGTGCTACTGACAGTGAAAGCAAATGTGGGTCAGTCCTTCAGCTGCTGTAGCTCACAACTCAAAGTATCACATTAAAACAGTCTTGATCCTGTGCTTTCCTGACGTACATTATAGGTTGAGCTGCAACAGGCATGATCTACCTCTGTTTATAATTTGCACTGCAAAACAACTTTTACTTCATGAAAATCTTATATATCTAGTATTTTGGATGAAGTTGAAATTTGCAGATGCAATAAATGCAAGTTATGTAACAACGTGCAGGAATTCAGATAATACAAAATCATTCCACATCATACAAAAATCTTTATTTTTGACATCAAATTAATGTCAAAGCTGAAAAGTCTTGTTTTTCAGCATTTATATAAACTTGCAAGGCAAAAGACTATGGTTCTTGAGAAACAAGGAAAGAATTTGATGGTTGAGGTGAGGAGGGCCTTGGCTTTATTATGAATACCCCTGGTTTTCTCTTCAGTATTCAAACTGCAAGATGTCACAGTCCCACACGTTTTATTGATAGCTAAATGCTTCTTCATTATTTGCACAATCTAACAACACATTTGTGTTTTTGAGGGGGAAAAAAAAAGGAAAAAAACCAGGAATAGGCCTCTCTCACAACAAACTTCCCCAAGTGGTGTATGTGGTAAAGTGAGTTGGATTTCAATTTGGTAGGTAAGCAGAGAATCTTTTCTTCAAGTCTGTGTAATGTATTAATGATATCCAGTCAGATATTTGATTGAGTTTTTTCTCCTCTCAGAGATCTGTCAGTGTTCATGTTAGCTGTATTAATGTTACCCATTACAACATCTGCCATGCCCACTGGAAAAAAAACCTTTTATACGCTGCTAGGCTTCATTGTTTTGTTTAATTTTTCTACATAACCTATTGCAATCAATCAGGTAGTGGTTTCTTAGCTTATGAGTCTAAAAGTAGTCACAAACTCTACTTGGTTTGCTGTCCTTGCCTAGCATATGCAAGGATAGGAACATTACTCTGGTAAATAAGATGCATAGCAATATTGTTTATACTGTATTTCATTTTCTGAGATAAATTTCCTGTATTTCTTATTAGGGACACCAGAAATTCCTAAAGAATAACCAGTTTCTTAGATGGCAGAACTTCTGTTTTATTTTGCTGATGGAATGTGTTTCCTGTGCTCCTGAGACTTAGTTGGGACACATGGGAGAGAGAGACAGACACAACGAAAGTGAAAGACAACAATTTGTTAATACTGCTTTCCCAATCACCAACACTTCAAATTTTAGCAAACACTGTAAGTCCTCATAAGCAGAAACCAGTGCTTTTCATCATACAATTTTAACAGCAGCACCTTCCTCATACAGGAAGAAAATACGGTTGAAGCTGCGTAAATTTACGTTTTTACAGTTCTGGCCATTGACAGCTATCTACATGGAGGCAAGATCTCTTGTCACCATCCAGGCACTGGAGGGAACTGGGCATCCAACTTCATGATGTTAGCAAAGCGCTCATCAGGTTCTCACTGTGGACAGTGAACAGTGACAGACTTCTTCAGATGGTGTTTCAGGATATAGAAGTTAGATCCCTACTCTGAATCTTCACTAAAGGAGGCACTTCTATTCCCTCCCGCTCTTCATTTCTGCTCAAGGAATTTAAGAAAAGTGAGAAAAGTAATTATCACTCCCAAAATACTAGTGTAGTGGATAGTAAAAATGTTCTACATGGAGTTAACCTATAAGGTCCTGGGACAAAAAGTTAAATTATTACTAATTTTTCCCATTAGTAATCCCTATGCCTTATATCTAAAAGATTGTGAAGAAACTAAAATCCTTACTCAGCTGTTTGCCAGATCTATCCAAAGTAAGCACCGTGCAACTCTTAAATAAAACCCATAGTCTGGTCAGACTTGTTGTCAACACATAGATGCAATTTTAACATTATTTAGTCTGTATGGTGAGAGACTGGGGCATCAAGACTGCTGGTGCAGTTTTGACAGGCTCTCAGGAGACAAATAAGAGTGAAGCGGCTTCTGGAAGCAATCAGCAAACAGGGAAATAAAAATTAGGAGAAGGGAAACAATTTACTCTTCTCATCCTTCATCTGCTTATGCATGTCTTCTTGTTATGAATAAAGGTCTAGCTAATCCAGAAGGCATGTCTTCTCTATCCCTTCATTCTCCCTGTTCTGATCACAATATGCAACATTTTCTACTAAAAAAGGATGGGAGAATTGGGTTGTTTACTTAACTACCAGTGGCAGATTGTATATATGACAGAAAGCAAAACTACAGACCAAGATTAGAAGCTAAAGTTCACAAACATTTATGATTACATGTTAAAGGACAATTAAACACATTTTTTACTGTAAAGTGAATGAGTGTGACTCTCCACACACAGGAAGAAATTAATTAAATGGCAAAGCATAGGAAACAACATGAGGAAGCTTTATCTTACAATAAAAGATTCAAAACCAGTGGAGACATAGCAGTAACCATACTCCATGTTGAGACAGTGTTGTCCTGGTACTGAAGGCATAAGCAGTAAATTCTGTGAGTTTCAGTTTCCTAGTTCAGATCTTCAGTGGAATAAGTGGAGAAATGCATGTCAGGATTTTGTTCGTAGTGCCATCAGATCATGGCAACAGTTCACATCTATGCATACATACCTGTTGTTTATTTCTTTGTCAGTTTTCTGAAAAAAAATAACAAAAATTAATCTATCAAAGGTACGTTTTTATGGACATTACACAGCTAGTGTAATTTATGTATAGAAAAGTATCTCTGGTGCTCATTCTATATTTTTTTTAATATACTATCCCCAACAGATCAAGTACAACTTTAGTTGTATTACTGTATAAGCATAAATTTAACTATATATTTCAACATATATATTTAATCCTCTCAAATGGCTATTCCTCTGTGACTTTGGCCATTGCTGGTTCTGGGCTAAGGTTAAAGAGTACATGTAAGCTCATAGTTCTCTTTTAATTTTGTGGCCTTAAGCCTTTGACCCAGTGTGGTATTCGGTGTTCACTAGATTGAGATTAAATGGACCAAGCAGTTGTACATAACACCCAGACCCTGACCTTAAATATGTAAAATGAATTGGCTACTGGCTATCATATTGTTATGACCAGACAGTATCTCCTGAATAGAATGCGCAGCAAAAAAATGAAAACACATTTTGTAAGCACTCGCGTGCCTAACAGCTTCCTTTTCTATTGCAGGGTTTCCTTTTGTGCTTTTAAAATTATTATTTTTTTTATTCAGATAGGTTATTTCGTTGACTTTCCATCAATTGCAATAAAATTTGATTACATACATTGGACCTCAGAAAACAATTATAGGTCACCATAGGCACCTCAAGTCGTTTGTTCTTCATCATGGAGCAGGACAGTATAAGGACTTCTTTCTGCCAAGTTCTTTTTCATCCCTCTGCCCCCGTGCCCCCGTTTTCAACCTCCCCAAGTATTTTCACAGCAAAGTAAAACCACCAGGATATAATATAAAATAAAAATAGCAGTGATATAAGGGTTGCATTTTATAGCTGTATTTGAGTACATTTCAAATGAATGTTTGTTAAACAGGGGGAAAAATCAGACTAGCATTGTCATGATTCTAAGAGAATTAGGTGATGCAAGAACAGGAAGAATCTGGGTAGCTTGCATTTAATTAGCACTTACTAGTACAAAATAAATTAGACAGATTTGTCTTGTTTTATGAGCAAGATCCTGTTTTTCTCTTTCGTTTTCTTTGTGCTTTTGGTAAGGACAGATCTGGCTCTTTGGATACTAAATAGGCAACTAATTCAATTGGTGCTTTCTCCTAGGGACTGCTTGCAAACCAGCGCCAGGCTCACAAGCTCTTTGTGTACTGCCCTCCCTGCATGTGTCTGTGCTCCCCTGGCTAGTCAGTTTTTTTGTCTCTGATAGTTAATAAGCTTTGAGCCTAGTAGTCAAATGTGGTGGGAACGGGGACAAGACGAGGGTCCTTAGTGAAGGTGTTTGTTGTTAAATAGAACAATTCAGCTGTCTCTTTAGAAAACTTGACAAAAGGAAATGCTCCCTGCTGAAAATTTTCTTAGCCTGTTGCACAAAAGATGAAGTTTGTTTAAGAAATTGCTGCTAAAGAAAGCGTCAACCCATTAAGGTAATTATATGGAACCTGTGCCGTATAACAGCTTAATTGATGTTAATGTTTGTCTAATTGGTGATTGGGAGAGTGCAAAGGACTAAAGGTCTTCATAGCACTTTCAGTCATGGCTCTGAAAGGGGTTCTTCTGGTTTTCACAGTTATAACAATGCCTGCGCGTCTTTCTCAGATTACGCCTTGTTTTCAGCCCCTTACAGCATTCTGCTCCACTACTTAAAGCGTAAAATAAGGGTGAAGAGCCATTGTCTAATGCAGCCTTTTTCAAAGAGTGTTTCTGACAGGGATTGTTCTAGGAATCAGGCAGGAGAGAAGGGAGTGCGAGAGGTGAAAGCCACTATCACCCACTTGTGTCACATCCCCAATGAGCGGCAAGAGCCGCCTAATTGCTGTGTGGTTTTTTTTTTTTTTTACCTCCAAACGCCAATTCTCTTAAAAAAGATCCTTGCGTCAGTGCCACATGTTCCCGTGGAATCTATTAAACAAAACAAAACAAAAACCCCACCCCAACATTGCTGACGTTTTAAAAAAAAAGGTTGGCACAAAAAGAACTGCTACAGAAACTTATATAACCCACCAAAACCAAAAAAAAAGAGAAAAAAAAGAGAGAAAAAAAGGGAAAAAAAAGAAAAAAGAAAAAAAAGAAAAAAAGAGGACAAAAAACAAAACAAAGAAAACCCCAGCACTCTAATCCAGAGTATGTGTGTTTCAGATTGCATACGTCAGTATGCACGCAATTCTCATATGACATAAATAGGAAATGATAAAGCACAGAAACGGTAGGTGTAAACTGCCTATTGAAAGATAAGTCTCTTGTAACCTGCTTCTCCTACCTTGCTCCTCCAGACAAAAAGTCATGTCAACAAGCCAGTGGCAGTCGGTGTCCTGAAGCTCAAAGATTTTCTATGTTTTGCCTATTCAGTTGAAACGAGAAAGAGAAGCACCCACCAAACTCCCTTCTCCTTTGCTTTTCTGGTGTTTGCGTACACATAGAAACACAATAATTTCCTCTCTTCCTACCCCAGAGTTTCAGTGTCAGGCTTCTCCATTTTAATATTTTACATTCCTACATTTTAAGAGAGTGCTATTTTTGTTTTTGTTCCCTTCTTTTCTAAATATGAGCATTCAGAGTATATTCATCCACTGTCCTAATGAAGAAATGACAATTTTTATCAACCTTATTAAACATACACCCCGAAGATATCCATTTTAATAAGCGGCCAATTACTAAGTGTGTCTTCAGTTAGAAGGAACGTAGCTTTTACCTTGTTCTTTGGCTCTCCATGTCTCTAATTAATTGAATCTTGAAATCGTTGGACTTTCAGCTTAAGAGAAGACTGAAGAAGGGAACTTAACAACACTGCCTATTCCTTTATGTCTAGAAAGGGCTGTAAAAAAAACCCAACACCTGTAATGCTAAAAGACTCAGGCTTTTGTCTGTTTCTAATATTACTTTTCTGCCTAATTGCCATCACTGCCACGTACATTAGGCCCTTTTTCAGCAGGGTTAAAACAGGGCCAGTGATGAATGGAAAACTGATTGTACTGCTGTCAAACTTGAATGTGAGGCTTATTCTGGAGATAGAAGTATGAGGAAAAGGACAGAGAATTGCACTTCATTAAAGCTCTACCAAGCTGATTGGAGTGGAGGAGGTAATTGAGATTTAAAGTGGCATTCCCATCACACTGTCCCTTTTTCAACTTAACAACTGTCATTCAAGCCACATAGGGCAACAATTGGCCAGATTTCCCAGCTCTTCTGAGTAATAAAACAGACACTCACCTTCTGGCTATTCGTTTTGCGTACTTTGTTCTAATTTCCAATTCATGTGTCATTAGTGAACGAAGATTGACAAGAAATAGCTTTGACCTCACAGATTTGACCTTCAACCTCGGAGACCCAACTCTAGACTGAACATAGGTTGGAATATGCTAAGAAACACCTTTCCTTTGCACAAGAATGAATGGCAGTTTTTTTCATCATTGTACCACCCCCTGCTTGCCACTACATTTAGACTCTGAGACATGTCAACTGCCTGTCACAATTACAATAGACACAGCAAACCAGAATTTTACCCAAATCCAAGGGGAACTTCCTGAACAAAGACTAAATTTTACTGCACAGATTTTGGAGACCTCCAATTTGTGCAAGCATAATGAATGCAGCCTACAGACAAATAGGTAGTTGTTAATTATCCCAGCAATTTCTTTTTTTAATGTGCTAACAACACAGCATGCTAAGCCTTCATATCTTACACTGTTACCTGATGATCTCATCACATTTGAAAAGATGGTAATCTGAAGGAAGGCATTATTATTGCAAGTGTTCATGACAACAAGTTACATTGGAATAGTCCTTATATTTTTTATCATTTAATAACATATGTCAGAATAAAACCAGATGGATTCTACTACACCTTTTGCAGTGGACCGAAGTGGTCTACCTATATAGTAGTCCTTTTGGGGTAACAATCTTTTTATTTTCTTTACACAATTATCCCAAGGCTTGTGTATACTAATTTAGTGTCATATTACTTATCAGAGCATTTTGTGGATGAATAATAACCACAGGGCAAGACCTATGACCTTAATAAGAACCTTCAACGAATTTTAGAGTAATTTGTGCCTTTTGCATAGGAGTCATTTAGAGCTCTACTGTTCTGAACAGAAACTTGATCCCAGTAAGTCTATTGTATTTAAAACATTGTTTTTGTTCCTTCATATTTAGTGAATAAATATTTGGATGGTCCTGGTATTAAGCACCAATAAACACAATAATTGAATACACCAATTCATTCTTGTCAGGTGTTTAAGAAGTTGATTGTGGTTTTTTGTTTTATTTTTTTTGTTCTGTTTCATTTTCTAAGATGAAACATTTGGAAAACACGAGCAGGCATCCTTACTGCATTGACTTCACTTTAATGAGATGTGCAGTCATTTCTCTTTTTTTTTTTTCCCTATGTAATATTCATTCTTCTATGCATAAAGAAAACAACATGAGCAGGTTACCGCATTGACTTTGCTCTAATAGGAGACACAGTCATCTTTTTTTCTTCTATAATATTCTTTCTTCTATTATAAAATATATTTGCATAGCTCATTGTGTTGCTCTGTGTTTTCTGAATTCCCCATTCATGTTGCTGAAGAAAAAAAAGAATAAAATGTACTCTATTTTCTAACAGAAGGAGGTATAAACTTTTGTGAAGTCTCACAGTTGTCACCACGTCATTTATATATACTGTTACAATCCTCTACCTTCCTAAAATTTAAATACAATTCAAAGAACTGACTTCTATTGAAAGAATACTATTAGCATATAAATACAACAGAATAATTTTGGAATAGTACACATACCCAGAGTATGACATGGTAAAGAACTTACTCATAATTATAAAGCCCATGAAATCTAT
>VZSC01011982.1:128894-140474 GCA_013398225.1 Steatornis caripensis
AAAGCCCATGAACTCTATTGAGAGTACAGTATTGGTCTTTGTGGAACCATGTTACAATTGTATGAGAAACATGCTTTAGTGTTGATGAAAAGAAATTACTTTACCATCACTCTCCTTTGTTTGTCAGCTTAATCATTGTACAGTTAAAATATTGCTTTGCATTAGTCAGAAAAGACTATTTACCTTTTATATCGTTTCCTTTTCTCAGGGGTAAATTATAATGCCCTGAAAGGTCAACAGAGGTCAGGACTTCTTGACTATACTTCAACAGTACACTTCTGGTCATCAAAAGAAATAAGCCTCTGACCACTGGTAGCTGCTGTGGGGGTTTCTTTTATCCTGCACCTGTGACAATTACCCTGTGTTAGTGAAGCTAACAGGAGTCAGGTTGTAGGTTAAGGGTCAGGGCACTGTCAAGAGGAAGTTATTCTTCAGTCCACTAAATCTGTTATCATTTTTGTCTAATGTGACATCCATCTGTCAATCAAGGAATTTAAGCAATTGTCTTATACTAAGTGCTGCACTTTATACCTCAACCAGCTCACATTTTACTGCTTTTCCTATAATTACATTTTTCTACCTCTGAAAACCCATCTGCAAAATAAACAGGGAAAATCTTACTCAATCATTTTGAAGATCCAGGCTTTTTATGTTAAAAGCTGTTTCAGTTACAAAACTGAGTGATTTCTCCACAAAGTTATATATTAATTTAATTTTCATTGTTACGGCTTTTTAACATGTAGAAAGAGATTAAAGCTCCTGTAACTACATGGATATCAAAATATGATGAATGCATACCAGTCAAAAGGGGTATTCCTCATACCCTTTAGAGGTGCACTTCTCAAACACCATGCAAATGGCATGCTATAGTTATGAATGACAAGGATAAGTTTTTACGATGGACTTTTGCGGCATTAGAAGCTAGAACATAGGTGAACTGCGCACAAACGAGCAAAGACTTTGAGTAACTCCACGTATAGCACCACAGGTTGAAATTCCAAACTCTGTTAATTCTAATTCAACACTGCTCTTAAAGATGTGCTTAATTTCAAGCATGTGAACAATTCCAACCAGTTACCAAAACGCTTATATAAATGAGAAGGCATATAAAAACTAGGTGTAAAGGTAAATATTCTACTGATTATGGGCGAGATTGCTCATATGTTTCAATTTAGACACACTTTTAATTGCTTTGATGAACAAGAATCTAAACACTTTGCCAAGCATAAAAATCGTGGTGTGGTTATATGATGCAGTTGAGCCAATCTAACAGCTTGTTACCGCTGAAAAGGATGGTCTTGTTCCCCCTACTTCCTCCCCCTGCCTTCCCACCACAGATTAGTTTTCTGCTGGGTTAGCAAATTTAATTGGCTCACCAAGTGGTTAGGCAAGCATGCACACAATGTAGGGACAGTGACAAGAGTCTGTAATGGGAGAGAATGTTATTGGCAAGTCATTACATAGATCTGGTCATATAAATAAACTTTAGTTTCTCCTTTCACTTTTGTCAAAATTCCCCATTAAAAAATTAAATTTAACTGATTTGCAGTTTTTATCAACAAACTTTCCAGGACCAATGCAGTTATAATTTCACTGATAGCAATGATGGTAGTTATGAAATACTCTTACAAATTCTAGAGCAGAACTTAGCATAGCAGCAATAATATTAATAGCAAATGGCTTTAAGTATATTTTTTCAGGAATGCTTGGAAGAAGGCTAGGATCCTTATTTCAGTATTACAAATGGGGAAACTGAAGCACTGAAAAGGGAAAAAACACACCATGGAAATTCATGAGCAGAAATAGAAAAGGACTATAGTATCCTTAAATCCATCCCAAGGGTCTGTGCTCTAGGCCATAGTATCCTTCCTATCAACTTTGTGGGCTTGCCTAGAAATTATTACTGTCAAATGTCTAATTGCCCCAGAGCAAGCACCTTACTTGCAGCACCCATGAATTCTTGCACTCTTCTAGTCTTACCAGCATGGTTTCCTGTAGTACATACTCTGTGAGCTTTGTGTTTCAGGGATTCTCTCAAGTTCTTAATTACTCAAGCTCTTCCTTTTTGAAAGATTTACTATACGTGTTTCACCTAATTTCTCCAAGCATAAGTTCTTTCTGCACCCCCATCTTTACCTCTTCCTGCTTTCTGTCTTTCATCAAAAACATCACAGGGTTTTCAATTAATTCTGTAAGTGCTGTTTTTCTTATCTTTTCTTTTTACTTTTCTGTTGTGATACTTGAAAGTTGTTACATACATTCAACTTCACAGCACTTGTTTTTAAAAAACCTTGCTTCACCCAGCCATTTAATTCTGTTGCTTGAAGAAGCCAGTGACTGCAGACTCTGTTGCAGTCCCAGAATGGGGAGATGAAAAAATTATTCATGCAAGAGAGAAGTTGTGCAAAGCTGAGTGCAGGGGGCTATAGTTAATTTCAATATCTTAGTCTGACATGGCTAAGATGGTCAGATTTTACTAGGTCGTATACCTAGATGTGGAAGTAGATAAATACTTCCCATTTCCTTGGTATACATATGAATGCATAAGTTATCAAATGTCTATATACATTTATGCCGGCAGAAACCTTCCCATGCTTCTGCCCCCTCCCAAAGTACAAGTCATCTTTGATCCAAAAGTGCATAATCCTGTCTAGTACAGCCCTCCACTCAAGATAGTAAGGTCTCAGTAGCTAACTGTGGCTGGACAAGTGGCTTGGAGCTGATTCACCACAGTCCAGTCATCTTCTCACTTCAGGACACTATGCATACTCATAATTACTTGCTGAATTGAGTTAATATAGCAACAATATAAACTGTCCCCAGTATTTGACATGCTGATGTAAGTTTTATAGATGAATAATGGGTGACTTTTAGGTACCATTTTGAGGCCAACAGTTAGAAAGGAAGCTGCACTGATTTCAGTGTCCAAGTTCTGCATATTCACAGAAAAAATTTAAGTATTTTCAAAATTGAAGGAGAGAAATGATTCCTGTAAAAGGAAAGCATGCCATTCACAGTGATCTAGAGACAATGCATTCTCCCAGGTTTTCAATGTAAAAACTTCCTTGTTCATTTGAATAAAACCACTGGAGGAAGACAGACTAAAACTAGTTCTCAGAAGTCAGTTATAGAACACTGTAAAGTCAAGCTGTTGGTAATCCCTCTGCTGTTATATTTTAGATTATAAAGAAATACAGAGGGCAATATTTTTTTTTAAATAAACAGAAACATGATGATACTTTCTATTTATTTAAGCAACTTACGGAGGCTGCTATTGTAAAATCTTCTGGTTTAGTCTTAGAAATACAACAGAACAGAACAGCTCAGTTGGAAGGGACTTTCAACAATCATCTAGTCCAACTGCCCAACCACTTCAGAGCTGACCAAAAGTTAAAGCATGTTATTAAGGCATTGTCTAAATGCCTCTTAAACACTGATAGGCTTGGGGCATCAACCACCTCTTTAGGAAGCCTGTTCCAGTGTTTGACCATCCTCTGGGTAAAGAAATGCTTCCTAATATCTAGTCTGACTCTCCCCGTTAACACAGCTTTGAACAATTCCCATGAGTCCTGTCACTGGATACCAGGGAGAAGAGATCATCACCTCCCTCTCCCCTTCCCATCCTCCTAAAGCTGTAGAGAGCAATGCGGTTGCCTCCAAACTAGACAAACCTGGGGCCCTTAGCCACTCCTCATAAGACATAGCTTCCAGCCCTTTCACAGACTTTGTTGCCCTTCTCTACTGCTTTAAGATGTGAAAATTTTCTTACAACAACTTAACTAACATGAAAGAAAAAGATACTAATCCACTAATACAGACATTGTTTCTGTTTGTAATTTAAAAATTACCACGTATTTTCTATGTATTTTGTACAACATTTTTTAATGAGCTTAACTTTAATAAAAGACTCTAATGTTTGGTAGACTAGTTGAAACATGTCACTAGTTCTGAAAAAAAAGTTTGCAAGAGTTCATTCAAACTATCTCAACTTTCTGAACCTGGTAGTTGTTGGCTGGTGAAACATAATAGCTTATATACACATACATATTATTATGTGCATGCATATGTATATATATATATATATATATATATATATATATAAAAATGTGTAACAGAAAAGAAAATCTATGCTATATCTTAATGATTCCTATGGCTGATAGAATATTTTCAGGGCCAGAAGAAAAAAACCCCTAGAAATATTTCTGCATTTTGTTTCAAGACCGTATTTTAATTAGTATAGAAGAAATAATTAAAATAACATTGATTTGGCTTTGTTGTTAACACCTCACTGCCATCTGACAGCAGCTATATAGGCAACCATTAGGGTATTCTGATATCTATTGTATTGTATTTTTGTAACTAAGTGGGGAATATCTGGCTACATTTAGCCATCAGAAACTTTGGGCTCACTGCATTTCTGAGTAATTGTTAGTTTAGCACACTGTCTTTTAAAACTATGACTACCATGGATTTACAGAACATGGTCCCAGGTTCTGTATTTACAATAGGTTAAAAAGGTAAGGTTTCAATGTATAAATTCTTTGTGGAAACCGTCTGTGATAATTCTGCCATTGAGCAAGAATTGCCCTCACTTATTTTGATTTTCTACCTTTACCTTGTATTCAGAAGTCCTTTAAGGCAGAGACTGTTTCTTTTTAATTTATTAATAGTGCATTGCCTAGAGCCATTAGGCACTAACAACAAGAATTAAAAATTATAATTATCTCTGGCATAAAAAAGATAGTATTTAATCTCATATGTTTGGTTGGAGAGAGTGGATTTTAAATAAGATAGAAAGTGTTAGTGTACACTTTAATGACAATCTTCATAACAAATATTAAGAGGTTGGATTTCTGAGAGGTAAGGCTAAATAGTCAGAAAACAGTAGAAATTGCACCCAGGCTTTGAAATAGCTGAATCTTCAATGTTTTGTGATTACAGGTTCCCATCAGCCCAGCAGAAAACCATCAAATTAGATGGAAATAGGATATGCTATCAGCTGCAAGCAGTCATCTTTTTATTAGCTCTACAACAACCAATCAGTCACACCACAGTGTGCAACTGTAATGAAATATAGCATCCTTTTTTTTTTTTTGTTGGAAGGAAAATCCTTCCATTTTATGAATCTACATGGCCCTTTAGTAAGCAGTACATGTTGTTGTCAACAGCATTTTCTTCTTTTTTTTTTCAAGTTTCTTTAATTTAGTGCCGAGAGTACCAGATTGTCAAGCATGTGAGGTCTGGAAACTGTAGTCCTCTATTTATTCATAGAATGGTTGCCCTATGTAACTGGTGTTCCTATCCTATCATGATTGTGTGCTAGAGGCAAGATTTAGTAATGTAGGGGTAAGACATATTTTTCCTAATAAAAGTCTCTGTTGAGACTACAAGCAATTACAACAGTCGTTGTCTATTGTAATGATATCTTTTTAATTTTGCAAACACCCAGCCATTAAAACAGGACTGAAACAAAAAGTACTAATTTTACATATGTCTGCTCATGGTTGTCTAGGGGTAAGCACCTTGAGGGAAATGATTTTAAAATTACATGAGAATTAAAGGGTTTCAATTACTTGCAATTTTCATAACTAAGAAATTAACTCCCACTGCAAACAAGGAGGAATGTAGGCTACTCCAGTACAGCTTGGGCAGCTTAACTTTAGGAGCTTCAAGTTGCAAGGTGGCTAGACGCATGGGTTTCAGAAATCACAAGCAACACCTAGATAACCATAAACCTTGTAAGTCCTCTGAAGCTTATTATGAGAATTCCTTCTTTTTTGACTTCTAGTGGGAGGAGAAGTACATCACATTTCTGTGGCTCAGTAGTTACCCTGCCAGTATGACTTGTTCACTTTAGGTACAGCAGAAGCACATTACAATGGCCGAAGATCTCTCCTGTTAATTTGGAGTGGACTTTGAAGTGGCTTAAAACTTCTCTGGTACCCACCAGCTGGGATTCATTGCACTTCCCTTTGACTCTCTTCAATGTGCATCTTAAGCCAGCTATTTAGACTCTTTCTGTAATCAGTGGAGAATAAAATTACTCAAAGAATAATTCATTCATCTGGCTTAGACCCTACATGGGGAAAGAATGAATTGTACTCAACAGACTTGTAGCCCTGCATTTCTGTAGAGGAAGAGGTGACAAATTGCTTAGACAGTATAAAGGTAAGTGAGATGATTTCTGTCCATCACTCCCGGCACATTGAAAGATGAAGTTCAGATCCTTGAACTCAGTAGGATTCAAGCACCTAAATAATTTCTGGAGTTTTGACATTTATCTTAAAATCTACTAGCTCTTCATTTGTATGAACAATGCATTTTTTAATCTCATAAAAGCACTATAGATTTAAATGTAGTAAACACTGTTAAGCAGACAGTAATCACTGCAATTGAGGTCAGATACTTCTGGTAAATTCTTAGTCATTGATATTTGGAAGCAATAAAAATAGAGTCATATCTTTTAGTGACTAGTGAATAGCAGAAATAAGTTGGCTTTTGTTGGTGGCTTTACAAATCAAACCTGTGTGCGCTTAAAATATTTGATCCCTCTCAGGTCTGAGAGACAGAATCAAGGGTACAGCTGTTTTCATGCCATGGTAAGGAGGCTGTGTTAATACAGCCTTTCTTTGAGCCTTTGTGATTATCTTCTAATGATGACTCTTCCCATGACTCATGAGTGAAGGCTTTTGTGTATAAATGATAGATATATATTAAACATTTACTTCTAGACAGTGAGCTACTTCTCAAATCAATGCTCAAAAATTGGCTTGTGAGTGCACTGGCAGAAATAATTTCCAGCTATCCAAAGATGTCACTGAAGAGAAGAAGTTCCTATCAAGTAAAAATTTTATCTGCTGTCCCAGCTATTTCTGCTGAAGAGTGAAAGTCAGCGTCACCTCCATCCAAGGGAAAGAGTTTTTTGATTGCAATACTGAAAAGAATACAGAAAATTTGCATGGTAGTCAGTAGCTCCTGTTTCTCAGAGGTCCAGAGACACGAGGTCAGTGTTTGGTTGTAAACTTTTAGAGTGCATTTTATCCTCTCCCTGCCATCATTTACCCCTCCATTACTTACACTTTTCAATGGAAACCTAGTAACCTCTTTTGTTATGAAACACTTAAAATTCGTGGAGGCTGGCCAAGCACTGGAAAACTTGTAGCTAAGGAACTTGAACCTGAGTCCTCTGTATAACAATTGGGTTGCCTGACATGTAGCTTACCAGGTATTCTCTTTCTTCCTTTTCAGTCACTTTGCAAAGGTTCTGGTTTGTTCCTAAGGCACAACAAGAAAAATAACTGAAATATCATAACATTTCATGGGACAAGAAAAAGAAACTGTGGCTCACTCACTTTAACACCGATGAATTCAAATCATCAAATATTAAGGGGTTAGGTTTTCATTCAATAACCTTCACACGATTGTCACAATGTTATCCTCACATCATCCTTGAAAACAAACAGTACTTTCTTTAGCCATTTCTAATATGTTATTTTGATGTATTGAATCAAGACTATTGTTCATTAGGGAAGAGAAATGTTAATTTAAAGTCTGTCTGCTCCTGAGCAACAGTATCTCTAGGAGACACCTGCAGAGCACTTGAAACACTGCTCTGTAAGATGTGCAAGTTTTGTTCTGAATTTAGGTATGCACATATGATGGGTATTATTTACTGAATGAAGCCCTACATGCATTACATCTAATTTGAACTCAGATTTATTTAAAAGAGGACCACTAAATTTCCTACACAAAAGGATATACCCCCATACTTCAAGCTTTCATACATTCAACTTTAGTTGCAAAGTGGAAAATAAAGTTCCAATTTGAAATAAATGGACTATTGTAGTTAAAAAAAAATCCATTTATCCTTTCATGTTTTCCCTCTCTATCTCAGCTGAACCCTTTTTCAAAATTCTGTACATCCTCTTCATAATCTTACTGGAATTCCACGGCTACTGCATTTACAGCTATAGCATACTTGCAGAATTCCAAAAGGTCTATTTTCTTCTATTTAATATGGCAAAAAGAAATCTTGCCTGAATACAAAACATATCTGTTTTGATTATGCAAACTGTTCTGTGTAATTTTGCATCTTCTTTTTATATCATCATGTCCATTGAATCAATTTTAAAGGGAAATCATTTTCTAGACTAAAATGTTATCCTAAGAGCAGCTCCACTTTTGCTGACATGATTATGATTAAGAAATGTAGATCACTGCATATGAATAGATTAGAAAAGAATTTTTATGATCTAAACTCTGCAAGAGAACAAAATATACCACAAATAAATAATCAAGCAGCTTTTATAAGTTTAAAAATAAGTCATGTACTGCAAAGTTTAAAAAAAAAAGTAGCCAGTTTGATCTGAAAAATAACGTATCTGATTTACAACAGAGAGAATCCGGCTACATCATTTTTCAGTTGGGTAGTGGAAGTGCTAAGGTGACAGGACTGAGAACAGGTAAATCATCTAGGAATAGAAATGCACTAAGACAGAAAGCCAGCTGGTGTAGTGCTTCCTTTGTGTCAGTGATCCATGTTGCATTCTGTAATAGGGACTGTTCAGACAGTCTGTTGCACAGCTGTTCTTCCTTAGAAACAAACAGCCAGGTCTGTTAGTGGTATCACTCTGCAGGTATAAGGACAGTAGGGTTTTTTGGTTTTGGTTTGGTTTTTTTATTTTCTTTGAAAGTGGTATTCATCTCATTGAGGAAGAACAACTTCACAGGGATATAAAGTAGAGTTGCTTTATGTTGCCATTCTTGTTGGATTAAGTATTTATAATGTGCCTGTAGAGGGAAAATGTGGGGTTTGTCTATTTTTTAACGTATGTTTTACGTTGCTATGATTTTGGTATATAGGAGGATTATTTTGGTGTTAAATGTTATCTAATATTAGAACTAATTCATAAAACACCCGCATCTTCATGAATTTATCTGAAGAGTTTCATTTTCAAAGCCCAAATTTGGTTTCTTCTCCGCTTGCTGCTGCAGTGGTGCAAGGAGATAGAGAATTCCCAAAAGGCACGTTATAATGCTTTTCGAACTTACCAAGCATACCCAGAAGAAGAAGATGGAGCTAGGATAACTTCATTCTCTGACTCCTCCTATGCATAAGACTGATCCAGAGCATGGACTGCCAGCTATTAGGGCAGGTTTAGTCCAGCAGTCCAAATCTTTTTCTTTTAAAGAAAATTGGCAATGTAATATGCTCTAAACACTGTAAAGTTATTTTCCTCCAAAGCATAGAATCCAATCATAAAGGATCATAAATATTTTTAAAGTCACAAATGAACTATGTCACACCACTAATTAACTGATTTTTTTAAAAACAAACACAAAATTAATTATGCCTGCTAGTGAGAGATTTCTTTCCCCCCTACGTAGTCCTTATGGAAGGAATCTGGAGAAACAAATTGTGACGATGCTGAATAATGGTATTCTGGGATTGGGTTGACACTGACGGAGTCATAGCCATGTGTAAAACAAAACTTAAAATGATACTTAATAACTTAAAATGATGAGATTTTGGTTGATGCTAGGGATGAAGTAGGAATGTGTGGAGTTGAAACAGAAGGTGACAGGGGTGATACTGGGTTTAAAATGCTCTAGAGGCAGAAATGGCTGAGATGTTGTTAGGACTGAAAGGAGTTATGGAATAGTAGCCATTAGGGATGCTATTCCCAGAAGTGACTACCAGTGTTTATCCACGACTAGGCAAAGTTGCTGTTTTTCTATTGGCTTCCATGTGATTAGTGCAGACAGGGCATCTTCACTGCCATCCTTTTGCCTCACTGCTTCTAGGCAAAAGAAAGTGATCATGTGGCCTTGATGCCAGGCTTGTGCGAGATGTGTGGATGCCACTGCTCCTTTTATCCATTATTCAGTAAGGAAGGAAATACAGTTACCACAATCTAATCCAGCTAAACTGGAGGTGCTACAACAGATGAGAAGTGTTGCCAGTACAAGTTGACACAGGATCACCAGTCCTTACTGTATGTCACCCTAGTAGGTACGTCTAACTTGTTGAATGTCGTTTTTGAGTGCTAGAATTTATACCACAATACAGACTGGTGTCTGGATCAAAATTCTGGGGCTCAGTACTATGCAGGCAGGAAACAATTTGCTAGGACAAATACCAGATCCAGCATATTTGCAATGTAACTGCAAAACTTTCCTCTCAATTTCCACCTTCAGGTGATATATGTATCTGTTTCTGGTTTCACTAAGCTACACTACATGTACCTCCAAAGTATCTCAGGACCTAGACCTGGGAACCAGAGTGAATGTCATGACTGAAAAATTCAAAGTGTGGGATTTAACAGAATACTCAGTTATTATTATAGCAAATTTCTCTGCAAACATTTTAATTAACAACAGATTGCTGTTTGCAAAAAAGTTGCAGGCTTTGCAGAATCAATTCTATGATCAAAAAAATAAACAGCTGTTAGGTACACCAACATAAAAAGAAGCCGCTTATTCTATTGCATTTATTGTGATAAATTTTTTGGCAGAAACAGGACAACAAGGATAAAATATCTCACATGGTGACAGTGCTAAACTGTCATTAGCCAGATATGAGAAATCATTACTGTTACTTTCTGAAGCGAGAAATTAGGGATTTAATCCAAAACCAACAGGAGCCTGAAAGATACTATTGTGATCAGCATGTAGAAAGGAATTTAAGGCACAAAGTATCAGAATGACACTGATTATTATGCAGATTCATCAAAACAAGCTATAATATTAGGGAAGTTTTGGAGGATCATGAAGGAAGGGAAGAGAAGGTTGGTTATTTCTTTTTGTTTTAAGAAGTGTTGTTTTAAAAAGGAAGTGTTGCTAGGTTAATAGAATTAATTATTTTTCTTTCCCAAGTTGCCTACAAAAGTAAGTACCATTGTTTTGAACCACCAAGCTGATCAGCAAGCAAGTCAAAGGAGAGAACTAAAAATGTGCACCTGTGATTGGATGTTGATATATAAGGAGAATGTTTATCTCAAAAAACCTTTGACAGTTTAGAATATTTTAGTTTAGCCATTACACACCAGTGGATTTAGTAAAAATTGAGAGGGAAGTGTATGAGACATTGATCTTTTGTCCATCCCTGGGCACACACCATTAAAGTCTGTAAAAAATACAATACTCTTCCCTGTAGATTTACTAATTTAGTCTGGTATGTAATACACTATAAACATTGTTTCTATGGCTCTTACATCTTTTAAATAAATAATAGTATCCCATACATGATAGGCAAAACTGTATTGTTTTCTTCTCTATTTTTTACCCTTTCATACATGCTTTGTACTATGATTAACAGCTGACCTAGACTGACATGGGAACTATATGAACTGGTTTCTATTGGATACAAGGTTTTAGTAGCAAATAATAGAATATATTTGGAACTAAAACTTCTATGTTTATTGAGTCAGCTTCACAGTTGACTGGAGGTAGATAAAGACTACTATTTTTCTCTCTCGATACTTTGTGAATTTTCTTATTATGTTTATCAAGAATTAAGTGTTTCTGAGGATAATTTTGATAGATGTTGTCATTTTTCATTTATTATGTATTTGATTTATC